>VYXC01004073.1:647586-790341 GCA_013397175.1 Platysteira castanea
CACAGCGCGCGGTGCGGGCCCGGTGCCGGGGCGCGGGGACCGTGAGGGGGGACGCGGGTGTGGGTGGTGGCAGGGCCAGGGAAGGTGCCTCACGGAGCTCTCTGGCGGTGGCGGGGAGGGGTTGAGGCACAGGATGACAGTGCCAGCGGTATTTGGGCGCTGGCCTCGGTGAGGGGTGGCCCAGCTTTGTCTGCAGAGGTGGTGAGGTGGGGAATAGTGCAAGGGGCATGCGGGAAGCGTTAGCCAGGGACGGATTGAGGGCAGAGGGAATTGTTAGCCTGCTTTAGAGATTGGGAAGGGGTTACAGTGTGACTGCACAATGTTGTAGCGTGACTGAGGTAATCGATTTTCCGTATTCTGCACCTGGGACGGGGCAACCCCGGGTGTACCGACAGAATGGGGAGGGAGAGGATGGACAGCAGCCAGTGGGAAGGGAGCTGGGGATCCTGGTCAATGGCAAGCTGAACGCGAGTCAGCAGTGCCCTGGCAGCCAGGAGGGCCAACCCTGTCCTCGGGGGCATCAGGCACAGCATCGCCCGCTGGGCAAGGGAGGGGGTTGTCCTGCTCTGCTCTGCACTGGGGCGGCCTCACTTTGCATACTGTGTGCAGTTTTGTGCACCACAAGAAAGTCATTAAGCTATTGGGGAGTGTCCAAAGGAGGGCCGCGAGGATGGTGAAGGGTCCTGAGGGCAAGCGCATGAGGAGCGGCTGAGAGCACTTGGTCTGTTCAGCCTGGGGAAAAGGAGACTGAGGGGAGACCTCATTGCAGTCTGCAACTTCCTCATGAGGGGAAGCAGGAGGGCTGGTACCAATCTCCTCTCTAGTAACCAGTGACAGGACTGGAGGGGATGGCCTGAAGCTGTGTCAGGGGAGGTTTAGGTTGGATATCAGGAAAAGGTTTTTCACCCAGAGGGTGGCTGGGCACTAGAACAGGCTCCCCAGGGAAGTGGTCACAGCACCAAGCCTGACAGAGTTCAAGATGTGTTTGGACAGTGCTGTCAGGCACGTGGTGTGATTCTTGGAGTGTCCTGCATAAGGCCAGAAGTTGGACTTAATGATCCTGATGGGTCCCTTCCAACTGAGTGTATTCTGTGGGTCTATAATTGTTGGGGACTGAGGGAGTGGAGGCTTCTGGTAGTGCAGCTGCTTGATATACAGGGGTAATTATGTGCGTGCAGGTCCTGGTTTGGATAGTGTTAACAATAATGATTGAGCTCATGACAGTGGTGAGCTGAAGTACAGGTGGTCTCTGTAAGGAGTATCTGGAAAGTCACAGTAGTTGGGTTGCAGTGTCAGGAAACTGCCTGCTCCTTCTAAGGATGCAATGGCAGTGTAGTTATTGCTTGAGACAGTGCAGGTAATGATAATGGGGGTCAGTCAAGAGCCTCACAATTTATTTGTCTGGGAGAAGAAATAGATCTTTCCTTCTGCAAATGTTTTCCTCTGGGTTTAAAATGTGCAGTCAATCCTCAGTCTGCTTAAATATGTTCCCCTCTCTCTCATGTGTGTGTATTTTCTATGGTTTGCAAAATCCAGCAAATCCTTTATTGTAGTATGTGTTTTTTCACCTTGTACAGCTTGAAGGTTTTCTTGTCTGCTTGGGAATAATTTCATAAATATATCACTAGAACTCATCTGGGTCTAGAGTTAAAAAAAAAAAAACAAAAGGCCCTAAGCCTTTTCAAAATACTACTGCTTGAAATTTTCAGTTTATATTGAGTTTTAAGAAGGGAATTTGATTATCCATTTAGTGAAAGGGACAGAAACAATTTAAAGAAAACCTTAGGGAGTGCTTTAGTGATCTTCCATTTCTGAGGGAAATCAGTAAAATAAATGCTCAAGTGGAAATAGAATCAACACCAATCCAGTTAATATGATGGATTTTAAATTCTGCACTTGTGCACTTGGGTTGGAAATTTCAAAGGGGTCTAGGAGGAGCAAAGTACATAACTTCCTGCCTCTGTGAGATTTTTTTCTTAGTTCACTTGTTTAGCTGTTTTTTTTTAAATCTCAGTCTTACAACAGCCATGTCTTTAGGAATTTTGAAAGTTTCATGAAAAAATATTGAATTGCAAACTGTAAAGGTTGTATGTGAAATAGGATAGAAAGTTATTTTGTATACAGAAAGCTTAAAATTGCCTTGCCTCAGGGTATGGTGAGTATAGTGAGAAGGCACAGGACAGTGTATGGATTACAGAGCATCTGTCAATAGTTGGTTTAACTTCATTCCTTTGATTTTACAGGCTTGCTTATTGGCTTTTTACTGATTTTTTCCCCCTGTTTACTTATGCTTATTTTAATAGGGAAAAATATCCAGCCTGCTGTGTTTAGTCACAGAACAAGTTTTTATCAATTTCAGCTATTATTGTAAAATTCAGAACTTATATTCAGACAAGCAGATTAATATGAAAACAGGTTATATACAGTGTTTCTACTCATTCAGTAATAAAACATCCTGTATTATCTAAACCATTCTGGTTTGAGCATTTATGACTGCTAAAAGCAATGAATCTTCATAAGTGCCCTTTCTTGTGGCATTTTTTATTTTGTCCAATATATGCTACCAGTTCCATTACACAATTATTCATTGCCAGTTGAATTCCGAGGTTGGTAGTTGTGACAGCATGCCCAGGGAATACTGCTGACATGCATATCCCTTCAGAAAGTGCTTTTGTTCCAGCTCTGACAATGAAAACTGGTATCAGAGTTGCAGTGAAAGGAAGATATTCATAGTGCTAGGAGAACAGAAGGAGAGGGAAAGAGAGGCATGTGAACAAGTGGACTTGATAAAATGAGCCTGATAAAGAAACAAAGGACTGGAAAAGGAACAACTGCTGGTTTGATTTGCAAGAATGTAAAAGACAGCCTGCAGCAAGGGATGCAATAAGTAACTGGTGATAGAGACCACTGTATCTACTCAGGTGTATATATATGTACACATATATGTGTATATATATATTATTATATCAGGTTGCCCCAAAGACATGGCCTGAGTGCTACCCTGGGCAGGATTATTGCTGTAAAAAACCCAAATTGTTTTGTTTATTTCAGAACTGTTACAAGCTTGTCACAAATGGCACAGGCCAGTGAACATACAATGTTTTGTAAATCGTTCATCTATATATTTTTTTCCCTCACTTCTAGCACAAGTATAAAAAAAAATGGAAGAGAATAAGAAAAAGAAGAAACCAGAAGAGCAAATTCAAGAACCTGAATCAGATTTACCAGAAGCCTTACTAGAATATCAGTAGGTTTAATATATTTGAACTTTTCCCTCATACAGACTATGTGGATGAAGGAAGCATTTAACAAAAACATCTCTTTCAATTTAGAGCCTGAGTTGATTGTTTTGGAGTTTTGAGGCTATTGTAGAAAGGTACACTTTTTAAACTGTAGCTGTAAGAAAGCAATTAAATGGGTCAGAAATTTTATGCCATTAGGCTATAACTTGGGGAAAAAAAATTATTAAAACCAAAAAACCCTGTCATGTTTTCTGTTAGTAGCAAGCTTTTGATCAGCATACGCTGAAGTTGCAAGATCATATTTGACTGTATTTTTTAGGATCCCTTGGTGTTCGTGGAGGTTTGTTGTCACTAGCCAGAACCTCAAGACCTACAGTTTGCTGTCTTCCTTGGTGCAGCTGAGAGCAGAGCACAAAGTGTTTTATTTTGAAAGTAAGAGATGAATAAATTAAAGGTCTCTTAAAATCGAGCAGAGAAAAATAAGAGCCAAGGGGGAAATACCTGAAGCAATTACAAACCGGTCCAATTTATTTGATTTCTAGTCTATCAAGTAGATGATTAAAAGGAGAAAAAGTAAGCTTCATGACTTTTATCTAAGAGACAGAAATTTAAAGGGAAATACCTCAGGAATACCCAATATGCAACAATTATCAGTGTTTAGGGAGCAAGGAGTAGTGCCTTGGTGTGGAAATGAAAAGTGGAGTAAGCAAACTGAAAAGCAGCCATGTATAGCTGTAGTGACATCTATAGGAGTTACAGAGTTTATGTGGGATTTTCTGTTTCATTTACAGAGAACAATTTTCCATAGTGAAATAACCTAGATTTAGCTGAATCATATCACAAACAAATACCATCTGAAAAGTCCCAAACTAACTCATCTATTTTGTGAAGGAACAAGAGAATTGTATTACTGGGCTGAGAAAAAAACTGTACCACTTGCGGATAAAATTATTGTTATGCATATGCAAATACCCAAGCAAATGACTCATTTGTCTGGAGAGTCTTCCACTGAAATAGGTGCTGCACTGACATGGAATATGTAGTTTCTACAGCAACAGTAGGGGGAAAAGGGAAGAAAAGTATTCTTCTTGCTGTTTTTATCTTTTTCCCTCTCTCTTCTCTTTCTCTCTTGCGCTGCCTTTCCTTCTCTTCACCTCTGTAATCTGTAACTTCTCTGTACCATTTGACTGAGCAAAGGTGGATAATCATACAAGTGAATATCTCTCACATTCCACTTTAGGATTTATCAAGTGTGTAGTATTTATTTAACTTCCATTCCTATTTTTTATTTCCATACACTGAAGAATGATCACTGTTCCTAGGGAGTGTGTTGTTTTGCATTTTCATTAAAGTTCTCTGTTTCAGCATTTGTTAGGAACAAGAATCTTATGATGTACTTTTGCTGTGGCCATGGCCACCATAGCCCCATATCTCTGCTCTATTCTCTCTCTAAGTAATATGCTTGTACTTAATAGAAAACCTGAAGAGTACCTTGGAGCACACTGACACCAGAGGATGCAAATTTAGTAACCTGCAATTTGCATGATTCAGTGATCCAAACATAGCAAATTAGCCAGGAAAAATTATCTTCTTTTAAAATAGCTTAATGCAATAGGGAAGGGAAAAATCCCCCCAAACCGCAAAAAAGCACTCAAAATCCCCAAATTAGAACCTGAAGGAAGAACTGTTAAAATAATAAAAGACATTGTGATAATTGTCATTGTGATAATAATACTTGCCTCTATTGTGCCATATGATGAATGAATTTTGGGAACAGAGGTACAGATTACAGAGAATTTTGCAAATAGACACCATTTGCAGCCTAGTGTTTCTCATTCTAGAAGAGAGAACACCAGAAAGAAATATTTATTTTACAGCTGTGGCAAAGAAAATGACAAGCAGTCTATGAAAATTTGAAATCAGTGAGCTAGTTCTTTGGCAAAAATATACAAACAGAACATACTACTTAGGCTGGAATCCCTATTCTCCTAGTGCTTCTTAAAGGCTAGCAAGTTCTCAGTGTACAAATGTAGTTTATGAAGCTTGACAAACCACATTATCAGAAGAATTGAATCCCACTGAATTCTCCAGTTTGAGATTCATTTGACCTATGTCTGAGTGAGTTGCCCAGGCTTTCTTCATAGCTAGTGATGAGTAATATTTTCTGGAGCACAAATAATCTTGTCCTGAAAGTGACCTGTGTAACAGGTCAGCTAAACCTCATGCAGAAATAACAAACCAGTTCCAGCCTCTCAAGAGGCTACACAGGAACAGTATAACCAGGGAGTCTGTTGCTAGATTTCATTCTAGGGATATGAAATCCAAACTGACATGCAGGCCCAGATGTATATGGGAAATAATTTCTTTATGTGTTACTAAGCAGACAGCATTATCTACCCAAATGAGTCAAGCAATACGATATGAAAATAACCATCTTGGTAGTAATTACATCTAATCTAGCTGAAATAGCATTTCTTTCTCTTATGTTTTTGTAAGAATGTCTTCTCTTTCTTTACTCTCCATAGTATTGTGGCAAAAGACACAGCAATTGAACGGGTTTTGTTTCATCTGGAAGGATTGGAAGAAAAGATCAAAGAAAATCTTAAAAGAGTAAGTGACTGCATCCTTCTCCCAAAAAAATTTTTTTGTGGTTTTCTTACAGATTCAATTTTATTCTTTCCATTCTAATACTGCATACATTAAAACTAGTTATTGCAGTGAATTTGTTACAGTCAATGAAACTAGAGATAGTGAGTTACTTTATGTGCTAAAAGTTAGTGTTACCTGAATTAAATGTGAAATACAGCATAAATGTCCTAAATATAACATGCTAAAAGGAAGCTGCAGGAGTAGAACATTACAGAATAGGACACAGCAGTAAGGTAAAGTGAGTTCAGTGCAGGTGCTTTCCAGTGCACAAGAGAGCTTCATAACCACCTGTATATTTCATGGAATCACAGAATCATTAAGGATAGCAAAGACTTCCAAGATCATCGAGTCCAGCTGTTTAACCCAGCACCACTGTGTTCATCACTAAACCAGGTCCACAAGTGCCACATCTACATGTTTTTTGAATACTTACAGGGATAGTGATTCCACCACTTTCTTGGGCAACCTGTTCCAGTGCCTCACTACCCTTTCAGTGAAGAAATTTTCCCTAATATCCAATCTAAACCTTGCACAATCTGAGGCCTTTTCCTCTTGTCCTGTTACCTGGGGGGAGAGACCAACCTCCACCTGGCTACAAAGTCCTTACAGGTGGTTCTAGAGAGAGATAAGGTCCTGCTTGAGCCTCCTTTACTCCAGACTAAACATCCTCAGCTGCCCCACATCAGACTTATGTCCTTTTACCAACTTTGTTGCCCTTCTTTGGCATCTTTCTCTGCAGCAAACACAGGACAACAAGCCCCCTTTCAGTAGGTACCTTTCCTGCAGTACATTCAGATATCCCTTTTAACCAGTCCTGCAAATATTCTTCAGTATTTCGGTGCATGAAGAATAAAAGGTATAAACTTCATTTTTGTCAGCAGTATTAGCAGGCCTAACCAAGTACTGAGATTTGCTGACCTTCTTTGAATCACGTCTAAAGTAACGGAATTGCACAGGTTTCTGTGAGAATCTAGTTATTGCTGCAAACTTAGTTACAATACAAACTGAGTAAAAAAGAAAGACCATCATGCTATTTACTAGCTGCGATTTTTAGGACTGCTTGATGAAGACTCACTTTCTCATGGATTAAGAATTGTTTTGGGTAATTTTTAGAACAAGGTTGTGTAACTGCTGATTGCACCTGAGTGACACTTTAAAGAACCATGTATATGAGCTGTATGTAAACAGCCATATGGCATCTGATGACTGTAAGCAGTGAACTTTGAAAATAGATAATAGAAAGTCACCTATTAAAATTAATTGAAATTGCTCAAAAATCCTTTTTCTGGATCATGTTACAGCCTGCACTTAATAGCAGTGAAACATTGGAACAATGTCTCTCTGTCCTTCCCATGCTGATGCTTGCCCTGCTTTTGTAACTATCCATCTGTTTTGCTTTCTGTGGTACTTCTTTCAGTCTTGAAGCCTGGATGGTGTTTCATTTGTGGCTTGACTATCACTGGAAGTGGCATTTGCTCTTCTTTTTGCAAGAATCTGAAGGCTTTTATGATTACTGTTGGGTCTTATGTCTCTTGTGGTTATACTGCTGGATTGGAAGGTGGTTTGGCTGACTTGTTCAGAGACACAGAACAACAGCATAAGGGAGACTCCTCAGTGGGGGTCCCTCCCCACTTTGTTTGTGTGTGTTACTGGCAGCCAGTGCCCATGAAGGACTCACACTGACAGTTTACGGAATAACGCTCTTCATTAACATAAAATTGTGACAGATTAAGGTTTGATGATTGTCAGTGATAGTATCTCACTGCAAAAACACATTCAAAGCAATCCACAGACAAGCTCTAATCCTCAGTGAAAGTATTCAGTGTCCACAGAGTTTGGTTCTTACCCAGCAGGCATCCCTACGGGGGAGAAGACAGGTTCAGCCTGTCAGCTGATCCCAGCAGTTATGATGGAGTCCTCCCAAACTTCTCCCCATTCTTAACTTTTATACTATTTCTCTGTGTTTAGATGGGGCTTGAGTGACTCTAGTCATACACCTTCTCCTCTCTCCCCTGGCTGACAGGTGCTGTGTGGTTTCTCAGATACAGAGTACCATTGAGTTCCCCTTCCTGCAAGGATTTCTACGCAGCTTGGCCACAGTGTCTCCACTCCTCTCCACCCTTTGTTCCATCTCCCTTAGCAGGGCCTATGGTTGCAGATTGTAGGGAATCATAATGGAATAGGTTTCAAGCATGCCAACTGTATTCCATTCAGAGAGCAGCAGCTGCATTTTACCCTATAATTTCCGTACCACTATAACTTCTGTTAGGATGTTAGAATATAACTTCCCAGTTTCCTCTAATTTTAGCCTTAGCCATCTTTCTACAGTTATTCCCTCAATTCACTGCTAGTTCATGGTCTCTCAAGGACTCCTTCATATTTTAGATTGAGCAGGGTACTTTAAGGCATGCTATTTGTTTAATTTAATCATGTTTTGACAGTGCTTTGAACTCCATTCTTTATTTCCTGCTTAATGTTTCTGAGTAGTTAAGAGTTAATCCTAGAAGTGAGGAATGCTTGAGACACTCTCTACTGCCTAGTAACTGTTACTGTTTGCTCCTGAATGGGATCCTTTGGGAACAAACATACATAATCAGTAATTTCAAATAATCTGAATGTCACTAGAGAGGGTCATGGCCAAGGGTTATGATCACAGTTGCAGAATCAAGAAGTATAACTAATTTCAGCTCTGACAAGACTCTTTGCTGTGGTTATATGCAAGTGACCTGATTGTCTCATGAGTTTTCTATATGAAGATGATACATTCTCATGAAGAATGTCAACATGAAGCAAATAGCTCCTACGTATAAATATTGTTATTAAATTATCCACAAGTAGCTTTCTTTCCAGGCAATGGACATCTATTGGTGTGCTGTACCAAGTACAGCTGGGATTTGTCTCTCATTTCCTTCCAGTGGTCTTGAAGTTTCTGAGGAAACGTCTGAGCCTTGAAAACCCTCCCTTCTGCTCTGTCTTTTCGGAATATGAAGAATAGGTGTTTAGCTGGGTGTTCTTGCATTTTATCTGGTTACTTTTTTCACTTAAATTTGTCACTTTGAAAACATTTTAATATGAGCTGTGTCTTCTGTTCTTTCTTAGAATGTTGTTCTGAAGGAAGAACAGAAGGTGCTTATCAGGCGCTTAGTAAGACAAATAGAAGAAAAGGAGAACAAACGCGATGACAAGGAGGTTGTAACCAGGGATGATGTGGAAGAGTCACTTAAAGCAGTTTTTCAGTTTGTGAAGGACAAAGAACAACTTCTTCAAGGTATGTTGTGATTTGGAAAAGTGTGGTTTGCAGTTTACACACTTGGGATTGAGTACTTGTTGTTGTTTTGCAATTTAAGTAGAGATTCAACTTCCTCGTTGCACAAAAAGCATAAAACTTTTCCTCCCCAAAAATTGGGATCTCTCAATTTAGTATGAGTTTGTGGAGGGCTTATAAGTCAATCTGTCCCTTCCAAGTGATATATAGTATTGTGCAAGTACAGAGGCTTCTTTTTTGAAACTCATGAAAGCCCTAAGCACTTGCTCCACTGAAGATTTAAATTATTGATGGCAGGAAAAAGGACCAGTTTTGACTGTTGAAAATTCTGGCTGCCATCCCTGTGATTCTCTGTGGGAGACATGTGACCTTGGTTACAACATTTCAGTGAGAACTGTTGTCTCTTCTTGGAAGAATAAGACCAAACTGCTTTCAGCAGTGATGGTGGCCCTTGACACTACATGAGGCCATCAGCTTGTAACATACTGTAGTGTGGAAGAATCTCCCTTCCTTCTCCATTCCCTGTGAAAGCACCTTTCTTAAAGAATTTGATGTTGTAAGAATTATCAGTTCAAGAAATCAGTAATGAACTTGTCTTTTGACATTCTTATTTTAATAGATCTACGCTCCCAAATTGAAGAAACTAAGAAAATAATTGCAGAAAAGCAGAGTGAGAGAGATTATTGGTTGGAGTACAAAAATGTCGGAAGTAAAATACATGCTGAGAAGATTAGCAGTCTGGAGAAAGACATTGCAGAAATCAAACATGAACTTGAAAGAACTGAAGGTCAGTTTACAGCTCGTGTAATGCAAGCCTTAAAGGGTCTGCCTATTGCTTGCAGGAATTAGATTATAAAATTAACTTTAGGTCAAGTTCTAGTAACTTGTATCAATTTTTCTAGTAATTTGCATTAACTTTTCTAAGTGCACCTAAGATGGGCTGCATGGTCCTGAAAAATAAAAGGACTCTTTCTCTCTCTCTCTCTGTAAAAGTTCCTTTATTAAAGAAATTGATAAAGTTTACAGAAATGATGACACCTAAAGAAACTGACAAGCTTGTCCTTTGATTGTTTTCTTGTAAAATACAGGCAACCCATTTTTAAAAAACGTCACTCTGAAAGACAGCCGTTTTTTGTAAAAATAAGTCTACGTATATTTAGGTCACCTACACAGAGGGCTCCCTTAGCAGTCATACTTGAAAATGTTGACTCTGCTGCTGTTGCTTCTCATCATCTACAAGTACTTCACATATTGAAAGCTCCTTTGACAGGAAAGTAGTATGAGCTCATTCTTGGAACAGTGTTTTCTATGGATCATGCTAGTTTACATGCAGGACTAGAGGGAGCTCTTTAGCCAGCGGTCTGGACCTTTCCTCCTCGTTACACGGTGTGCGGCCCTGCAAAACTGCCAGTACAGACACAGACACATACTGGGAACTGTTTCAGCACTGTCACAACAGTGGAATTAATTTGAGAGCTTATATATTGTGGTGCTGAGTGCTTTACAAAGATTTCTTTATTACTGCATTATTTTAAAATCATTTAAATGTTTTGCTGTTACATAACCCATGCTTCTAATGGGAGAAGGATGTCCTGGTTTTCTTTATGTCCCTCTCAGTATGCGTGACCACAGCCAAGCAGCTGGTAGTAACAGGCAGTGACACTGCTCTAAGGGTCTCTGTATATTCTGTGCCAGCCATTACCAGGCATCAACTACTGTGGATAAGAGCCAGCCAGCTATCTTTTTGTCTCTCAAAACATATTTTACCACGATCAAGATCTGCCCTGTGATTTCTGCATTTCCAGATAGCTTGTCAGATATCCATCTCTGTATTCAAGAGAGGTTGGGTTTTTTTCATTATGCATTTTCCATGTTCTTAATTGATTTAAAACTTCCCTATATAGCTGCTGAAATATGAAATGAAAAAAAGAATCAGCTTTTATATAGAATGCCACTAGGGACATGCAATCTGACCTCCTGCATGTCACAGGGTACAGAGTCAAAAATTCATGGTCCAGCAGAAGTGTATTTATTGAAAGTCATGTTATAGTGGTATATGTATAAGTGGCCTACATAACATACGGGAAAATGATGCTGCCAGTACTGGATGTTTACCATACTATTTTGCTTAACTCCCTAAAACTGAACCTGGAAAGTGTCTGGGGCATTCAGCCTTCCAGCAGAAATCTAACAAGCTTTCATAGCAAGGCAGCAACAAATTGGGCTTGTTCACACCTTGAATGTGTAACAGTCTTAGAGAATAAGCAGAAGTGAACAGGTTCCTGTCTCTGTGTGTGCCACCGAAGGGCTTGACACTGGCACAGTTCATGTTGTGTGGTGGTGACATTTTAAACAAAACAGCTGGAGAAGAGAGGAAGCAAAAGAGAGCCACACATTTAGGTGATGTGTGGGGAAAACAGTGTTGCAGTGAGAAGATTAGGGAAGATAGCCTCTTTAGGAACTGCTCAGGCATACAGTTTGTCCTTTTTTTCATTCTCCCACTACAGCTCAGGTTATTTATGTCTGAAATAATGAAACAGTGAACTCGTTATAGTATGGAAGTACTTCCTTTTCATTCTGTCAGGTCTAGATGGTGGAGTCCAGCTTCCACAGTGTTAAATTAATAACTAATGGACAACAATACACCTTTCATATTTGACTGCCTTTGACTCCACAGTGCGTCCATGAGCAGATATTCATTTGCAGCCAGATCAGAAACAGGCTGTCTGCAACACAAGTGCAGAGAAAGACTGAATTTCAAGCCTTTGGAACAAGCATACAGTGCCTTCCTTCAAAGAAAATTACTACAATCTCATTCATTCCTTCAAAAGGAGGAAATATCAAGCAGAAGTGGGCTATTTAGAAGAGCAAGAAAAGAACTAAAGGGAAGGATGAAATAAGTAAATAGCGAGTGATTAGAATGTGAAGCCAAACATATTCACTTTGATGTAAGACACACTTTCTAAAGAATGACCACTAGTAATCATAAAAGCAAATAATTGTGGTAATTGCCACAATCTCCATTTTGTCCTGTTAGAACAAAATTAGAACCTTAGAGCCTTAGATAAGTCAGAAAATTCATTAGGCTTTTTATAATAACTATCTGAAAAAAGGTCACGTGGATAAGGTGATCCAATATGCTTCTATATCTAAAAAATAAATTTTCTCAGCAAATCTCTCACATGGCTCTAGGAGCTCTGCTATTGATAGAGAGAAAATTTAATGTTAAGAGGCCAATATTTTAGCAGAGAATTGCTTAGCTCACTGCTCATTTAGCAGTGAATTGCTCAGCTGTTGCAGTTGTCAACAGAAATGTGTAAGCCACTTCCAATTTCTCGTTTTGTAGTTAACACTACTGTTCTTTGGGTTTAAGAGGACAATTTCTGTGGAGAAGGATATTTGAATCCTGTTCTGTGAAGCATATTTGCAGGTGACACTCACTGATAAGTTCCAGTTTAGTGACAACATGCCAGTTATCTATCTCTTATCAGGAAAAATTGATGTCAAACAATGATTTCTGATTTCTCTGTTTTTTTGTTTGGAAGAATATTATAGAGAAGCTTTGAAGGTAGTGAGAGAAGAAAATCAGAAACTGTTTGACAGGCACATGAAGTTACTCAGTGAAGAGGCCCTTAAGGTATTCCTTCTGCTTTTTTAAAAACTGCTAATAACTGCATTATAGTTGGGATACATGTACTTTGTATTATTATTTACACTCATATTAAGACTCCAAACTTCTCTAATAAATGTAAAATAAGCTGTAAATCTTGGTACACATGGAATTGGTTATTGCTAAACATTCATGTACCTTTTTTTTCTTCTTTCCATCAGCATAACAATGGGCAGATGTGAGGGCATTTTACAAACTAGGCATGGGAAACTGGGGCACCAGGCACTGAGAAGGCTTGTTTGAGAACATGTTGCTTTTGTCATGGCCTTGATTTTGACATTTGCACAGACTTCAAAAAGCAGTAACATACAAAGAGATTGCATGAAAATATACAGCAAATTAAAAGAAAAAGATTTCACTGTACTTGTAAAGTACAACATTTTTTAAATGCCACAATAGCACAGTCTCAGGAAAATGTAGGTTTATTGATACATTGTTGTGGTTTTTTTCATCTCTGCCAGCTCTGGTTTGAAAACATGATTTACAAATAGCTCTAGTAACAACTTCTTACTTTCACAAAATGCAAAGTATACTTCAGTACAAATCACTAGGCCTATTAGGTGTTTAAATTCCCTGACTTCAGTGCTGGAGTTTCCAGTCATGTGAGAACATAATCCAAAGGACTGTGTTTATGGTGATCTACAGGGGCATCTTCCCTCCCAGTTCTTCCTTTCCCCTTTAATGACATCAACAATTAAATTGTAGGCTTGGCTCATTAGCACAGACCTCTACATGTTTAGGTCACTTGTAGATCAGTATTACTTCATTTGGTATTTTACTTGGGGTTCTTAATAGCTGAAGGTTTGATTTTCTGAAAGCAGTAGGATTTGAGCAGTACTGGGAACATAGAAGAATTTGTTATGCAAAAAAGGGAAGTGCCCTATTTTAATATGGGAAATCAAAAAATATTGGTAAATTGCTTGACATATAATCTGCTCTAGGCGGGATGATGGAGGACAAACATCTGGCCTTGTGAACTAAATCCCCTTGTAATCCCTCAGGGGATGCTACAGTCTGTTGTGTGGATGTTTCTTAATTATTTCCTGCTAAAGAGCAGGAAGTTCTTCTTTATAGTATGCAGGACTGTCAAAGTTCTGTTCTCAGATGAGATGATCTTAAATTGTGTTTTCTCAGAATGCTGTGGGATACTTAGACAAACACTGTCGCGGAGAGATTGAAGAGAATGAGTGGCTAAAAGAAGAGGTAAGAGGATCACTTGCCTACAGTTCATCATGGGAGATCATGGTTGAAATACCGTGACCTACGGTCAGAACTGTTTCCAGTCATGGGCCTCGAGAGACTTCTGTTGGTAAAGGAGAGCAAGTTTCCAGTAATTAATCTGTAATCCTGAGCAGTAAACAGTACAGTGTGGTGAATAAAGGTAAGAGGTGAACATCTGCTTTCACAAATGGAGGACCCCCTTTCCTGCCCAAATTGTTACATGAAGGACTACAATGTTCCATACAATTAAGGATTTTTATCTGTGGAGATTGGGAGGCTATACAGTATAAAGGATCAAACAGGTAAGTAGCTGAAGAGGCGAGGTTTGAATTTCTAGTGCTGCTGTATGGAAAGAAACTGCATATGGATGTTGGAAACATGTTCTGAGAAATGGCTTGAGATGACATTAAATGTAAGGTAATCAAGAAACCATGGGGACTCTACACTGAAGAGAGGAAAATCAAGATCATATATAGTTGTAATTGATTGTTTGATAGCTTTTATACCATCCTTTAATGGCAATTTAGAACTATATATTAGATAGCTGTAATTTTCTTCACAAGAAAAAATTTTTGTGAGCCAGATTTAGGAAACTAATTTTTTCCATCCTGAGAGTTTGATTTTTATTTATTCCAGTCGATATAAGTTCTTTGTTTCAATCAAATCTAAGCATGAGATTGGTGGGTGAAATGCCTTTCCTCACTTTTACAGCATCACAGTTGAGAACTGAGAAAAACTTTCTGGGAAGTTAAAAAATGAACTTCTTACTTTTCCATGCCACATGAACAAACCTGGCAGGGGTTTCTCCATTTTACTTACTAGTTTAAGATACTTGCCAGTATGCAGGGACCCAGCTTTCCTTCTTCCCCTTAATGAGCTCTGAGCATGCATCTTTAGCTTTCCAGGGAGGGTGTCCAAACCACAGCTTCTGAGGCAATGAAGGTAGGGAAAAGAAATGGGAAAGAATTAATGTTTTGTTCTGTATAAGCAAACAGGAGCTCAAATCTATACATCCCATCACTGAATGAGTATGAATTCTCTTCCTTTCTCCTTGTCTCACTGAACACTTACAATTTTTACACACATTAGCAGTGCCAACAAGAGAACACTTTGGAGTAGTCTTATGTCCTGACAGGCCCTCACCTCAGAGCTGAGGGATTTGGATTTCTTTCCTCTCAACTAGAAATTTCCTATGTTATGAATTACTTTCCTATGTTGCTACTTTCCTATGTTATGAATTAGTGCTTTGAATTTTCAGGGAAAACAAAACTATTATCACTAACTTCTCCAGTTCTCTGAATTCACCCATTCATTTTTTCTGCTTTTCTTACATGGATGAAATATTTTCTCTCAGACTAATGTTTATATGTAGCTGACAGACTCTTCCAGTATTTCCTTTGGGGGAGATAAACAAAAAATTTTAGTTTTGCCTCAGTTCAAATTTTTTTTTTTTCAGTTTGGCCACTGAACTGAAAAAAGACTTACCAAAATAGCCCTAGATTAGTTACCTCCAAATTTAAACAGATTTGGAGACTTCAGTCACATTTTTCCATGGTTACTGTGTCACACCAAGATGGTGCAAAGCTGCATCACATCATGTGCCAAGCCACATCCTGTTACTGGTTAATTTCCAGTCATTTTCACCTTTTTAATCCTTGGGAGAAGTTGGAACTAGTTTTAACTGCAAATTTGTATGATTATAGCTGGGTTAGTTTGGCTTTGATGAGAATGGATGCTTTCAGATCACTGGGTACTGCTCTTAAACTTGTGCACAGGGCTAAGCTTTCTGGGAAGATACTTTCCCGTAGTACATTCCCCTCCCAGGGAAAGGGGTAAGACCTTGCTTGTACTTCAGCAAAAGTGGGAGGAATTGTGGGAACTGAATAACTGGCATCCTTTGGTCAGTATAACTCCATGGTGATATGGGGCAATTACCTGTCTGAAAACAAGTAGTACCTGGGGCTTAGCCAGTGTCACAGAACCATAGAACATCCTGAGTTGGAAGAGACCCACAAGGATCATTGAGTCCAGCTCCTGGTCCTGCAAAACCCCAACATGTGCCTGAGAGCTTTGTTCAAATGCTTCTTGAGCTCTGTCAGCCCTGGGGCTGTGACCATTTTGCTGGGGAGCCTGTTCAGTGCCCAACCACCCTCTGAGGGAAGAAATGTTGTGGTAACTTGGACTGAAAACTTCACGAATTCTGGGTAAGAAGGTTTTGTGTATAAGAAGGAATTAGAAAAACAACACTTACTGAGCAAGACCCTGAATTTACTTCGGCAAAGAAGCTTTTCTTCTCTCTAAGCTCTGATGTGAAAGCAAAAAAGAAAAATCCAGAGCTCCTGTCTAACAGACCTGTTTGACTACACAAGAAGGTTTTGCTCTCAGGGTTGCATAGCCCAAATGTGTGGCTGTGATTGACACACATGGGCTGTGACAGTAAAAGGGTTCTAATAAATGTGTAAAAGAATCAGAGAGCCCTTCCCTTTGTCTGAAAATGTGTCACTGTGTTTCCCCACCAAATGTGCAATCTTGCTGATACAGCTGCATTCTTTCTAGGTGTGTGCTGGTAAGGTAGTTGCTATCAAAGTTTTCCAAACTTTTAAGACTTTCTTTTTATTCTTTTTTTTTAATTGTCAAAAGGTTAAGATCTACCGAAAGGCACATAGTGATTTGGAAGCTTCTGTCCAGCTCCTGGAAGAAGAAAATACCAGCTTAGTGGCAAAACTGATTGATATCAAACTTCAGCATCTGAGAGTACAAGGGTAAAATAATGCTTTTATGGACTCAAAAGTGATGATTTTTTTTTAAAGATAATGCTCCTGTCTGCCTCTAGAGCTATTTGGGCTCTCCCACATCAAAGCCAAAGTAGTTTCCTAGTTGAGGGGATTTGACTTGAGTATATGTGGGAGTAGTATCTCTGAAGGATGACAGTAACATTGGGACTTTCCAAGCTCCAAATTTCAGAGAAGAAACTGGGTTCTTAATTAATCTATTAAGAGCTAGTGCCACTCACTTTTTATCACTGGGGCTTGGAAAGTTTCTTTGTGTTGCAATTAGATGGTCTCAGCCCCAGCTTTTCAGACTAAATGCTGAATAATAGACTTTTCCTTTACTGCTGGCAAAATGTTTAAGGATGTGAAGATTAATTTGCAAACACAGGGGGCTTTGCAATCTTGAGTGAAACAAATGACCTGGCCCTGAGTAAGGAAGAGACCTCGGGAAATGTCTGTCTGCAGAGGTGTCTGTAGTATCAGCTTCTTTTGTATTGAAACGATTTGCCCTTTTGCCTAGAGAAAGATTAATTTAGCTACAAAATGTCAACACTAATGGTATCAAAAGCACAATGCAACAATGTGAGAGATCCATCTTCATTTTCCAGTCCCAGCTCAGTGATTTTAACCATATTGCATAAAAAGTTCCAAGTCCTAAGAAGTGACCATTTTTCTCTCCTTTCCAAACTTTGGATTTCTTTGAAGTGAGAGCTGCCAGCTGTGGTCTGAATCTTGGACTAACTGGAGACTATAACATTTGTTTTCTTTTAGTCTCATGGACATAGTTGAACTTAGGCACTAAGAATAAAAAAGAGCAGCTTATTAGCCACTAAGCTACCTGGCTGCCTCCATTGCATTTTTAAACCGTTGCGCTATTCTGCCTTTGTGGTTAAGCAGCAATGGCTTTCAGAAAGGGTGGCCTCCCCCTCACCCCAAATCATTGCACAGGACAGTTTAGAGAGAAAATTCAGACCCCTAATATGGGTTTCACTTTATCTTTTTTACTCCATAGGCATTTGTTTCTTACAAAGGGAGCTGGCTTGCAAGAACTTCCGAAGGATGAAATGAAAAGGGAAAATAGAGAATATGCAGGTAATGCAAATGCCAGCAGCTGATAAGAATTGATAAGTTACTGAGCATTTACAGACTTTTTATTTCTGAAGCTTTTTATCAAACTACCTGTTTGACTTGGTGAACACCTTATTTCCCACTTGATGGCAGCCACCACAGCAATGATAGATTGTAATTTGCATAAGGAGACAAAATCACAATCTACCTGTAATACAGTTTTTAAATTTAACTTGATTTTAGATTGTGGAATATAATTACTCATCTAAAGCTAGCCTGGAATGCAGTTTACAGGACTGGCCATCTTTTATGAAGATATGATTCATATCTTAATCAGTTATTTACTGATCCATATCATAACTTCATTATATCTTGTCCCTGAGAGGACACTCTTAAACTGTGTTGGCTTTCACTTTAAGTGTACACGCACTTTGCAGTCATTCAGCTGATATATCAGAGTTAAATTATAAATAAATCCCTAGCAAGAGCAGATGAAGCTACATGGAGCTCAGCCTGAACTGAAAATCTTGGTAAGCAGTACTGAATTTTGGGCTGAATCTCCATCCCTTCTGGTAGGTGTGCCTAGAAAAAGGATGTACCATTAGGCAAGAAGGAGCATGAGCCTGTGCTTATCTGTTTACGACAGTCTCTGTGGATTCCTTAGTATCACAAGTTTTATTTTACATCTTTGTGTGAGTAGAAGAAAGAGGATGGAAAAAAGTACAGAATTAGAGATATGTTAGAAAAATGGAAGTCATACAGTTATGGATACATGAAAAAGTTTGCTGAAATTCTGATCAGTCCCAGCCATAGGTGGGCCTTTGGAAACCATCAGGCACCAGCAAACATGTTGACTAAGACTTCTGTATTAAATATATGTTGACTTTGAAAACCTTTGCTAGACTTTTGCAATAGTTACCTGGAGGAGAAGGCTTTGTTCCAATAATCTGGATCACTGTCCCAGGCAAGCCTGTAACTTGACAGTCCGTGTCCAGAATCCTCTGTCATCCTGAGAATTAGTCAACTACAGATGTGATCTCTTTAGGGGAGTAATAATTAGACTAACTGTGATTCAGGAACTTGTATTTATGTACTTACAGATACACATACATGGATATGTTTTTGCTGCCTTTCTTATTCTTTTTAACTATTCAGAGCTCTACAGGATTAAAATTGAACTGATAAAAGTTCTTTTTTTCCCCTGCCCCCTCCGACAGACCCATTAGTTCTAACTTCCAATCAGTTTCAGTCCCTGGGTCTTGATCGGAAATTGTGAACAAGAACCCCATAGAAAACCCTAAGGAAAACAAACATTTGGCTTGAATTGCCAATTAAAAATACTACCAAGGTGTTCTTTACATCACACGTGCTAGCCATATTAAAGATTGCAGGCACTGCTCATACCAAGTACTGATTCTGACATCCATATGGCTTAACAATTACACACAGGTAATTTTTCTTCTCTTTAAAAAGCAGAGGCAGATGGAAAGTGCCTCAAAAGTGCCTTTCCAAAGATTTGGTCTAAAACAGATTATGAGAAGCCTCAAGACAGTGATGAAGAGCTGTGGAAAAAATTCTTCGCTCCAGCTCTGGACAGCTTGTTGTGTGAGGATGAAGAAGATTTCCAGGTACGAGCTAAAGTTATCAGGTCTTTCACTGACACAAACATCTTTCAGTGTGGAGCATGAGCTACGGTCGGGACCACTCTATTTCCAGTGGTGTTTATGGCATCCAATGTCCTTTACCTGGTGTGCAATACTGGTGCTTGATCATAGTCCTCTGGTGCTGTTTGGGACAGTTAGGTCACTCCATGTCCTTCAGATGTTGCGCCAAAAGAGCGCAGGTTCTGTGTCCTACAGGCCAGCCTCAAATGGATGTTTTGGATGCCTTCAGGCATCTCTGATACCATGTTGCATGTTTTGGCAATTGAGTGGTGTCCTAGGAATCATCCCATGGAGTGTCAGGATGAAATTCTCCCTAGAAAGAATTCTGAATGTCACCTAATAAGAGACTCATTTGCGTGGATACTGGTCCTTTAGAATCTGTGTTGCACAGTAGCATTGAAGGATCAACATTCCTTCAACAGAAAGCCAGGATGAAGGTGTTCCTGGGTGCAAACTATGTGGGTTGGGAAAATAGTGCACCCTGGCCTTTGCTGTAGCTGACTGACTCTAACCCAGCAGAAAAGCTTCCCTTTCTTTCTCCTCCTGAATTAGTTTTCTGTTGGGTTAGTCAACTGAGTTGACTCAGAGGTTTGGAGAAAACCAGAGCCAGGGCAGATGTGGCAGAAGTACATGGCTGGGCTTGGACCTCTCTCTTCTTGGCAGGAGCAAACTGTTGGATTAGTTTAATTCTTCTCACAGAACTGAATTTGAGATTAGAATTTGGGTTATATAGAGAAGGTGTTATTGGTGAAAACACACAAGAGAAGAGGGCAGCAGGGCTGTAGCCTCCTAAGATAAGCTGGCTTGCAACAGAAGCCCATTATTACTGGCATTATCAAACACAACCCCAGGGCAGCATCTCTACAGTTGCTTTAAGAAGAAATGTTGCTGGGGTTTTTTTGAAGAATGGTTGCTTTCCTATGAAATTGCAAAGGAAACATACTCTTTCTTCTTAAGGCATACTCTAAACTGGGACCTCTGAAGAGAAGGCTGTATGTGGTTGGAGAAGCTGCGCCTACTTGTAAGGAACCAGAAGAAATGCCAAGCAGGAGCTACAGCGAAGAGGAAACTGTTGATAAATCAGATGGGCACATCACAGCTGAGATGATCAAGGCCTTATTTAAGGAAAATGTTGATGAAAACTAGACAACCTGTGCTGTTGACACAGCAATGTAACATTCTCAGTTCATTAAATATTTGCTCTCTCCTGTATGGCACGGGGCTTTGAAGAAGTATTTTAGAGTGCCTGAATCATAAGTTTCATGGGAGGTATGTCTGTGTGCAGAGGCTAATTGAAAGGTTCCTTTCCTTACCACTGAGAGAGGTCTTCTGCACTTTTTGGGGTATTCAGTCCATGTAGCAGCACATATATCTACTAAAAGATCCAAGCTAATATTTATTTTGTGTGGTCTCCACTTGCAGATGTGGAATTCCTTCTTGGTCCTACAGTGAATGGGTAAATGCAGGCTGCCATAAAAGGCAGAACTGTTTCAAAATACTTAATCCTCTGCTAAAGCAGAAATAATTAATGCAAGCATAATTCAACTATTGCTATAAATTGAGTGTTTGAATGCTTTTTTATCTGTCTCCATAAGACCTCTACTTAAATACATTGAAATAAATAAAAATTAATTTAAAAACAATTTAAAGCCAGCATAAAAATCTCTAAGGTATTAAATTTATTTTTTTTTTTAATTGTTTAGAACTGGCCAAATACATTGTGCAAGCCCATGTCCTTGGTTTGCGGCTGGGCTCTATGAACATATATCTTAGTGCATTGATGCAGTGTGGGGCTTTCCCTCTGGTTCCCTCCCAGCAGCACACAACAGTTCCTTCCCACATGTGGGCTCTGACCTGTGCATTTCCTCACTAGAAACTTGTGACAGTATTGAATTATCTGATTTAAACCCTTGACAGGTTAATCAGCTGTTTGGAATAAAGCTTTTTAAAAAACTAACATTTTAAACAACCTGTATCTCTGTGCAGTATCTCACTGTATCTGTGCTTCGGTGCAAACACTTTGGGTTTTCCAAGCACGCTCAGCTGTTCCTGTCCAGCAGGTATCTCCTTGGGCTGCAGGTGAGTCCTACTGTTCTCCGGGCTCCACTGACCAGGCTCCTCTGAGACTGGGATCACAAGCAGACAGGTAAAGGTGGCAGACTCCACCTCGCGCTGACTCTCACTTCTCTGCCATCTGGTGAACAGTAAAGTGAGTTTGGACATGCCCCAGCTGTAACCCAGCGGAGTTACTGCGAAGGCTGAGGTGATTCCTATCCCTTGAGTGTCCAGGGTATGGGGATCCACACTTGGGCAGCTCCTGCTGTGTCTGCAGCCCAACAGAAGCCTCCCCTGGGCTCCCCTGCCTTGCTTTGAGCGCAGCGCAAGCCCCGTGCAATGGCTGACTTGAAAGAGAGATTAGTTCTGCTCAGTGATTAGTTTAGCTTCTCCTTTAGATGCAGAATTAAGATGTGGCTTATGCTGAATGGCTTTTCTGTTAAAGAAAGGCCTCTCCTTCTTCCCACCACTCCCCAAAGGGGATTTACATTTTCTAGTGGTGTAAATGTAGGGCCCATCTCTAGGCTTCTCTTGGCTTATGCCCATAATGCGTAACACCATGTGCAGGACATATGGCAGGACAGCATCAACCTGCACCTTGGAAAAAAGAACCCTTGCCTCCTCCAGTCAAGTTTAGCCTTTTCCCATAACTGCCTGTGTGGGCGAGAGGGAGTTAAAAAGAAATCCCAAACATGCTAATTAGGGTACAAGCCACAGGCAGCCTGCACAAGCCAGAAGCAACAGCCTGCAGCAAAATGTATTTAGTGAAGTGTCCCAAATCCCCTTGATTTCTACGGGATTAGCATTAAGGCCACTGCGAGGCTTTCATATGGAGAAAGCTGGGTCTTCAGCCCAAGGCATCTGGATTTGATAAATTTGTTATTGGCAAAATCTCTCAGAAATGAGCAGCATGGTGTAAAACAGGGGGCTGATCAGTCCACTTTCTGGCAGCACAGCCAGTACTTCCAAGCCCCAATTGGAGTTCACTACTCCAGTTAGGACGAAACTTACTGGAGTCACCCTTGCATTCCCAGCATTATGAAATACCTTTTCTTTACTGTGTTACTGTTGCACGAGACAGCTCTAGGATACAAGCAAGGGTCCAGGTGTCTCCACAACTATAATCCAAGCTAAGCTTCAGTTGAGCTGGAGTTATGTATTTAACTAGAGCACAGCTCAAAGAAAGTTGCTGTTTCAACAGGAAGAAAAAAACCCAACAAGTATTCCTTGGAATTCAAAATTAAAGAAATACAAGCATCACTCAAGTTGCATGGAAATAAAAACTCTTTTAATATAACTGAGGTCCATGAGCTGGAAGTGAGAAACATCAATCCCTGGAAGGCCTAAAAAGCACAATGGGGAGGGGTGTGCTGAGAGCCTGTATCCACTCCAGTGATGAAAGGAGCTGCTTACCTCAGCACACTGCTGGCTTAAACCCTGTCTGAGCAACTGGACCGTACTTCTTTATAGGCTGGCTGTGCTGGTATGAGCTCCCCCAGCCTGAACTGCAGGGAACGTGGGTGACTTCACTTTTGGTCTGGTTTTTGCGAGGTTTGCAGCCTCCACTGCAGCAAGGTTATATAACAAGGCAATCTTTCCACAGGTTCAGACCTGCACGTTTTGGGAAATGAGGGTAAGAGACTCGTTCTGCAGCATTTGTTCTTGTTTGGCTGCTTTCTGAGAGTGAAGTTATTAAACACTCTGCTTCTGTGGGCTAAAAGGAGTTTGCCAGAATAAGGTCAAGGCAGAAGTTAATGGACTGAAAAGTTACACTACAGTGACAAGCACAGAACAGAGAATCTAATGGTGTTAGCATCTTTAGCCACTGATGTTTTGCAGCTGGATGTTCCTCTGAAAAAAGGCTTTTCCTTGGATTTTGAGTCAACTGTGAAAGTAAGGATGTTTTTTCAAATACTACATTTCAGAGCTCATGTTCTGCAGTCTCCCACAAACACCGTATTGTTTTAGGACATGACATGGTAACAAGATGCCAACAACTGTTCCCATATGTGAACAACTGAACACTGAGCCATGCTGAAAACTGGGATTTAACATGGTGCTGGATCTTTCCTCACTTTCAGTGATTAAGCTGAAACAAGAAGCTAAAATTGTACCAAGCACTGCTTTTCTAAAAAAACCCCAGCATTTGGGCAATTGCTGTAGCTGGCACAGGGAAGTTCAGCAGTTACCACCAAAAACAAAGCGGAGATCCACGCTATGAAAATAAACCCAAGACCCCAGTGCTCCTTGGGTACTGCAGCTGCCAGATATCCAAAGCACTATGCTTGCATCCAACACAATCTCTGTACCATTACCACCTCACATAGAAATTTAAGGAAGTTGGCTCTTTGTTCCAAGGCTTTTTGATCTTTGCTTCAGGAAATTCCATCATCAGAGAAGCAAGAAAATAATTAAATGTGCTTCACTCACTCCTAGACTGATCAACTATCTCAGGGAAACCATCTCCCAGAGTATTACTCAACCTTCAGGTACAAAAAGGTGCTGAGTGGGTGGCAGCAATGTTACACCTTCAGGGAACCTGCCCAGGGTTCTCCTCCTCATGCGTTCTCTTGATCTAGCCAGGATGCAGCTGAACAATCAGCCAAGTCCCTCTGCTCTCCAGTTTGTACTTGAAAAACAGCAGCAGCTCGCAGATTTTTCTTGTTGGGCAAACTCAGGGAAGATGTCAAGCCTGTTTCTGCTCTCTCCACTGCGGCGTGAGAGCTCCAAAGGTCAAGTCAAGAGATTTACAACAGGCCAAGGAGAAACCTCTTCTTCGGTTTACATATGCTCCCATTAGCACTGCTCTTTTGTCTGTATTCAGCACATTTCTTCACTGTCCCTCATATTATCTTGTCAGTCTTCTGCTCCTATCAGCATTTAGTATCGTTTTCAGTGTTTTTAGCACTTAATTCTCATTTCTCTGCCACAATCTTTATCTCAATTATGTCATGGCCTTGAAGTTGCTATTCATTTATGTTGCTACAAAATTTGTGTCAGGCTCTGGAAACGGGCACTTTTTGTCTAATGAAAGATGCAGGGTTTCACCCTGTCCCTTTTTCTTGCTGAAGGGCTGTTTGGCAGCTGGGAACGTCTGTGACTTATTCCGGCAGTTGGCTGAATGGACCTTCTAATGTCACAAAGGGACGCAAAGACATCCTTTAACCATGTCCTGAGGTACAGCTCAGTTTAGTTTGTTGTGACTTTGAAATAAAGAAGAGAAGCAGCAAAGGAATTTAGATCTGTCTTCAGATGAAGACTCTACATGTGGGCCGTTGGAAAACTCAGGAGCTGTTCAAGTTCTTGTTCTGGCAAGAGTAATTGTCTCAAGAAGTAAATCTAGTTGTTTTCATTATATAAGTCCCTGATTTAAAAAAAATAAAAACATTGTGGTTATTCTGACACACCAGTTCCCTACACAAAGCTTTACGAGGAGCCACATCCTTCTAACAAAGCACTCCATCCTCCCCTGCTTGCTACCCTACACAGTTTGCTCCTGTAGATTAAACAGCCTTTCAACTCAATTCTGAAGAGAATGAGGTTTTCACAACCCCCTATTATTGAAAAGTTCCAGTAATTAAAAATCAAAATATGTCCATGCGCTGTGCTTTTTAAATTAAGCTAAACTGAGTGTTATTTCAGTGACACTGAAAGCAAACATACTTCCTGGGAACAAAGCAAATGAGAAAAAACTACCCAGGAAAATTCCCAAGCCAGTTTGTCTCTGAAGAGTAAACCAAAAAGCAAGGGTTTTTAGCAAGGCCTTCAGCAAGAAAGCCTAATCTGCACAGCAGCTGTTTCAAGGAACGCAGAGCAGTAAAGGGTAACAGGAGTTCATTATGCCTGCAGAAGACATGGGTTTGGGTGTTTGCAATTCTTTGGCGCTTTCATGATTTGCACCCTCAAGCCCACAGCCGCACAAAGAGTCTAAGGGATCAAAGAGATCTAGGAACACAAATCTATCCTCAGCCAAAAGCCTCAAATTAGACTCTGCAGAGAGCACCACAGACCTAAAAAGAAGGCTGGCATCTGTTTTACCATAACCCAGCACATCAGGTTCTGGAGGAGGAAGAGGATGAAGGTCTACCTTCTTCCTTCACACAAGGTCTGGACTGTGTTTCAGAACAATCTGTACCCTGGTAGTTACTGATGTAGCTAACGCATCACAGATATGCACCTTTTTTCCAGCTGATCCCCAATTCAAACAATTCACCCTTTTAATATCCTGAGCAATTAAAAGCAAAACTGAGCTGCTCTTTGAGGGCACAGTCCCACACTGAAAGCCTCAGTGGTAGGAAGGCAAAATTTTAGTCAACTGCGTATGAAACTCCCCAGATCTGGGCATGTGCATTACATACCCTGTAAGAGGTTCACATTTTTTTTAATTCATGCTTTTAGAAAGACATTTTAAATCTACTGACCTGTACTGCTCAGTTTATGATATCCTGGCCTTTGGGACAAGCCTCAAGCTGTTGTGAGGAGGAAAGTTCCACTTCTATCAGCTCTCCCTGTGTCTAATTGCAGAAGATGGTCTCAGCAAACTGGTCATAGCTTTTCCAGCACTACCTTCTGCTGGAAGATTAGGGAAGATAATAATTTTGGGGGACATATTTATGCTTCTTGCTCAGTTATAAACAGTACAAGTTTATTGCCATGAATATTTTGAAAAACTAGAAGACGGTAAAATATCACATTAGGTCAGGAAGAAGGAGACACCTTGTTACTGGAACACTGAGGCTGTCTGTGGCGACAGCCTGGGGAAGAGGCTGCATGGATCATGTCAGCCACAGGTTCAGAGTGCTGCACTTCCTGCAATACAATATGCATGTATGAAATACATTTGGTATTTTATTAAGTAAACAAAGCAATCATCAGTGCACATTTTAAGCAGCAAAAAGAAAAGAAGCACCTCAGACTTTCATACCGTAACAAAAGTTCTGTGGAAGCTGCATTTTATTTGAAAATCCACCCATTTTTGCTAACATACATTTTAATATTTTAAACAAAAATAGAATCTGCAGAGACAATGCAGCAAGTATGCTTAATTCATGTACAGAATTGCTTTCACATCATTGACTATCCTTCTGAAGGCCCCACTCCACCCAAAAGTTATGATGTATTTACACAAAGCACCGATCAACAGCGCTACTTTAATTCCTCGTGAACTAAATACCCACTACACATATGTAAGGAAGCTACGTCCCCTTTTTTACTTTTAAAGGTACATGATCATAAACATGGCACAAGCCAAATGAAAAGGCTTTCCCCCCAACACAGAACACCTTGATTTATTTTTTTTTTTACAGAAGAGAAGGAAAGTCTTAAAGTGAAAGCAATTCCTCACATTCATCTTGGAAAGGCCTTATAATGTCAAATGTAAAAATAATGACATGCCAAGCACAAAGCAATAAAGTTCCTTCCCAATGCACTAATGCTGAATTAAAAATGTAGTGCTTCTTCTAGTCAGTTAACTGTTCCCTTGCAAAATCCTAGGCACAGAATTGACTATAAGGATTAATGCGTTTTACAGCTCTTCCCTAATTCCCATATATACTGAGAATTCATTAGATTCAGACCTTTAAAATATTTAGTGCTCTGTATGTCAGCTGAAAAGCATTCTGAATCAGATTCATTCTTTGTGGATAAAAATCAGACATACTGTATACATCCATACTCATTTTCATAAGGAGTTTTTTTTTGATACAATATTAATGTTAAATTGATAATCATAAATAAATACAAACAATAATACATAAGGAATGTCTACTGCAAACTGAATATATAATTTTTAAAAAAAGTTAATTTCCATTACTGCTGTGCCTACATTTGTGAGGACTGAAGAAAAGGTAACTGCAGAATTAAGAGTTAGGATTTGACCCTCCCCTGCCCAGAGTCTTGTTTCGAGTTACGGTAAAGGACACATCTCCAATCCAGACAGCATTTCCAAACACCAATATCAATTTCCAGAATAAAGGCTTCTCTTCGTACGTTACCAATTAAGGATATTATTAGAAGCTGAGAATACTGACATGTTAGTCACCAGGACAAAAACAGATCTTGGTCTTAATTCATGGCAATTCTTGGCTTTGTGTTGTGTACTGATGTTTTCTTATGGAAGTGTCCCAGCTTCCTTCATTGGTCTTCATCATTTCACTGCATCACTTAATGGAAGAGGAGAGTTTGAGAGATTGAAGTTCATTTTTTTCCTGGAAGTGGGAGTTTACTGCTGAGCACATCTTTTTGGAAACGTTCCTTTCTCTTCCATCTAACACAGTTACATAAACTGAATCTGGAAAGATGAAAAACCCTTGGATTAACATCCAACAGAAGCAGGACTTCACCATAAACCTGTTTTCTTCAAACATTTCCATTCTTCTGATGCCCAAGCTACCCCATGATCTGAAGTTGTGGACAGAAATAAAATACTTTAAAAAATCAGGGCCAAGAAACAACCAAAAGCCATAAGGATGTTTTTCCAATGACACCAGCCTTTGGAACATCTCTGCATTAAAAATAAAACCCACCTAGTTATCCATGCAATATTGTCACCAGTGGCAGCATAACACAGACCAACACCATTGTGAAGAGAACTGAGGGTCATTTTTCATGTTGAACCAGAGGAAGTGCACAAAGCACCTGCTGTGTGCAATAAGCCTGCTCTCTCTTTATATTATGAATTCTTGATTTTCTTTTTCATGTTTTCACTCATTTTACTATTTAATTCCCACCTGCCCCTGACTGGTAAAAAACAACACAACTCCTCCAGTGCACCTCTACCAGAATGGATCCCTGGCACACTGAAACAAGCACCTCCTCCTGCATGAAGGGAACTCTCTGCTCAAGCCATGGGGAAGCACACAAGCGCTCTGCCAGCAGCACTAAGGGCTCTGCTGCTAACGGGGAACTTTGAACATTGTCCTGATGAGGTGGTAAATACCAGGCAGCACCAGTTCCTCCTCCCTAACTGCGGCAACCACCACATGAGCTGGTTCCATTTCCAATGGACTGAAGCAAAACCAATCAATCAGCCTTTAAACTGCTGAAGTTAAATACATAGAGTTTCCAAGTCACTTCCACAGTGCTTCCAACTCAACAAGATTTGGTTTTATTTCCTTCAGTAACAGTTCTAGCCATGTTAATAAAACTTGAATTAGAACTTAATTTTTGTTTCATATCACAAACACCAGCATCTCCCCAGAAGAATGGACAATACCTAAGGTGTTCTACAAGAAATCCTGGAGAGAGAGCTCTGCAAAGGGATCCTTTCCTGAGGCTCTGTGAGGACTCTGACTGGAAGGGCTGGATGCTGCAGACAGCTAGTAAGAAAGACGACAGAGAAAGGGAAAGAAAAAGAAAACAAGGTCTCAGAATGACAGAATATGAAAGCTGAACGTGTAATGAAAGGACATGGGGAGGTTAAGAGGCAAACTTGGCGGAAATCAACTATTAAAACAAGGTGTTTGATCATATGGAAAACAAAGCCTCTTCAATGGTTGGTGTAATGCAGAAACAAGCTGGACATGACCCTCCAGAAAGGAAACGCCAGTAGCATTTGCCAAACAAGCAGATAACCTCACACTTTCACAGCAATTTTCTTCAAAAGAAGATACAAAACATTCAGCCTGACTCCTGTGAAACAGGTTAGTCGTCTCCCTGCTTTACTGGGAAAACTACAGCCTGGCAGGGAGAGATGATGCTGGGGTCTGGCCAGAGGATGGCAGCTTTCCAGATGGTTTCTCCAGAAGGAATAGCTCTCAGCATCTTTTTTTGTCATAATAGGATGGATATAAAAAGAGGCTGGACAGCAGAGAATAAATAATTCTCAGTTTGGGACCTAGAAGGAGAACACAGAACATATTCTGTGAGCAGTAGAAAAAAAAATGGAAAAAAGATGAGTTTCAACTGTTACTGCAGCAATTTTAGGTGAGAACTGAAGATGGTGACTGATAGTCTGTACACTTATAAAAAATGCATCTTACAGTCAAGTACCACACCACAAACTCAGTCATATAAAGCACATAACTTAGAGGTGGGTAATATTAGCATTCCAACTGCTGCTGCTGGGAAGGACCAATAATCTGCAGGCTGTACTTGCAGGAGTATCTGCTGTTTGTTGATTTATTTTTCCTTCTGTGTTAGTACTTCTCCCATTATAAATGGTGGTTTATTAAATCCTATTTGCCCTCACTCTGGGTAGAACATGCATGTTTTTGCAGTTACAAATCAAAGTCAGCACCCTCCAATTCGGGTTCTTCTTCTGAAAGTGTTTGTTCAGACCCAAGTCACTTGCACTCCATGCCCATGGCAAAAAACATTGCATGAAGGCCTTTTCCTTTGGAAATGCCAGGCACCTGCCAACCTATGCATGACAGGGAATCTGCTTATGGGAGTTGCTTGCAGAAATGCTTGGAGAGTAAATATTGTCACTGCACATTTAAATTTTTCACATGAATGTCTAATCTCAGAAACCACATGAGGAGAAGGACTTCCTTCAGGATCAGTACATGCTTGATCTGCACTGGAATCGTCATCTCCTCCCAAAACCCCACTCCCAGTGGGGCATTTAGATCCAGTCACCATAAATAGATTATGGAAAAGTCATGAGACAGAATGGGAAATGCCTGAGAAGCAGTTTCAGGATGTCAGAATTTCCCCTCTTAAACCTGGTTCTTCCCTTTGGAAAGCCATAGCCCGGCACATCCCAGAAGTCTCCAGGATTTGAGGCAGACTAGTGATATGGTCCAACAGAGTTCTAATTTCAGCAAGGCATGCCTGCTGCCACTTGATTTCAGGAGACATTCTTCCTCTTCATGGCCAAATGCCTTGAAGTCACATATTAAAAGTTCTATCAAGCTGAGTTGGCAAATCTCCAACTCATACCAAGTCCAAAGTAATGTCCCAGTTTGAAAGCAGTGTGGAAGACTGGTAGGTTAGAGTCACTTGTGCAACATCAGCACGTAACCAGACACAGGGGAAATTTCACGAAGCCTGTTCAGGTTAAAATCTGAGAAAAAAACCTGACAATGCTATTACCTAGATGCCACAGTTGAATTCTGACAAGACACAGCATCTTGCGGTAAATATATATTTTAACAAGATTCCTATAATTATTAAAAAGGACACCTAAAAAAAATATAGGAAAAGTATAGTCAGTTTCCTACATTACACCTCTCCAAATTACTGTTTATAAACAGATCTGAAAACCAGGACCGACCTTAGCAGTTGCCAATTTAATTTTAATTTAGAACAACAGCACTGGCCATCAGTTTCTCTAGTGCTGATCTAACTGGAGCTGTGGTTTTGGTGGCCCTACTGCCCAGAGCTTGTGTGATGTGAAATGCACTGCACTGTGCTGCTCAGACAGCTTAGTCTCATCTCCAACATCAGCCTCACTTGTCACTGTCTCCAGCAAAGGCAAAGCTCCCTAGAGTCACAGTAAAACCCAAGAACCTGTCCTTAAGCGAGCATTGGGCCGATTCCCATCATTAGCTACATTCTGGTTTTCCATGAAACAAGTCTGTCAAGTTGTTTTAGTATATATTTTAGGGGTAATGTGACAAAGCAAGCAGCTGTAAGGCCTACTGTCTGGCATAAGTCTGCCCTGAACTTCATACCCTGTTCTTACAGTTTCAAACACCCTCAAAAACAAAATCTGCCTACACCCAGCCTAAAAACAACCACAAAACACACCCACCCACCAAACCAACTTACTCATTTGCACATTTACCTATTCTCCATCACCCAGGTGATCACTCCTGCTACTTGCCCTGTACAACTGGCTGTGTTAACAACTGCAGTCAACAACAGATGTTAGCAGTAGGCTCAGTGATTTCTTTATTCTGTTTTAAGTATTAAATTTTGCACTACCCATCTGCTTCCCCCTCGTAAGTCTATGTCCTTCTGGGGACAATCACACCAGAACACGTGACATGTGAAGGCACACGGATTTGTCATGATTGTACCATTTTATATTGGCCAACACAACACCATGGTTGGTTTAACAGTCAAGCCCTGCTGCTGCACACTGCAACACTCAGGCCTTGTGATGGGCAGCTACATCCCAGCCCCTGTACATCAGTCAGATCTGGCTTGTCTGGAACATTCTGCATTTGCTGTACAGTATCAGATCTGCCATCCCTCTGCTTGAACCACTGATTCAGCCTGCCCCCTCCTCAGACATACACACACACACTCTTCCCCTCACCAGCTACAATGTAATCAAACAACTCCAGCCATTCTCACTGTTCTGGGTAGCACCACGTAATAGTAGGCAGTGAGTAATGCCCACTGTTTTATCATGATGAAAACTTATTTTCCTTCTCAGGTGGGAAATACTGACCCTAATGCGGGATAAATATTTTCAAAGAAAAATTACACACCTTTCAAAACTATGAATGCCTTCTGCACTCAGATTTTCAAAGAAGCAACTGTTCTAGTTTCATTCTCAATTATTTTACATTATTTTGCCCTTAAAAACCAAACTATCATTGCTTTTAACTGCAACAATTAGGAAAAAAGTTGGAAGTATGTAAAGAGAACACTTGGAAGAGAAGCAAAACAGGTGCACCTAGAGATACAAAAAATGTATTTATTAAGACTAATCCTTGAGAGTATCAAGTTAGGAACAACAGTTTAATTTATACAGAAACTGGACAACATTAAGACACCTATTTTCCCAGTCTGTTCTCAACTAACTACAACTTGGCAATAAAAATTTTGGCAACAATTTCATATCTGTCATCATGCTTTTAAGTACCTTCAGCTTTCTTTACTGTAGACAACACCCAAGATCTATTGGGAGATTGGAGGTGATATAATCTGGTGCTTTAAAATTAAATATGAAAAACAATTTAGTTTCTGGCTGTGATGATGCCATGGACAAAACCAGTATTAGAATAATGGTGTTTACAGTGATCCACATGGGCAGTTTGAGCTGTGCACCTTTCAGATAACCATTATGTATTCTTTTAAGATTTGTTTACTTACCCCAAGAACACACTTTTCTATTTCTTTTACTTTCCTTTTTCTATTTCTGGCACAACAAGAGCATTAACTAAACTTAAACTGAAATACACTCTCAGAAGAGCCCCAAGACTCAGCACACAGTAATTTCAGTGTGATGAAAGTGTAATTCCCCTCTGTGGCTATACATTAATAAACTGCTGTGCATGGGGAAGCTCTCACATGCAGACCTTGTTTCATTTAAGATGCTTTACTGATGTCCGGCTTCTGAAAACTCAACACCTTCCAGCAACACAGACCGTGTGTCTCAGGGAAAACCCTTCTTGGTCACAGCAAATGCTGACTCAAAGGGTGTGTTTTCAATGAAATTAATTCTCATAGGAGCCAAACATTGTTAGATAAGGGAATAAATATAGCTCCACACACCTCACTTGTGACTAATTCCTCTTTCTCCTGTTCTGACAGCCAGCTGGGATTCAACCTAGGCCACGCCCTGCAATGTGAAATGAAGCAGAAAGGCTCCCTGAGCTATTCAGACCCATCTACCTGTTCATAACTGAATCAGGCAGGTAGGCAGGTTTTTTTTTAAGGATTGTTTCAAAATTCTTTTTTTAACGTAGGAAAAATTCCTATCCTTGAGGATCCTTTTACTTGGTCAATACTTAAAAACTGTCTAAACACTATTTGTCCTCTTGAAATGGTATAAAACCCATGCGAAAAATACCAAATCATTTAAGTGACAGTGTAGGTGCAAAGCAGCTCTTGGAAGCCCAAGAAAAAATCAGTTGAGAACTGCATTTCCAGCTAAAGAAATCTAACAGCATCCCTTTCAGATAAAGCATTTAAAAAAAGATATTAAAAAAAGAGAAATCTATTCAGCAGCCTGTACTTTAAAGAAGACAATGGACACACTGCCCACTGGCAGCACACAGCAGAACCTTTCTTGTTAAAGGATCAGACTCAGACACTGAAAAATGCTTGAGGCTTTTTAGTTTCAGCTTACTGCTGAATTCTTTTCCCTTCACAGTCTAGTCCTAAACCCTCCACTTACACCAACCTATACCTATGTGAAGTTATACATCAATGCTTTTAAACAGAGCTCTTTATAGTAAGATCAAAATACAGGCACAGTATATTTCATTTTTCAAATTGAAGTCTGAGGTACAGAGTGAACTTTGAAAAAGAAACATCTGATGGGTAACTAAAACCACACTGTTAATCCTGGAGCTTCAGTCTGCCAGCTAAACTTGGCTATGCCTCTAAATGCAGTTCACAAACACAAAGTCTTAATGATCTCCAAATTTTCCAAAAATAGTATGAATGTGTTCAAGGTTATCCATCCCCTCTTCCTCCTACTTTTTAAAGTGCTTTTCCTACTGTAAAAAAAGCCCCTCAATAGATGACTATTGGGTTATGCAAGTGAGTTCAGATAGAAATTTCCCAGTGACGGACATTTGTAAAACAAACAGTAAAACAAACCAATAACAAGTATGTATTTAACTCCAGTATTGATGCAGCAAATTCAGAGTAGCCCCTTGGCACACTCATTCCAGTGGGTTAGGTAATGAATCTGGACACAACACATCCCCAGAAGCAGGTAACCAGGGGATTTTAAGGAACACTCCATCTAAGGCAGCACTTAACAGGGAAAAGCCAGGTAGATTGGTATTGCTATTGCACATCTTCACTGCGTTGTAAATGCAGTCTCCTGCAAAACCATGGAGGAACACAAAACCCACTGGAGACCACCATGGTTAAAACTAGATGGATGTGCCATGTGCCTCTCACTGAGATGGTCAGGCCCAACAATTGGGTGTTGGGTTGAGGTTTCAGCAAGTTTGGTTCCACAATCTTTTCAAAACCATCTAATGCAGTCATGGACATAAAAGCCTACACACACCCTGTTTGGCCCCTGCAAAATGCTGTAGTACAAGCACACACCTTGCACCTTGGGTACTTTATAATCCAATGCTTTTAAGTGTAACAGGGGAAAGAATAGTGACACAGATACTTAGGAAAAAGCTGTAATAGCCAATCTCACAAAGTCACACTCTGAGGGTAGAGCAGCATGGAACATGACTTTGGGGAAAAAGCCCATCTTCAGCAAAGAGCACGGACATCAACTTTTCTTGTCCTTCGTCATTGTCACATTTCCAGAAAAACAATGGCTGTAAAAAACCTACCTGTTGGGGCTCGCCCCCGCCGCTCCCCCAGGGGGGGAGGGGAGCCTGGGGGACGCATGGCAGAGTACGGGGCTTCTGGAACCCTTGCTCTCAGGTCACATGTTCTCGAGGTGTGTTTGTGATTGGATGTTTTGTGTGGCCCGCCGGGGGAGCGATGGGGGTTTCCCTGGCCGCCGGGTCAGGCTGTGCTCGTGACCAGCCATGCTGGCTGGATCCCAGAAATAAAGACCTGATTAACACCTTATGAAAGATCGTGTCCCTAATTCTTCCATGGGCCAAGGCTACTTTCAGAGGCTACACCGGACTGCAGCACCTACCCACTTTGCTTTGGTAACACAAACTTGCTGCTGCCAACATGGATACAAGCAGATAGGAAGCAAGGCTCCCATGAACCACTGGGCTTGTGCAATAATTTGTCCAACACAAATAAGAAATATTAATTATATCTACGTAAAAAATTAACATATTAAATACACTTTTAAAGAAACTGCCTCATCCATTCCCAGCAACAATAACTTGAATATACACACCTGTGCTCCCGGTACAGGGCCAAAGGGGTTTGGTGGTCTCATGACTGGCTGACTGTATATCAAAGTTGGCTGTGTCATTACTGGTATGCCTCCCATCTGTGATGGCTGAAAAAACCCAGACAGCTTGAAATCACACACAACATTAATACATTGCAAGTTTTTAAGGGGTTAAAGGAAAATGGCAAATGGGTTGAAAGTCTTGGTCATATCTGAGATACGCAATCACGTGAGATCCTTCTACAATATTCTACAAATAAAGGTTACCAGAAAGGAACATTAGAGCCCTTCCAAGGAATTCTCTCAGTAACAACTGAGCCCATTCAATCTCTTGCTGCAAAGATCTGAAGCACTAAAACACTTGTTAGACAAGCATTTGTGCTGGTCCTTCTGCTCCCAAAAGCGAGGTCTGACAGCACTTCCCTGACTGCCTCTGAAAGCAGAGTTTTACAGATAGCAGTGCAGTGCTGATAAGAGTTTGAACAAAATTGAAAACTGAGAGCAGTACGTGCAATTAATGTTAAGTCATTATGCAATCAAAGTCAAAGTGTTACCAACACGCCAGCTGAGCCAAATTATGAGTTTAATGTGTATTAATAGTCTTACAAGTCAGGTTATATTTAACACAGATGCCCATCTCTGGCACTGCTTTTGGCATTCCCCTCAGGCTTGGGTTGACAGCCAGCAGCAGTCCTACTGAAGCAATCCCCATTCCAGGCAGCTTTTCCCTGACTAATCCTCGTGGTGGTGGTACTCCTCCTGTCATGCCGACCAGCTGTTTGGGCAATCACAGGGTGAACCTATGTAAGAAGCTGACCCTGATGAAAACACACTATAAAAAAATGTAAAAACAACTGAAAAACTGCTGGCCCAAGGAAGACACAGGAAGCAGCAGCCAGGGAATGCCCAGGTGCAGCGCTACGGCACTAAGGAGGCTGCCTGTCCTAGCACACTCACATCAAGGGAGAAACCTGCACTTAGCAAGGACCATCCTCAGAACTATGGTCCCCACTGCTTTTAGGAAAAACTAAAAGGTTTTACAGCAAGGCTTGTAAATTGAGTAAACATTTCAGAGATTCCTCATAGCAGATGTCCTGAGTAAAGTCTGAATGAGCCAGGGCAGATTTCAGGGTGTGCTACGGAGCCCACTGGTCATTCTGTAATGGCCCATCTCACCCACCTGCTCAGATACTGCACGTGTTTGAACAAGCAGCAGCAACTCAGGGTAACACCGCTACAGCTCCTTAATTTCATGCCCATTTCACTTTGGCATTTAAACCCCACAATGAAAGTTGCTTGATATAACAAGAAAGATTACTCCCCATACACTACATATGCTGCTGACTCAAAATAACTATGAAAATGCTGCTGGTACCATAAGTGCAAAGTTGTGTAGATCAAGTTTGAATCCACACTCATGTTAGTTTAACCATAACAGCTTTGATGAAGAATATGGGAGTTCATGGATGGGTAATGGCAAATGATATGATATATCATACTCTCCCAAGAGGCCCTCAAGAACACAGTTGGCCACTTCTGCAGTTCACTTACTGAGCATACACAAGTTATAAATCATTAAACTAATTTGGTTATATGATGAAGCTTTTTTTTTTCTTTAATCTGTGAGGCATTTAATAGAATAATTGCTTCAAGGAAGTTTTCTTGCCTTTTATTCACTCAGGAAAGCTGTGCTGCATCAAAATCATACTAAAAAGAAGAGCTAAGGCATGTAATTTCAGAAATATTTCAAAATTTAAAGTAAGAGCAAAAACTTTCAGAACAAAAAGCAGGAAGGTCAGGTTTATGTCAAAAGCGTTGAGGTACTGGTGTGTCACTAAGAGATCCAATTCTCAACCAAACACACACCATATTGAAGTGTCACAAACTTGCACTTTTGTAGCAATTATCATCACAGATACTTGCTCCCAATCTCAGCAGAAGGTATTTAAGGAAGGTTTCACTTCACCAAGAAAACATTTCTGTTCTGAAAGCAGCTATTTATACTGACATGATAAACTTACTTCTACGATACACTTACTTCTATGCCAGTAAAGACCACCAAGAACAGACACTGTATTAATTTTCACAGAATCACAGAATGATTTGGGTTGGAAGGGACCTTAAAGAAGTTTATTTAAAAAGCAAGTGAAGTAAGGAAGGGAAGACAATTTCAGACAAACACCATGTAAGCGGTTCAGAAAACCAGAAGTTAATAATTTGGTGAAGAATAAATGAATGGGAGCTGAAATTCAGTCTTCAGTAGAATAGTTCAGGAAAACAAGAGCTACCAAACTATAAGCAATCAAACAATACACAGCATCTGCCTGGTTGGAGTTGTAGGAATTCCACTCACCATCACGTAGCCCATCATCCCTGTTGGCGTTGTGGCAGGATAGGCCATTACAGGGGGTGCCTGGTGTGAGAAACAGTGGTGAACTGAGAGGAGGAGAGATCAGCTGCATACTGTAAGACATTGCTTTCTAAGCATCAACTGCAGCACCCAGCTTATTATGAACACAGCAAAGAATAAATAGGATTTGCAGTCTGGTGTTAAGAGTGTATCCTAATTATTTCAGATAGAATACAATATCTAAGCTAAAGTTTCTGGGCCAGCTTGGCAAATCTCTAATAATGTATTTGCTTGTATCATGTTAGGATTCTGGCTGTCTGAACTAAACTGCAAGTACCACTCTCTCAACGTCCTGTTTAGAGAACACAGGACAAGACTCAGAGAAGGTTGAGAGAAAATATTCATGAAGCAGAAGCACTTTTTTAATCCCATGAAGTACATACTTATATTTTGGTATCAAAAGTAATGGTAGACAAGGAGTCTTAAGAGAGAATCTGAAAGACTGAAAGACCAAATGACCACTGCTTCTGCTGTCACTTACAGGAATTCTCTTTAGCCAGGATGGACCCACTATGGAGATTCTCCTAGCAGGCTTTGGTATAAATTAGACTCTCACAGGAATAGCCAGTTTGCATTCCTTCTCCCTCACTCGCTCCATTCACTGCATTTGAACATGCTAAAAGTCCTCTTAGTACTTGGCAGATACATTTATATCACCCTGATGTACTTACTGTACTTTTATGAAGGTACAGTACAATTGCTGTCAACAGACAAAACCTGGATGAACTTATGTTTTCTAAACAGCTTGGCAATATATATGTAGAAAAAGAGCTGATAACTCTTAGAAATACGAAGACAGTTCTTCACCTCTTACCCATATTCTTTATTCTACAGTTTAATACCCACTTTCTAAATTAGTATTAACTATTACAAGGACAAAAATGTTGGATTTTTTTTTCAGACTAAACTAGTGCTTACAGATATTCAGATAGCTTGCTGTCTATCCACTCCACCTCCTGTTAGTCTCCTCTTTTAGAAAAAAACCAGTAATTTTCATGCTTTTGCTGTGGGATTTCTATTCAAGACAAACACCATAAGCATTTCTTGGTACACAGACACTACTGCTATAGCAAAGAGGCAAATGATAAACTACTAATCATACTGGATTAATTAAAGCAGATAAATTGTTTCATCAAGAATAGAGCATCGGGAAAGGTGCTTCTGGTTTCAGTTCTAAGGTATCAGCTGCTTTTTCTTATATAGTAGAGCCAGTGCAACTGGCATTTCAATTGCCATGAGGACAGAGAATCATCTGGACACTGTATTTGCCATATATTTCACACAGTGGGCAAAGCTATCCTGAAAATTACAACTTTTTTTTTTGTGTTGCTTGTGTACACACACCTACACAAACATGCTGAATAAACTTATTATTAGTGCTCAAATATGGACCTACCACCCTTTAGTTACAGAGTTACCCTGGAATAAAAACAGAATACAGGGAAAGACCAATATTACTGTTGACATAAAGAAAAAAGTCCTTTGAAATGGAAGCCTGCATTCCTAAGACAGCAAGCACAGGTTATTTCTGGCCCTCTAGAAACTATCCACATTAGTTTTCTTTTTTTCTTATGAGCATTCATGACATATTGGTCTCTCCCCACTTAAAAAAAAAAATTAAAAATCAAGATCTACCATAAATGTGGATCAAGTGCCATGTATAACAGAAGCCTGTGAGGTTTCATGCAGTTATTCAAACACAATATTTTTATCTTCATTCAGAATTCACCAAATGCATTAAAGGCAGCACAGACACACACCCCAGCTCTCTGGCAGCAGATGATACAGTTTAAAGCAAGGAAAAATAATCTTGGTATTTCCCATGCCATCATTCGAGTCAAGAGCCTGCACACCACCTATGAAGTTTGTGTATGCTAGGAAAAGCTCAATTTTTGGCACACCAAAGATTTTCAAATGAGAAATGTGTAAATAGCGAGGAGGTTATGAGATTCTGCAACAGCAGTGGTTAATATCAGCATGCCAGTCGATTGCAAAAAGGCTGTGGGTTGTTTCACTTACGTATTGTGGAAAATGCATGCCATTCTGTATTTCCCAGGGAGAACAATTACATAATGCAATAACACTGGATTAGAAGCAAATACTTACACAACAGAATATACACAGATAGCATTTTAGTTCACAAATACATTAACTGTTTATTTCAACACATTCTTGTAATTCAAGTCATTCACTGAGACAACACACCCGTGATACTGTCATTGTTATTAGGTTTGACATTGGCTTGCATAGTCCATTTATTTGGTATATGCCTTTTTGACCTAAGATTTTTAAAAGCATATTTATTTAGCAAGCAGCAGCAACTCCACAATAAATGGACCAGCAGAGGAAAACAAAGCTTTCTTTTTCCCCTCACATTATTTCTTTTTCAAGTTTTTATGTTTATAGAACAGTTTCACAGGAAGTATCTCAACAGTATCTCAATAATAAAAGCTGTTAAATGTAATGACTTATCACAAGATGTAGATATAAGACATGAGTTATTAAACAGATTCAAGCACACAGGTAAACTCAAACCACCAGTCATTAAAGCAGGTAAGTAGTTACAATTTCTTCGATATCTACACACGCTCCAGTAAGATCCACAAACATATTTCTCCCTAAATAAATGTAGTGAGTTGATAGGGGACACCTGGTAGGGACGAGGTGGCAGATCCAGGGAGACAAGTTCTATCTTTCCAAATCCACAGTGCTGCATTACTACACTGCAGATTCAACCTCCCCCAGCCAGAGCCAGATGCAATAAATCCTTGGGGGCAGTTTGTTACCTGTTCTGTCCATGTACAGTTCTCCAGGTCATTGGTGAAAGGGTGAGTAGGATTCACATGCAAAAATGTTCTGTGAACATTGTGAAAACTACTTCTGTAATGTCTTAACATGTAATTCAAAGCCCACCCCCTACACTGCTACCCCAAAATCCTTGCCAATATTACCTGTTAAAATAAACATGAACTTGCCATCAAAACTGACATGGATTAAAAGCAACTGCACACACTGGGGCAGGAAAGCAGTAGTTATGTACGCATTAAGCAAGCTGTAGCCACAGACACCTCTTCAAGTACCAGTGGGCCGTTCCCACTCCCAGGGCAGGCCAGGTTACAATGTAATGATGCGTGACCTATCAGTGCACCCGAAGGGCACTTTCACACTTCTGCTTTTCTAGACTGCAAAGTGCCTCCTCACTCCTTGGAATTCAGAGTTTAACATAAAACTCATAGAATGGTTTGGGTTGGAAAGTACTTTGACGATCACCTAGTTTCAAACCTCCTGCCATGGGCAGAGAAACCTCCCACTGGACCAGGTTGCTCAAAGCCCCATCCATCCTGCCCTTGAACACTTCCAGGAATAGGGGCATCTACAGCTTCTCTGGGAAACCTGTGCCAGTGCTCCACCACCCTCACAGGAAAGAATTTCTTCCTAGTATCTAATCTAAACCTGACGTCTGTCAGTTCAAAGCCACTGCTCCTCGTCCTGTCTCTACATGCACTTGAAAAGTCCAATGAGTGAAACCCAGAGGCCCCCACCACACCACAAGAGAGGCTGCTCAAACACTACTGAAGTTTGTGTTAAACCTTCACGTCATATCACAAACTATTTACTAGAATCACACAGCCAAGAAAAACAAATCCCAGCAGCACACACCTCCAACTGACCATTTCTTCAATTTTCTATTACCCTTTTACTGCAACTATAGACCATTTTCAAATTCATCCATTATACATCACCCTGCAGATCTAAATTGCAGGGAACTCACTATTTTAAAATTAGCATTTGCTTACCAACGTCGGAGCATTCCACGCAGTTGTAGGTGCAATCTTGGGTTGCCAGTTGGAACCACCTGTCAGTTTCTTTTCACCTGGCTGAGTCCAGTTTACATCACTTCAAATAAATTTTTTAAAAACTGTTAGAAAACATTGGACTTTTTTATTAAATTTCCTCAGGTAAACACCATCTTCACTTGGGAATGAGGCTTCTTTTATTAATGAAGCTCATTTTGCAAAGGAGTTGATAAAAAAGTTTTGTGACAACGTGTTTTGGCTTGGAAAAGTAAGAAAAGATGTTTAGCATGAGCCCCCTCAGCATCTCAGTCAAGTTGCCCAGAATAGGTAAGTTAGTGTATCTGACTTTGGTCGAGACATTTGAGTTAGATTTCAAGACAGAATATTAGATTTCTGAATGATTTCAGACTTGGCACAGATGGTCCCAATAAACTTGAAATTTGCCAATCCCACTTCTCAACTTTGCTGCTAGAGCAGATGTTCAGTACCCTTGAACACACATACCCTGCTTCTAAATTCACTTGTCTAAAGGTCAGTCTCAAGACCGAGGTTGCAGTTTTACAGTCTTTAATACCGCTCTGCTTACACTCTGATCACACCAAGTATTTAAGGAGTGCTATGATTACCTGCAACAACTACAAAGAAACATTTTGATGAACTAATTTTTTTAATATACCTGAAGTAGGAAAAGACTCAGAGACAGGACACCTTGCCTGCTGCTATCACTGTCACGACCACTCAGTCTACAGTCACCTTCCAACAGCTCTCAACAATTCATTACACCTTGTACGAGAAGTACAATCCCACACATGCTCTAAAAGCTAACATTATGTTGTTATGCACAGGTTTCAACATGTACAGTCATGAAAATTTACTATCATGAAAATCCAAATGCTCAACTTCTGATTAGGCATACTCACTTTTTAGTAGTTCCATTTCCAATGCCCAAATCTGTCACAAGGGAGAAAAAGAGACTACTGAAATTCTGTTTGTTTAAATGAAATCAGTAAGTATTCACATGTTAGTGGTTCCATACTTACTGCCTACAAGATTGGCTAAAGATGAATCCAGATCATCTGACACTAATTTATTAGGCGGTACTTTGGCAACTGGAAGACTCTGGTTTTGAGAGGCCACTGTTGGTTTTAGGAGACCACCAAGTTCATCAAAGCCTTGGAATGAGAAACATAAGTGATTTGAATCACATGCCTCCCACAAATGTTCAATTAACAAAAATTCCACAAGAATTCAATTAACAATGGCTAAAATACAAAATTTAACCTGGTGATGCTACTCAATACATGAAGGACAAAACTTACTACGCCTTTTGATAAAAAAGATATTTACTATGGAAATAAGATTTCACTTCAGTGGTTTAACCTATGTGACAATTTTACATGGAATGGATTCCTAGTGACTGTAAAGCAATCAAAACATAAAACAAAGAAAAAATATATGAAGTGTTTCAAACTTACAAAAACATGCATTTGCTTTTAGCAAATCACTGGCTTACAAAAACCATCTGATGTCAAGTCTAATGTCAAAAGATCAGAAAATATCTACTTTCCAGATGCTCAAAAGAACAGAAAGAGCACTCTGACTTCAATCCAAATTAACAGTGTATTAACTAATCATTTTCTGAAGCAATCGTAATGTCAAAAGAGGAGGCAAACAAGTGCCAAAAATCATGTTGCAGATAAATAAAATGAAGATGCACTTTCACCTCTTCCAATCACACTCTACAAATACAGACTTAATTTCAGCTGACAGCACATAAAAATGAAGGCTGTTCACTGTGTGAAGTTTTAATGTACAAAATATTTAAGTGAGGGAAATCAGTGTAAACATTTCAGGAGAGCGTAGAAATAGTCTGTAAGGAAAAATTATTTGATTAATGCTGTTATTGGCTTTTTAAAATCAGCTTTCTTTTCTTCATCTGAAACTCTGTCTCAGTAGTGTAAGTAAATACAGATTAAGATATTTATACCTCAAGAATAAAATAAATTAAAGGAAAGGACACATGTTTTTTATTTTAGCAAGTGTCTTACCACCAGAATCTGGGACAACATTAGAAGATTTGTTTCCAAACACAGACTCAAAGTCAACATTAAGGCCAGCTGATGGCTGTGGTTGAGCAACAGGAGATGGAGTGAACCCTGTGGGGGAAAAAAGAAAGAAATTTTATGTTTTTATACAACATCTCCCACAAATTCACCTTCAAGACAAGCCAAATAAATGTTTCAGCACTGCAGAAAGACTAGGAATACCTCAAAAGTCCAGATTACACCCTAATACCAAGCAGTTTATTTGGTCTTTATTTGAAGTTACTCCTCCAAAGAAAGATTGTCTCAAAAACTGGACAGACAGGCCATAAAAGACACTACCCTGCAACTGCTTGATCTCTGGATTAATTATTGACATCTTTCTTATTCTTTTACCATATGCTTAGAATAAAACTACTGAGGAAAAAAGTCACCATGCTTCTCCAGGAAAAGAAGCTGGCTAGTGCAGAATCTGTTTCAAGATTATATGACTGAAAATTATTCCCTCAATGTTTTATATTAATCCAGAAATTCTCTTTGATACACCTGGAGTAAGATCCAAACCATCCCAAGGTGCCTGAACTAGTAATGCCTTTGATTAGACACTCTTAATACTAATCATTTTCGTAGCTTTTAGTTATTTTTTGACACACATTTTACAGTTGACCATGTTTTGCAGTCAAATTTCTAGAAATTATGGCAAGATATGGGGAGGTACAGCCACATTTCAACTCCTAGTGCTGTCTAAACTTACTCCATTTGTCTCCCATGTATCTGTAGTGTTCTACAAATACAGAGTTATTTTTCAACACTGAAAATCTACTGCAGTATGAAGCACTGCATATGATGTTCAGTAGCATTAAGTTGATAGTTCAGTAATAAAGAAGGTAATAGCCATTTGTTTGTAGTATTTTTTTAATGTTACATATGATTGCACACAAGCATGTGCATGTGCATCACCTCGGTATTCAGACAGTAACAGAAGTAATTACTGCTTTATATGAAAAGCACAAGGAAAAAAAAGCAATGCCACCTTGAAAAAAATATGATGACATGGGGAAATGAAAGGATTATAACTACTTCAGCAGTGAAACACTGCAGTGTGTAGAAATAACTGACAAAGAGCACTTCTTGGATTTTGTTTCACTTGCAGGGGCAGCACCTCATTTCAATCTTACTGTTTTTCTGAAATAAGTCGTATTTCACCTAAAAAAATTAGTAACTATAGGATGTTATTCTTGAACATAAACTTCACAGAAAAAGAAAAAAACAAATTTGGATTATCTGTTCCTTTTTGTCTCAAAGGAACATAAGGCTCCTAACTCCATCACTAAGATTTAGACAATGTAGTTTTCATTAAAAGTAAATCAAAGTAAACCACATACAGCAAAACACGGGAAGCAGTAATGTGGGAAAAAAGAGGGTAAATAATCAACAAACAAAAATGAGTATCTTTATGATATATATACCATCGAGTTGTAACAAGCCATTTCAGAGACTCTGAACTGCAGATAGGAATTCCTTTGATGGGATGTCCTGCAACTCTTAAAACTGTGCCTGTACCAATAGAAAACTTGACTTAAAATAGCTCATATTTTGCTTTAGCAAACAGCCTCAACTGAAACAAGCTGAGTTTCCTGCTCTCACATTTTAGAAGTTTCAGGTTTTATGAAACTAAGATGAGACCATCTCCAAGACAAAACAATACACAGGACTCCTTTGAATCAGCTTCTGAGAAAGATCAAATCCTACTCTTGATATCAACCACCAGCTCAGGGCATTTTGTTTAACAGGGGCATTTTGAAAGGTGCAAAGGTCAGTATTTTGGAGCTTCTTTGAGTGTCAAGACTTGACAGAAACTAATAATCCTGCTTTTTGAATATGGAACAAAGGGAACAGAGTCATTTGTAGTATTTAACCTTTTGTTAAATGACTCACTAATTTTTATGCAAAGACACTAAACCAAAATGTGACTTTACAGGGCTTTTAAGAACTAAGCCTTCCACAAACCATTTACTGAAGGTATTCCTAAGCCTTGCATTGCAGCGATGTTAACACACCCTGTTCAGCCTGGTTTGGACAGCCCACAGCCTCTCTAGCAACTATCAGAACAGTGTTCCAGGATCAGCACCAGTACGGGGTTACTACACAGACCTGACACAGCTGCACAAATGATTAGCCAATACTTTAATGCAGCAGAGACCTCTTTCTCCTGTTCTGTTGCAAAGCTTAACACCAGTTTAGTGCACTGTTTAAGAGTAATGTATCAACAAAATTGCCATAAGCAGCATGAACATCCCAATCCCTTTATCTTAAAAACAATGAGGTAGACCAAGATGAGAAGATGCTTATAAACATGCATGTCTTTTCTGTGGTATGTAGCAACAAGTAAACTACAAGAGATCCTGAAATGGGGAGATACTCATTTCATGTTTAGTCTAAATAAGCCTTAGTTTGGCACAAACTAAAAAAATACATACCAGTCATGACCACACACCTGGCACAAGCACATGAATAATAATTGGAGCCACTACAACAAGGCACTTCTGTAGTCAGTAACATGCCTACTAGTTCTAGGCACACAACACATTCAGACTTCTGTGTGTGTGGTGAGGCTGCATCCCATTACCTACCTCCAAATAGACCAGCTACAGAAGAAGGCTCATTGCGGAAATGAGAAGCGTTAGGGTAAGCTTGAGGACCACAAAAAGCATCTGATAAGGAGTATCACACAAGAGAGAAAGCCAGGAAAGGAGAAGAGGGAGAGTTACAGAAAGAGAACCAAGATACACTGTTTATCTGCTATTCAAAACTTTAATTTCATATCAGTCTATAAATCCACATATAGTCTAAGAACACAGAACCAATGGAATGAAATCAATACATCAGACAAACAGTAAGAAACAAGTTTACACAATCTCTAACACAAAAGGGGAAAGCATGGTTTCAAAGGAACAGCTACATTAGGATGAAAACTTTTTTTTCCCCAATCAAATGCCATCTTTTACACCCTTGGAGGAAATGAGTGTAAAAGCTTCAAGGCATTTTTCTTATACCTGAAATATATTCATATTTGGTTGCCACAAAGGGATTTAGTTGAGTAAATGGATTGTAATGATCTAAAGAACCAGAAAGAGTTATTTTAAATCCACATTCACATTATTGTAGCCCCTTGATCGTGCTACAGCTAAAACTGCTTCTACATTTCCCATATCAACCTGACAGGAGGCCACCCTTTGGTTCCAGGTATATCCTTAGAGCATGCGACACTGGAAGGGAATACAGTGTACCAATGCCATCCATTTCCAGTGACTTCAGAGCTGTCATGTGATAAATACTACAAAGACCAATAAGAAAAACAAAAACCCACCAGGGTCCTTGTTCACAGACCTGCAGTGCTGCAACTTTTTGTGTGACTGCAGAACAAGTTATACCAGAGGAAACTAATTTGACTAAATAACCACTCTACTAAAAAATCAGCTGTACTTCAAATAATCATTCTACATTTACACGAACCATAAAAATTTCATTGAAATCATGGAAAAGACAGATTATCACACAGCAGTACCAACTCAAAGTATTTTTTATATATATATTTAAAGATATATTTATCTTGCTTGCTTTGTCTTTCCATTAAAGACAGACAGGCTAGGAAACTAGTCAGTTAAAGTGACAAAGTATAGGTAGTATTAATATCTTTAAAGAGATCATCCCTTTGTTTTACCTCTATTAACAAGTATCAGGGCTATAAAAAAACCACCTCTTTGTTCTAAGAGTCTGCACTTTTCTTTGATCAGTTCTAGTAGGGTTCAACCAGCATAAATACAGCCTGTGGTGTACAACTGCCGTTAAACTTAGCTTTGTTTAACAGAACTGACATGTAACTAATTGATTTTTCATCCATGAAAACAAACTGAATCTTCAAATTGAAAAGTAATCAATATACAATGAGCTGCACCAACACAAATGTTAGAAGGATTTCTAGTAAGACAGCCATGTTGAATCATCTCCAAAGTAAGATGTGAACAGTTTTTAACAGCTGAGTTATTAGTTTATTGCCCCACAGGTAAATAGTCTGAGCAGATTATGCTTCAATATGTGCTTGGCTTTACCAGCTTTCTTAATGACCACATGACTGGGGCAAAAGCATCCACTATCAAAAAAACCCCCAGATTAAACTCCTTTGTTTAAAAAGAACATTTCAACCTGAGGAAGAAAGGAGCAGCATTTTCTTTTTCTTCTGAGACATATGCAGCACTTTACCTTAAAATGCCCAAGTACAAGAGACTGTAAAACTGCACTCAAGCAACTAACTGTAACCATGTTTCCTTACATCGGGTTAGAATCCCATCTAGGCAGCCAAGCAAGGACTTTAACACCATTTTCATGCTACTAAAAGCTACGAAATCAAATTCTAACATAGCACAAAACCAGCCCCAAATGACCAGCTTTTAGTTTCTGAAAGGCCCCAAAAATATATTTTAGAAACTAAAATAATGTTAAAATTTTTCGAAAATAGGAAATTAGTTTAAAATGGTACTTTACCAACAAACATTTCATGTGTGGGTGTCCTACTGGTGAAAGTAGATACATCAGAAGACACAGACAGATGAGCAGCATCGTTAGTTTTTGTAAGGAAAGGATTTAGGTTTGGAATGGCATCATCAACACTATCAACAGTAGCAGAAAAAGGATCTGTTCAATTCCAGAGAGCAAGAGAAAGAAGAAAAGGGAGACGGATTTAGTTTTCTCCTCACATCTCTAAGCTTGGGATGACCTAGCTAATTATTTCATTTTCAAGTTGTCCAGAATTACCTGTTCTCCACTCAAGAATAATACTGCAGATACTAGCTATTAATTTCCTTTTTTTTTCATTAATAACACCATCTTATAAACTGTGCTTCTTCCTGAGTGTGTTTTAGACTGAAAGTAACTATGTTATTCCTCTTTAAACACAATCACCTTTTGTTTCTCACAGTGAAGTCTTGCCATTTGCAATAAAGTCCCTGGAGCAGAGGCTGCCCGTCAGCACTACAGAACCCCAGGTGCTATGAGAGGATTCAACGCAGTAACAACCCCAAGACAACTTTAGAACCCTGAACAAAACCAACTGAGCTGAACTTCTCCTTCAAACTGTGTTTATGGATTTTTCTGTTACTGAGCATCATGAAATTTTCAAGAGCTATGATTATACCAAGGTAGCATACAGGGCATAAGAACTTTCCCTGCTACTTGGGGCATCAGGAACAAAGCAGCTTGTTGTGGACACGCTGCTACCTGCAAGCAAGCAAAAGACTGCTCTGCTTTTACAGACAACAGACAGTAAGCCATGATGAGGAGAATGTTCCTTACTAAATAACTGTCAGACTTTATTGGAAGGAAGGAAGGAAACACATCTGTACAAGTGACTTCCTAAGGCACATAGGAGTTTCAAGGTTTCCTGAGGATGGATGCAATTGCCAAGCTCATGTGCTCCTGTAATTCAGAATCTAACAGGTAAACTGGATAGAGAAGGCAGCTACAATACTTGTTGACTGAAGGTTTAGCTGCCTGGTTTCAGAACCCATGAACCCTTGATGGAAAATTCAAGAACTCAGAAGGTGAGATCAGCAAGGGTTACACCTAGTCCTACTTATCATGGTGCCTAGAATTGCAACTTACTCTTCTAGACAAAGCCACTAGAGAAACATTTCTGAAGAATAATTATAGGAAAGATGTCTGAAATACTTCAGTTCCTGGCTTTTCTTTTTTTTTTTTTTTAACTTGACTAGTTTATGCATTTATTCACCACTCTTGTAAATACTATTGTGCTGTGTACAGCAGCTTCAAAGTGTAAATTATTTTCTCTGCCTGAATCTGACCTCCTGATTCTTACCTATAAATCCCACACAGCTTCATATTGTGCTCAGTTGTACAAAAGTCCTAAAGAAAATGAAACTTTACAGCTATAATTGCATTATTCTTTGCAGGCTTAATGTACACTTTGATTTGCTGCTCAAGATACGTTATTAGGTAAGACCTGACTTTTCCCCCAAATTGCTTGGCTGTGTTGCAAGAATGAGTGAAGTACCTCAAAAAGACCTTTTTCTAAATCATTCAGTCAGCAAAATGACAGTGTCCAACACTGAATAAAAGATAAGCAGAATAAGCTGATATAATATTTGAAATATATAACAGGAATACAAAATAATGTATCGTCTTATGTACGTTTTATGTAGTGTACATGCCAATCAGCCAGTTGCCTGAAACTGAGTCCTTGCTTTCAGCTACTCCTTAAAACTGCTTTCTGTTTCGAATGCCATTTTAGAAGATGTAAACCAACAGATCTGACAATGAAAATGGAGCAGATTATCCTTTCATCAGTTCTTCCTTGCTCTTTCTGTTGTTGCTTCACATTGTGCTGATTTTATTGGTTCTCTTTACGTATATAAGTGGAAAAAATTCAAACAGGTGGGTCAAAATGTTCATTTCCCAACTGACACATTTGTTTTGCTTCTGAAGTTTAGGTACAAATTGATACCTGGCAAACATACCAGACACAGCTGGAATGGTCTCCAAAGAACTCCCATGAATAGTGAAGATAAAACAATATGGAAGAAGCTAAGAAGCACAACAAGTTTTTAGTCTGAATCTACTGTCCACTAAAATTATTTTACACAGGTACTCATCCAGAAAATTACCACAAACTACTTTCTGTTCCCAGTTTCCAAGGTTGTATATGGAATTGCCTCTGTTTTGACTAGTAAGACAATATAATGCAACTTTAGATTATCAAGATTTGCTCAGAAATGTAATCCATTCTCAGATTCTCTGCTTGGCTGCCTCATTCTAACTCTGGCCAGCATGTCCAATCTTGTCCAAGTCTCAGAACCTGCCAATGCTAGTAACAAAAGTAACCGAAAATTAATTGGGTTTGGGTAATTTATATCCTTGCATATCCAAGTTTAAAAAATTGCTGTCAATCCTGACAGCAACACCTCAATGCTTCTAAAGCCCAATTTCATCCTTGAATACACATGACATCTGTTCGTGTCAATGGAATCACTCCGCACCTGCATGCTATCACTAGGCATTAATGATTTAGGTTCATTTAAAAGAGTAGTTTGAATTTTGCCAATTTCTACCTTTAAGTTATCCAACTAGAGGTGTTTTGCCTGGAAAAACAGTGACAAAGGATTTTCAGTGGCATCTCTTACAGTCTGAAATAGGCAAAACTAAAAACATACAATCCCAGAACCCATTCCCCAGGAGTTTAACCTTGTTAACTTTAACAAGCACAAAACTAAATGCAGCAACCCAAATACAATGCTTCTGTAACAATTTACTGGTTTATTACACACCTAAGAGCTTCTGCATAAAATTTTAAAACAATAACTGATTTTAGCTGACTTGATACTCTTCTCAAAGTCACCATATACCCCAAATACAAACATCATCATGTCAGAAAATTACCTAAGGGAGGGATGCTGTGCAGTGGTTAGAGCACAGGACTGGAAATAGTTCAGGTTCCATTCTTGGCTCTGCCACTGACTTGCCGTATGACTTCAGACAAGTCAGTTAATTGCTCAGATTTCCCCATCTGTAAAATGTGGAAAGCACTTCTTATCTACCTCACCTGTGTGAAATGAGTGTTCATGTCTGTAAAGCTGAAGAGTTGGGGGTTTTTTGATGAAAGGTAACACAAATATGGTGATCCCAGAATTTTAGCCTAAGATTTTAGCAGACAATCCATAATCTTCACAGTTAATTAAGTCTTATAAGTATTTAGAAATGTGTCAATAGTAAGCAGATATATCAACGACTATTACTGAAGACTCATTCCACGAGCAACACAACATTGAACAAACACAGACCTTCAGGCTCAACTTTCAGGTTAATAAATAAATGCTAAATTGTGATGTGACCTTATAGAGGAAGATAGTTCCCCTTTTCTCTCACCCATGAAACAAACAAGACAAGCTGAAACAGAAGGTATTTTTCAGAACACAATCAAGATGAGTCAAACCATTTTTCTTCATTTCTAAACTCTAAGCCTATTATAGTGCTGAAATTTGTATGCCTAACTCCATACACTCCTCACTACATCTTTCTCCAAAGATGCTTTGCTCAGCAAAACTAAAGAACAAGTAAACTACTCTTATCTATTTTAGAAGCTGCCACATATATTAGTGCCTTTGTCACTCAAAACTGTGTTATTTCCCTACAAATGTGAGAGGGTACACAAAACAAAGTACACAGCAAAAAGTAAATAGGAAAGAGGAATACATACACAGCTTATTATGAAGATACATTAGGTAGCTGGAAAGATGTGAAGAAGAGCTATAGCTCATAAGAAATAGGGAAATAAAAATTTAGAACAGGGTTGTTCTGATGCCTACAAAACTTCATGAAGCAGCAATTCCCAATTTTTCACATCATAAAAGAAAACATTTTTGCAAGCATCTAATTTAGAGAAAAATAATCTGGAAATAGCCACATAGTTCAGGAGTTTACTATTTTATGAAGTGTAATTTATATAGAAAACTAAAAAAACCACCACAACATCCCCCCCACCCTGTTATAAAGCTTTTTAAACTAGTACAACCACCAGTATAAGCAGGCAACATGTTACTGTATCTGAATTACTCCGGAACACTGCAAAGCAGCCAAGAACTTCCAGCAAACATCAAATGCTTTAGCACTCAAACCAATCTTGAAGGAAAATAATTTCTAGAACTCTCTTGCTTGATCCCTTGGTTTGAAGACTTGATTGTACCAATAAGATCATCTGACAACTCATTCAGTCCATCCAGGAAACTGGGCAGAATGAAAATTTGGGTGTTCTGGAGTACATTTCAGAAGGAAGAATATAAATTTTGTCTCCTCACTTAAAAGGTCCAACCACAGCTTTTTGCTAATTTGCTGTTGTAGTTAAATGAAATATAGCAGAGAATTTGTATGGAGAAGCCTTATTATTTCAATAGATAACTCCAGGTCTTCTTTTTATGCATAGTTGTCACAAGTGCCTCCTTTCAGGAGGGAGTTCTGCATTATCATCACCAGCACATTTTATTTAACACTAGACAAAATGTAGAATATGTATTAATTTAGAATATGTATTAAAACAATTCTGCTTTCAAGTTCCTGTGTTTGCAGCACAGTCTACCTCATAGACATCTTCACTGAAGTGACTTCTAAACAGCTAAAATTCTGCAGCTGGCTCTGTGACTCTTGAAGGCAGCAGTTATGAGGCTGACAGAGCTGGTCAACAATTTAAGTAACTTTGCTAGTAAGAAGATATATCAAAATAATTTAGAATCACCACACACTGCTACATTATTTTAATCTATACACAGATTTTACTTTTTCTGATCCCTTTATTCACTTGTAATGTCTTAGTAGGACCTCTCTCTTTAAGGAAGAAATACCCTCCAGACTAGGGGAAACATGTACAGGATCATGGCCATAGCAATTAGAACCTTAATCCAACTCAAAATTCTTACCTCCCCAGGTACTTCCTACTTGTGGAGCAGCAGATATGGGATGTACAGACGGATGAAAAGTTGGCTGCAAATCAAGCAGATCATTTGGCAGCTTTGAAGTGCTACAAAGATAAATTAATATAACTGTTTGAACTTCATCACAGTTTTCATTACAGGCAAATGCTAGTGACTGTCAACAATAATGAAAGCTTTGTTACGAAATGGTTATTACAAAATGGATAGAACTGAGACAAAATCAGAAGGGCTAGTGAACTCCATATTTTCAGTTCTGTAAAAAAGTGTTAATTTAGCAAGATAAGTTGTATGTTATGCCAAGGGACTTTCGTCAAAGCTGTCCAAGACAAAAAGGCAGGTGTCCTCACAGTCCAGCCACAGGGCTAGGACATGCTACGTTCAGAAATCTTCAGCAACTTTAAAGTCACCCCATGAAAACTCTGTAATTCAACAAAAACAGATGGACAAAATGAACTCTAATGGGCTGCACCACAAAAATGTTACATCTAAATTCCACAACTCTCATCTTTCCACTATAATCACTGCTGAGAAACTGCCTTACAACTATGAGCTATTAAAGAACTTCAGGGAAAGCAAATGTAAGAGGCCTTGAAACACTTGATCACACATCAGGCATGTGAATGAAATCATATTTAAATGCACATTTTACACCATTCAAAACCAAATCGAGACCTTATAACATCACATGGAAATGAGGAGTGAAGGCTTATATACAACTACTGCAATAGTTTAAGGAGTCAAACAAAAACAGTAAAATTCATCCTCTTGCAGAGAGGTCATTTCACACTTTAAATAAATCTTGGGAAAAAAGAAAAAAAAAAGCCTACTGGTGTTCTCCCACAACCTTTTAGGACATGAAATGAACCAAAATTTGCACATATTGCTTCTACTGTGGACAGAAGCTGAGTCACTGTGACATCCAAACCTCTCTAAATGACACCAGCACAAGAGTTTAATGGCTAGTAGTGACATCCTAGATTTCTGTATATTTTCGTGCTCACCCAATCACTTGTGTAATTCACAGTTTTCAGTATTGCTTGGTTCATTTCAGCAGTGATTGCAATCACATTTTGCCACTACTGCTCCCATTAAAAAGCAGCATGGGCTGGCACTGCCCTGTAATGCGAGCAGCTGAACAAAGATAATTTTCAAGGTAAAGCCTGTTCAAGATAATGACAGGGATTAACCAGACACATTGCATCTAACAGCAAGCCACTGAACTTCTGACCCAGCATATCCCCTTCATGACATCTCCTGCTGTAAAATCTGTTCTTTGCTCATAGCAGTCATTCTGCCAGCAAGTAAATTTAAACATGAAGAAAAACTAGCATTTGGGGTTTTTTACAAGAAAACACTCTTGTCCTCACTATACAGCATTTCTGTCTGTTTGAAAATGCTTTATCAGATGTTTCTATGTTTCAGACCTCTTAAGAAGCAAGATCAGATATTCAAGTTCAAAGCACACACCCATTTCACATTTTCTGGCCTCTAAAAAGCAATTTTAAAGAAAATCTTTTTAGAAGGAAGTCTTTCAGTTACTAACACTGACACATGTGACTCAGCTGTTTACCACATATTTGGTGTCAAGTAATTTCCTACAATAGCTTTCTAATGGGAAAAGAAAGCTGTCAAAAGAGTAATAGATTCTTGTGTGAGTTCTAACAGAACAACTAAGCAATCCTTTAGGTTTACGATCATGCTCAAAGCAAAAACATGACTTCAGAGAGCCAATTCCTTCTATACTGATAAAAGCACTGTACCTTCTGCTGCTGCTTAATTTGACAGGTATTTTACAGAATGAAGATCACAAATTTGCTCATACCTCCTGTTAGTCAAAGATCAGGATTAGCATGCAGTGAGTACTCTTGCACTTTCTTTGCAGATACTTAAAGAGATGTTCCAGATATAACACAAGACCGCAAAACCTGCCTCTCATTTCAAACCCTGTTTCAGGCTTTATTTTTTCTCAAAATCTACCCCAAATATTTGCCACTCCACTTTTAAAGATCTAGAAATGAGTTTTCTTTATGACCTCTCAAACAGAATTTTTATTTGACTTTTCTCAAATTTACTTGTAATGTTCCTTGGGGACAAAGCATGTGTGTTTTACAGTTCCAACAGTCTGGCTTATTGACTAAGAACAGCTACAGGGGCTATCAGCAGTCAGTTTATACCAGAAACTTCTGCAAACAGATGATGAGAACACAGTTTTATGTTATTTATTGCAGTAGGCTATTCTGCCATCAGTTTCACTATCATTTCTTATCACACCGCTAATGTATGCTACACCCAACCAATCTTGTGCAATATACACTCTGTGGCAGAAATTTGGAGGAAACCCTTGCTGCAGCACATGTCCCAGGATTCAGCATACCTGTTAGAGGAGCTAGGGGTAGAAAAAATATCAATGGCTGGCGTAGTCATTATGCTTCCTGCTGCAGTTGACACAGGAGAAGCTGCCGTGGTTAAAGAGGTATGAGGTTTCTTTGCAAGTTCTTTTAGACGTTGCTCCTGTTGGGAAAGTGAGCTGGCATAAGAAATCTAAACATTTGTGTGTATGACACTGAAGGTAAATAGAGCGGAACTAAAGAATTATTTATTACACGCACTAGTATTAGCCACTTGTAATTATGAGAGTCAGTGGTGCCACAAATACTTCAGAAACTATTTTAACAAACCCTCCACAGGCTGTATCATCTAAGCACACACAGGTCTATTTCCAGCACTTTGCCAACAGCACACGTTCAGTATTAATAACTCTTTTTTTTCCTTAGCTCCTTTAAGAATCCTAATAAGCTATCAACAAGAACATGGGAAAAGTATTTTCAATTAAAAATTCTGTATGCCTACCTTTAAAGCTTTTAAGCGAGCCTGTTCTTCCTCTAACGCAGCTTGTTTTTCCCTTTCATCCACTTTTGTGAGGGACAGGCCAGTGCTTGCAAGGGAAGAGACTGCATTGGAAAGGGTGGTAGCCCTAAAGTAATTGGACAGGAGAAAAGCTGGCTGTTAACAGATGACACATGATAGGAGCTTCTAAAGAACACTTTGCTTGTATCCACCCAGTCTCCTTCTGAGCTCTCTATGACACTGGCTATATCTTAACACTGTACAAGATGAAGTGAAAAGTTTCAATACAGTATACCATATGAAATGCAAAATGAAAAATGCTCAGAAATCACACTGTCTACTCTGCTGGCTTTTGGATTTTCCATCTTAAATGCTCCCTCTTCAAACTGCATCACAAAATTCATGTTTGAAGCCTTTGCTCTTTTCCTGTTTGCCTAAAATGGCATTATTAGTAGGCACACAGTAATTTCCAATCGTGTGGGCTCCATTTCAAATTGTTGTTAATTAAACAGGTTTAGTGAATAAACTATCAATGCTTCTAATATATCCCAAAGGAAATTTGTAATTTATCATCATGTTTAAGAGTATGCAAAAAGATTTAAAACTAATACCTAACTTGTAACACAGTAATCTTACAAAAGAAAGTAAATACTTCAAAAAGTAGTGCCCTAACAAAATAGTACCCTAACAGTTACGACCTTATTTTTTTTACATGCAATAAAGAATTGTTATTTAATTTTACAACTTTTATCCCCAATATTATGCTTTGTTAAACTTAAACAACAAAATTTTTCATGTAGAGGACTTCTCCATATTGCCTGTTGTGTTTTGGAAAGCACTCACAATCATTTAATGCCTTTTATCATATGCATTACAGCTTTAACTCCCAACTACTTTCAGAATTTATACTTAATGTATGGACTTTTGGAAGCATTTCCTCACTTTTGACAAAGCAGGGATTAAAGCTGAGATGTAAAAGTCTAAGGAGATGTATTTATTCATGTTGCACACCTTACAGAAGTCTGATTATTATTAACATAAAACGAACATTTGCAGGCAGTACATGAAAGAAACTTAGATCCTCTTCAGAAGTTCAGGATTGAATGCTAAAAGCCTAAGTAGGGATGCTAGAGGAGGCCCTTGCAGGTCCTTAAGATTCTAGTTCTGTTGACCTGGAAGAAGCTGCTTGAAGTACTCAGCAAAAGATATGATAACTTGTGAATCCATCATTGCTCATACAGTATCTTTAAGAAAGCCTCCTCAAATCTTAATTTACAATGAAATTGAAAAAAAAAAAAAAACACTATTTGACAATAGTCCAAAAGGACAAGGATATAAGCACCTGCTTGCAGCTGTGGAATCTTTGATTTTCTTCCCCTCTAGAGAAGCTAAATGTTGTTCCAAAGCATCAAGAAGGCTACTTGGTGCCTGCAAAGAGAGATATTGGGGAATACGTTTGAAGAAACCAATAGTTAAAATATTTTCAGAAAATGCAGCTGTAGGGCAACAGGTACAACAGCTCAGAACACTTCTACCCCCTCATGGCATTCTGTACGTATTTAATGACTTGAAGTATAAGGTGACGTATTCTCCTCACTACGTTATTCCATCACAATGATTCATCAGCAAGGACTGAAAGATGTCAAGAAATGTTAAAATTAACAGCTAGGAAACAGCAAGCAGACAATCAGAAGCAGTCAGTATTTTAAGAGACACTAAGAAGGAAATTGTACTTAAAGTCACTTCTCTGTGCATGCTCTGCAAGCCTTCACATTAATTTCAGAAGGCATAGAGCCAAAAGCAAGGCTGCTAAAAACCACAGCTTCATAATATCATGTAAGAGTTTCATTATGTGACCTCACAGATATAAACTGTGTCTTCAAACATGATGGAAATAAGGTTATCTTAAAATTCAATTACAGAATGACAGAAAATATATATAATATTTTACAACAGGATCACTGAATATAAAAGCCAGGCTCTGACAGAGTTGGGATTTAATCACAAACTTAGAGGTAACTTGGTGACAGTGTATACAAGAATGTGTAAGTGAATACCATAATGGCAGGTTTTTCTGATTATGCAACCCCAAAAACAGACAGACATGCACTGGCAAACACATAATAGGTTTATCTACCTGTGAGAGATCTGGTATGTCTCCTCTGTCAATTCCAACTTGCTGTAATAAAACAAATGAGTTTTAGAACCTGTTTGCTTTTGTTGAAGGCAGAGATGCTTAGAAAGTAAACAACATTAAGATGAAGTAATGCAAAAAGCACAGACTTGTTCAATATATGTTTTAAATCTCCAGAGTCTGTACTCTGTAATGGTTGGTTGTAATAAATTCTTTTTAAATGTATACACATTGAAGGAGGTGTGTTACACAGATATTTTAACAGACAGAACATCAGAAAAAAGATGTTAAGAACCCAGTGTTTCAGAACCTGGAGAAGTTTGCCTATCTCATCATTTATATGGCAAACTCTTAGACCTACTGATACAGAGGATACATTTGATGAAACAACACCTTTAACATTTTGTAAAGAAACATTTTTCTAAAATGCAGATGAAACTTAGGATGTTTGCAGCAGGACATACACTGTTAAAACAGAAAGATCAATACTCTCAACTTCAGTTGAGGGTGTTATCAGCTGAAGACAGTATCTCTGACAGAGACACTGTCAGGACAGACAGCAAACCAAGCTTTAAGGCTTATTTTTTTGTTAAGAGAGATATGAATACCAAGGAAATAAAAACAAGAAGAGGAGCACACCTCAACTGAGGAATTCCATAATATTAGGACATCAATTGAGCAGTGCTCTAGAAACAAGAAGGCAATAGACTAAACACATTTTTTTAAAAAAACCCACAAACTAAACGTTTTTCAAGGTACTTGCTTTTCCCTCTATCACCACACCTACAGCAAGAAATCTTGAAGAAATCACATGTTCATCTGTTTTTTATTTATGAAGCTGTTATTTCATCTAAAACTTCTGGTAGAATTGTGGGTTTCAAACTGGAATACAGCTAGAATCATAGAATGCAGATCACCATGAAGCTCCTTTATTTGTTTAAAGCAAGGCTAGTCTTCAAAGCAAGCTCACAAGTTTTATATAACCAAGGAAATTTTAAAATGCACATTAATACACTCTCCTCAAGTAAAAGATAAACCAAGAAGCACTCCACAGTCCAGTTTTTCAATACAGCCTTCAAATGAATTAATCATGAGGGCAGAGATTAACAAGATGCCCCTTGGAGAAGAGCAATTAAGCAGGAAGGAAGAAGCTTCTGTTTTACAATAAAATGAGCACTTTACAAGCTGTTTCAAATAAAGGGCAAAGCTGACTGACTTAAGTTTACCTCTGCAACTTTAAGGAACTCTGAGATCCGTGTCATTCTAGTAAGGAACTTCTTATAAATATCAAGGCCTTCTTTGCATTGGTTCTTTTTCATATCAAAGTACTTTTCTAGAAACAATGAAAATATTTGCATTAAATAAGAAATCGAGATTTGCAAAGGATATGCAAAGTAAAAGCATATAAGCCAAGACAAACAGAAAATACCTGCAGATCTATTATTATCATAACTGCAGAAGTCACTATGCCTAACTTGCACCAAATGATGAAAGCTCTGTCAAATGTGAACTATTGATTCCATGCATGCAATTACACCTTACCTTGCAGGTACTAGATATCACAAAAGCATAACCACCTTGAAGAGGACAATCAAGTTTAAGAATAGGTCACCCAAAGAAAAGTAAATTCATCTTCTTGGGAAGAAGAAGAAAAAAAAAAGAAAGGCAGTTTTACAATCTGGTAGTCAAATATCTACTCTATTCCAGCGGCCAGATATCAGGCAAGATTTTGATGTTCTCTGACAAACTGATGCCTCTTACTATGGTCTGGTGCAGCGAAATATAAGTGATTAGAAAACACCAGTCCTGAATGCAAGAGGGACTCACTCCTCTTTTGAAAAGCCCTTTCAAGGCCTATTTCTATTATTAAGGTTCACTCAAAACATAAGAAAAAGCAACTGCATGTTATTCTTACCAAGGGAAAGGAAGCTGACAGGGGCTTCTGACTGGAAGACTGACTGACTTCAAACTGTCCCTTACTGACTTATTCTGGATTTTACTTTTCATTTTGAAAGCACTGGGTAATGACAGCACCCAGGTAGCTTCATCCAATCACAGCACACAACAAAATCAAGCAAGTCAACAGATTACTTTCAACTTAATTCTTTTCTAAATTTAGGCTCCCCTTCATCTCCAGTATATGCAAGTATATATATTTAGGGCCTTAACCCTAAATTTGTAATTCTCCTTAAAATGTAAGATATGCCCTAGGAACATAAGACAACCAACCATGGAAACAAAGCAACACTGAAGTTTCAACAGCCAAGCAATCACTGATGTTGTGACTGCAGATTTGTAACTGACCATAACTGATTCCTCTACTACAAAACACAAACTGATCCTGTTTCTTAAGAAAAACCCCAAAAAACATTAATATTATAATTCAGGTTTGCCATGCAGGTCAACAAGACAAAAAAACCCCAACCAAACAAACCAAAAACCAATTAAAAAAACACAAACAAAAATAAAATCCTCCCAAAAACAAAAAAACCCCAAACAAACAAAAACCAAAACAAAAACAAAAAACCACCAAACCCGAAAACAATGCACACAAAAGACCCCAAAAAAGCAGTGCAAGAAAAAAATATTAGGTGAATAAAATCTTGGATGGGCTTTGCTTTCAGATTCTGCCTATCCCCATGTGCAAAGCAATGTCAAATGCAACTGCACAGACAAACACTGGAAATAACAGTAAAATGTTGGTATTTTACAGCAGGACTGTTTCAGTTTCAAGAGAGCAGCTCTTGTGAATTATTCACTGAGTTCCCCCCAGAGCTGAGCATTGCAGAAAGCAGTTGTATTTACCCAAGAGGTTAATAATCCCTTCGTTATATGCCGCAAACAGTCTAATGGCATCTTTGAAGAGGAGCATGAAGGCAGCATTAATTACACCATTTGTAAGTTCATTGCTATTAACCTAGGAAGATCAGAGAAAAAGTTAATTGAACTGGATTGATCTCTTACTGGAAAACTTCTAGTTAAACTCCAGCATGTTATCTCAAGACATGCTTTCCCATCATCTCACTGACTATTAGCAGAAAGTAGCACCATATCAAATAAACAGTTTCTCTCATCACAGAATTAAATCAAATCATTTTGGCAGACATTTTTGTTAACCATTGCTAATATTAACTACCAGAACCAGAAGACAGAGGGCAGAAATAATCAGCTTTTCAACAAACAAGCAATTCTTACATAAGGTACACAATAAAAGCACAGTAGTTTAGAACAGAGCATTCTCTCCAGTGAGCATTGTATTTCATTTTTCTGATTTCTTGGAGGTATACCAATGAACAAAATTATTTGTGCTTTTTAAGCCGTGCAGATAACATGGAACCAAGTGCAAGACCTTTACTCTTGACCTGTTTTACAATCTTGGCTGTGTTTGTACAAGTTGACAGTATGTTAGAAATGTACATGCTGCTAAACTTACATTAAAGTCAAGAAGTGCATCCATTTGATTTTGTATAATTGGTACAGTTTTTAAGAGTTTTTCTGTGCTCATTGTTCTCATCACTCCATCAGCCCTGTTGTAAAAAAAAAAAAAAAAACAAGAAAATTCTTCACATGAGTTTTGAAGGCAATTGTTCGTAAGAAACAACAGAAAATATATTAGATCATCAGAGAAACCATTTAAGTCTTTGCCACACAAAACAAGCCTTGTGGTGTTTAGGAATGGTGTCTAGCCAATATAACTGTAACAAGTGCAGTGCAGAAAGACAACAAGTTATTTGGTCAAAACATGAATCCAAGATGAATTTTTACTCAGAGAAAATGAAACTGATAGTGCTTAGAAATAGGAGAGCTATAATGCATCAGGTAACAAAAAAGGAAGCTCTAAAGGTTATTTTTGAAGCAATTTTTTATGTATTCTTTTTCCAGTCACCCAATTATTATTTTGTGTCAGTTTGCATTCTTTTCAACTTTAAGAGGTAAGAAAGAATAAAAAAATGCAGCAGTATGTTTTTCAAGCTTTTTCAGAAAGATTCTAGAGACTACATGAAATTTCCTTTTAATGGCTGACTACCAATATTTGATTGTTTATTAATTATTCAGATTGAGTAACTAAGATTGGCTGCACATTTGAAAAAACCCATCAAATGAATACCAAAAATATCCAAGAAAAGCAACGACTGAGGAAGAGGCTAAATCCCCTAAGTGACATGAAACAACTGCTTTCTGTAAGACAAATCAGACAGCCTTGCAGCTCATCAGCATGCACACAGCAAACCAAATGTTTCCTGCAAGTGCAAATCTCATAGTGCATATTCACAGAAAAGTTTGTGGCTGTTCTCCAGGCTGGAAAGCAGTGGGGAGCATGCTGCTTCCAGCTCTCTACTTGCGCTGTATACTTACTCCTACTGGCAAACAGTAACTGCAAGAAATTTAATGGGGCACAACATAGGAGCAAGAGCCCCGAGAAAAATCAAGGTGTAGAAAAGCCAGATTGCTGCCATCAGAACAGTTATTCCTAATGGCTCAAAAAAGGACCCCCAGAAACATGGTGCAGGCTAAATAATTCACCTGATTAGGCCTAAAACACCTGATAAAACAGTTGTGTATCTCTCTAGAGCAGCTGCAGCCACCTTACCACATAGAAATCTTAGGTGTGGGAAATGCTGTTTTGTTTTGTTGGCAATCCAAGCAACTCAAAAGGCAGAAAGAGCAAAAGGAGCCCAAGCATCCTCCTTTTACTTTACCATCACACTTCAAACCAAAATGGACTCTACGGCGTTAGCAAGGAGGCAGAAGGGATTTGGACAGTGTTCTGAGGCCCAATCCAAATGCCTTTACAACATTAATCCAAGATATCATTAGACAGCCCATTACTACAGTTAATTCATTCAATAGTTTTGAATTCATATTTCTGTGGATTAAGAATTAAGTTTTTGGTTTCAATATAAACAAACCTATGTATGATGATATAGGACACCCAAATGTAAAACTAATACTATGTTTTTAAACTTTAAAAAGCACCATATACAGAGATAATGGACAAAGATGAAAAAAGTGTCAACTGTGATCAGTACCTTCTCTTCAGCCTTCCCAAAGAAGAGCTCCAGATTAATTCTATCGTTCACTATAACACATAATTTATCAAACTACTGGTGCTCTGCACTGTGTTATTTTACATGTAAACAGGTACCTAGTCTCAAAACAACTCATTTCTCTTAAATGAGCACACTTTCCAGGGAAAATTTTAATTCCTGTAGACCAACTCAGGATAGCATCTGCTGCATTGTACTATTACAAGTATGAATTTACACTATGTTCGCAAAGATAGTAAACTTCATACAGATATTTTGTGATAAGAACAGAGAAACACCAGGAAGGACTGAAAGGTGTTTCACCTGTCATTTAAACATTCCAGAGCTACAAGCACACATAAATTGCACAGTCCTCTACATTACATATAAGGCAAAGTATACGATGTATTGTGAAATATTTGTTCAAACTTCTATTTTTTTAATATACTTTGATGCATACCATCTTTCATGGCTTTATATTAAACTGTTAATGTTTAAAGATAAAAAATTACAACAACTGAGGTAAAATTTTTTTTGCAATATACATTATTGGGCAGTTGAGCCTCTGTGTGTCATGGGAGATATTCAACAGAGAAAAGGAGTCATCATTGTGCGCGTTAAGCCTGAGCCAACATCAGTGTTTTTCATCTGACTTACAGGACACACGACAAAACCTCAAGATCAGTAGAAGAAAATGCAGTACTTACCCTCTTTTTACTTTTGTGAAGTCAAAAGCCACTTGTCTATAGGAAACTGCCTTTTCATTCAAATACCTGCTATACCGCCTGATAAACGTTGACATGTCATAACCTAAAAAACAAGTTTCAGAGGTTTATTACCTACCAAATCAAAGAACAAGAATGTTATTCTAAATAAAGTGCAAAATATTAACACAAGAAAGCTCCATTAACTACGCAAAATTGTGCAAAAATATAATCTGAAAATAACTGTGTACGTCATTGTACTCACCACGTAAATCAAACAGACAATACCACAAATATCTAGACAACCTCAAATATGTAAAAGTTTACACTTCACTTCCTAAGGAAATTACTTCCAAAAGCAAAACAAAAGAATTTTTATGCAAGTTCTCTTATACTACAATAGAAATTACTATAAAAAAAATAAAATGATGCATTCACAAAGGCGTTCACATCAGATCCGCAACACACTGTCTCATTTCCAACTGAATAGAAAAAAAGGGCTTTGATGGAAACACTACAATATGACAGAAATTTTTCTCTGTTAAGACAGCAGTGATAGGAAATATTTTGGTAACTGTCAATCTAAGGGTATAGACTAAGAAAAAGATCTGTTCATAGTCTATGCTGAGACCATAGAAGCTGAAAACTCCATAAAATGACACAATTTGGTAGAGCCTGGGTTATCACTGAGAAGGTTTCTGTCCCCAGGCAACCACTTTGGCTGCCTATTCTAGTACACTTGTGGCAAAGATCAGAAGTACGTAAGAAGCAGTACAGAAAGTAAGGAACCACCTTAGGAGAAAAAACAATGACAGCTACATGGATGGTCAGAACTGCACTGAACTGCAGCATAACAGTTTGGAAGACTATTTCAGTTGAAAAATCTGAACCAGAGAAATACTTATTTGCCCACTGAATTAGTCCCAAAGATAAATGGAATGGTCTTTGATCAATTTCCCAAAAAGGTAATTTAAATTTTTTTAGACACAGTTCTTGTCTTACTGACAAGACGTATGGACATATGGTGCATTTTTTAAAAATTAGGTTACTAATCAAAATTACCTCATTTGGAGGGGTCTATCTCTATAGAAATAAGAGGAATACTGAGATCTGTATCACTAAGGAAGACAGAAGCCTTTAAGTAAGCCCGTTAGAAAAGATGCAACATGTTCCTCCAGCAGACAGGTCCTGCCACAACATTATGGCATTTTATTTAAGAAATGCAGCCCAGGGTAAAATGGACAGAAAAGTCACTTCCTAAATGACAGGGTTCATTAGAGTAACCAAGCTGTCTTTGCTGTTCCCCAGCACATTACTAATTTTTAATGAAAAAAAAGACACCTTACCTTGCAATCCACTTTTGTCTAGGAAATTGCTCAAATTAAACAATGTATTTCTGGACGCCAGATACTGGATAAAACGCTAGATGAAAGAGAAGAAATTGAATACTTTTACTGTGTTATCAGGGAGAAGGAATTGTGGTAACAGTACTAGAAACTTTTTATCCCGGTTAAGAAATTCAGCTTTTATGCCTTAAGACTGACTTCAAATCTGGAAATTATTACAAAAACTTAGCTGAACTATCGAAGTAAGCCAGTTATTTTTTTAATGCATAAATCTGTGAACAAATCCAAGTTCCATTTTGTATGAAGGCCTTGTTTAGCCAGAGTTTATTTTAAGCCATAATATGGAACTCTGAACTTCTGAAAAAAACCCTTCAAATACATTCTCATTTTACATGCTCATAGTTCTTTCACTGACTTCAGTTTTGTAACAACTGATTTAAATTTATTAACTAGCCGAGTCATCTTTGCTCAGCATACAATTGTAATTGTATTTAGCTTAAATATGAAAATAAGATGATATAAATGTTAGTTTGCTTATAACTCAAATATCAAACATAACAATCTATATAAAGTATTAACACTGTATCACACTTAATACTTCTAAATATACATAATTACAAATTGTTTCACAAGGTGAATGATGCTATTTTCATTTTATAAAGACACATTTCAGATCATTGACAGAATTTAATAGGAAAAAAATTTGTACAGAGCTGCTACAAAAATAAACCAATCATTCAGTTGCAATAAACATTTAGACAAAATACAAAAATAGTGTTGACTAGTGTAACATGTACTACTTCGTTACTTTCATTAGCATACATAGGTTACATAGAAAAAAGTCTGGCAAAGACTAAAGGCACTCAGTAAGTGGCCCTAAAGGAATTAAGCCAAAATTGGAGGCACCATCCCTGGAGGTATTTAAAAGACACGCAGATGGACCATTTGGGGATGTGGTTTAGTGGTGGGCTTGGAAGTGCTGGGTTAGCAGTTGGACTTGATCTTAAAGTTTCTTTGCAATTTAAATGGTGCTATAATCAGTTTGCACTCTCATTGTTCAAGTACTATTTCTAACTCTGAAAATTCATCTTGAGCAGCAATCTTACCCTCATTATTTCTGTAATATATTTGGCAAGCAAAATTTGTTTGGAAATTCTATTCTTAATGGAAAGTATTTCACACAGTGGTTCCATGAAATACCTTTAATTACTATGAACTGTTTTGGTATCAGTCTAAAATCAATATGACTCAAAGTGCAAAGTGTATAGACTGTGTTTTGAAAAGCATCAATTATCCCAATGAAAAAAGTTTAAGCTTCAAGTCAACAACAGAAGTTTGCCCTCTTGTGGCTTAGTTAGCTTCACAGAATAGATTTTCAACCAGACCAGCAATAACCCGCAAGTGAAACCAGTATATGTTTAAAAACTTAACCTCCCCCTCCAACTCAGACTAGTCAGTCAGGGGAAGTAGCTCCTCTGAATGCAATCTGAAATGAAAAATGTTGGTAAACTGATAAAACGATCTCAATTCCAAAGCTCATACAGCTTACCTTATTCTGACTGCAGTAAAAAGGAATGTTTACAAACATTTTCTAAGAAAGCCTTAAAAATACATTTTTTGGGTTTTTTTAAATGCAAAACATTCAAGCTGCTGCTATGCTTGGCTTGGTATTTCAAACAGTAAGGCCCCACAGGAATTCAAATTGTGAGACAAAACAAGTTTATTCCTTTTTGTGTAACTTGGGAGTTATGTTTGTTAAACTGTTCAACTGTATTTGGTGTTATTGCAACCTCAAAGCCAATTCATAGGCACACATTTTTTTTCATTGTAAAAGGTTAGGGAGTGAGGGTAGAAATCAATTTAGAATCAAGTTATCTACGAGGAAAGACCAGAGGGTTAGCTACAGCATGAAGGTAAAAATGCTTCCATTTTCATCTTTTAGAATCACATGCAAGTTTATTTTTCTTGGGTTTTTTTTGTTTCATCATTAGAATATGAACATAATAAAAAAGTACCCTCAGCATTTGGGACTCTTACTTTTTACTCTAGAATTACAAACTTTGAAGTAGAAACAACGTAAACAAACAGAAAATGAGACCTGAGTTCATGCAGAGTTGGATCGAAAAAGGCAAATCCAAAGACTTTCTTGCAAAAAGAATAAGTGGAAGCATTTAGCTGACATTTAGAGGAATGAGGGGCTGCAACTGTTCTCAGACACATCATTTTTATATTACCTCATTTCCGTACACCATTAGATGATGGGTTGTGATAAGAGATTTGAAGACCACTACCCAGCTACTGTTGGTAGTTCTTTCAAATAAACTATCCGCCAGTTGTGGGATGTTCACATTCATCTCATTCGTACACTGGATTAAATCTGCAATAAAGAAATTTCTGTTATTATTATCAATTCTGTGAAGGAAGATCAATAATGTTCCCAAAAAAAATCAGTACATTCGTTTTATGTAGTGGTATTTTTGATGAAAACCGAGGTAAAATAAATATTGAAAAGCACCATGGCTCTGGTCTACCAGAACTTTGTAATAAGAAGTTCATTTTGCTCACTGCCAAGATTCAACTGCTTTTGCAGCTGCCTTAGAAGGCCCTAGAACAGAAGTACCATAATGACTTACACTACTTCTGACTAACAACTCTCAGCTTTCAAACACCTAAAGCATTAAATAGCAAAATAATTATTACATGGTACCATTTAATTAAGTTTTACTGGAAGATTATGACTAGAATTAACTGTAATCTCAGATTTCTGGTCTCTTAATGGACCAGTAAACCCTTTTAGACATTGGCTCAATGTGAGTAATAAAAGATTCAAATACTGCTTAGTCTTGATACAATGTAATCAACACATTCAAAGGGCAGAGGAAGTTAAGTGGAAAAAGGAGCCTCTAGCAACAATGCCAGAAACTGACAGATTAATTTAGTTAAAACAAAGTTGGACTGTTAACCAAAAAGATTGTTAGGCGCACAAAACTTGAGGTTGGCTAGCTAAAACAAAGCTTTCCAATTTCTGTTCAGCCTGGACTACTGTCACACCTGTGTAAACATGGGGAGCTATATTTTCAGTACAACCAACAGAACACTATCTAATCATCCAGTAACTTACTTCCAAAGGCTGAGGAAGGAAGAGATGACTTAAGATCATGACAATATGTTGACAAATAGAACAGGAACAACTACCTGATAATATAGCTTGCTATTATTTAATATAAAGCTTAACTTGATGCAACATAGTGATGAAATTTTTCTACTATTACCACTCCAAAAATAAACCAATAATTTTCACTCAAACTGACAGCCCTGCCAAAGGCCACAGCTCAGTAAAAATCAAGACTTGAGAATGTCCTATGTGTGCCTGTCTAAGGACTACCAAGGCATACTGGAAACACCCATTTAATCTGAAGGCAAACATTTCACCTTTGAAGACAGTTTTATACCTTGCTATGAACAATCATTCACCTTGAAGGACTCCTGAAAGAGAGAACCTTCCTTCAGCCAGAGCAGCAGGTAAGCACAGCTACCACATACACAGAACTAGTATGGTCAGAACTGAAAAAGCTGCTATTTACATGTTTAAGTATTAAAGGAAGTGAGCAGGAAATAATTTCCACATTCATAAATGTAATGAGATGGAGAGATAAACATTCCTTTATCTACAATTAAAATTGTGATGACTACAGGCATTCATGACCTCATTTTTAAGTTATGGTTATCTATTATTGGATGATGATTTGGGGCTGTTAAGACAATGCCAGGATATTACTCAGCAAGAGACGTGCTCTGAACTGGATCATTAAAACCAAGCCCTGCAGCTTCTTCACCTTCAGGTCTTCCCTCCTAAATAGTAACACAAGCAGTTTTGTGCAAGGCTATCTGGCAGGAACACACTTTAAATACAAAGGTACACACATCACTGGATGTCAAGTCATACGTTTTGGCGTAAGAGGCGCAAGTGCATATTAGAAAGTGAACTTCTATTCTTAAATGCAGCATTTGCCAACGGATCAACAGTAACAAAAAAATACAAAAAAAGAAGTGGCACTTGAAAATCCACTATCTAAAAACATTAAAAAACCCCTACCCCAAATAAATATTCAGTGTAGATGATATTTTGTGCTGGGAGAAATGTTTTCTGAAATGCCGCTGAACTTTGAAATCATTATCTGTTGCAGTGTGTAAAAGAAAACAGGTTCTGTAACGCAGCAGAAAATCATCCCTCCCAGGACTGATAAGTGTTTATGTGAAAATATGAATGAACTTGGTGGGGGGCAGAGGGAGAGAATGCAGGCACATTATGAGGAAACAGTAACCAACTGGGAGAGAACATAGGCAAGAAGAGAAGTACACAGGCAACCCCAGCCTTCGCTGGAAGTAAATTTGCAAATGCAAACAAGGGAGTCGCTACAATACTACAGTTACTACAAACTAAATTTAGTAAAACATGAAATTTCTCTCTCTCCAAAATGCTGATTGAACAGATATGCAATAATCTGGTATGTTTTAATACCTCAAAGTACCTACATTGTATACATCTCAGAAAAGCTCCATTTCTCTGAAATTTCCTTTGTAAGCATATTCATGAAGAATGCTAAATAGGTAAAGAAATATTTGCACAGTTACACTCAAGTTAGATCAGCAATTTTTGTGCTAACTGTACTATAAGCAGCATAGTACAGACAGCAGAAAGATGGTATCCTTCATCCCACACTGCTGCACTACATCCCACACTGTATATACAGCGTTCTTACTTATTTATCCTATTCCCACAAACACCCTTCATTAAAGGAGAGGAACAAATATATAGTTATTATCACATCCTACGCTTAACACAACTTGTCTCACACCCACCTATGAAAATACTAGCTATGTGTTTGGAAACCTAAGGGCCCCAAAGCAACGTATCTCTAGACTGCTACTTACTGGAAATGCTATGAGCAATTCCACAGGCAGGTGTATAACCAAAGGGAACAGCACTAAGGGGAACAGCTTTCATCTCAGAGCAAAAACAGAAACAAACAAAATAATCAAGAAAACAAAAGATAACCCTTGGTGAAAGAGCGATGCCTGTTTCATTGATCATCTTGTCATGGGAGTCAAGGAGGAGGATTGAATACTTACCCCCATCAATACTACAGAAAGGAAAGTCACTTTCTGTATTGACCTTCTGCATTAAGGCCCAGAATACCTCAGAGCAGAAAAAGAAACTCTCCTGGGAAATATAAACCACCTAAAATCATAGAATTCTGCAATTCTAAAATCTGTTAAAACTTTCACAGCATGAGACACAGCGTACAGGTGTTAGATAGCAAATCTCATTCCTTGTTTCAAAGAAGGCAGCAATTAGCAACAAGAATCTTAACCTTCCAGCTGGCTGGGAGACTTATATGAGGAAAGCTTAGACAGCAACGAATGCACAGTCATATCCACGGATGTAGCTGGGGACAGCCAAGGGAAAGGCCACCAGGTTGCCCAGAGCACAGAGCACATGGTGCACAAGAAGTGGTAGAAGAAGGTAGGTTTATTCCACCAGCAAAACAGAAGACTGGAGGCAGGGAGGAGGAAAATAAATGCTACCTTCAGCCAGATATTTCTTGGAGGTTCACAGAAAAAGGATAATAAGCAAAAGGGAAATGGTCAGCACCAGAGCTCATAAACAGCCTGATCTGGTAATGTTCAGCATGGCTTAAAAGCTGGGGTTCACTACAAAACCTGAGGTCTCTTTCAATCTAAAGCAATTTACAAATCTATGCAGCGTCTGTGGAAAGAGAGAACAGAGGCAGGCAAAACCACAAGTGACTTACAGAGTAAGTTGAAGTCTGAAAGAGTAGTCCAACAGGTATTCCGAAAGATCAGAAACCTTAGACTTATTTAAGTGATTGACAAAACATGTTTTGAGAACACCATTTACCTACCTACACTAAATTGTATATCAAATTTCAGCAGAGATTTCAGAGCCAAAACTAGATTTTCCAAGAAAACACTTCTAGCTTGTTTTAAAATACTGTTTAGATTTTATTTTTGTTATAACAGTTAAAGCTTTCACCACTAAGTGACTCTCACATAATTCAGTTCTGTTTGGTCTTTTTCCACCAAATCAAGGGTTTTGCAAGGAATCACAACAAAGGTCTGGCCAACAGACATTTCAACAACACTTGAAGATTTGCAACTGCACCTGTACCAAAGCAAGCATATTGCCTAACTCTGTTCAAGTTAACTACCACAAAACATACAGTAAAATGCTGTAGAATACTCAGGCTTAGAAAAATAATATACTCACACTCTCAACAAAGAGTTCTACAGCCTTACAACTGTTCAGCCTTCATTACAGGAAAGAACCAAGCGATTCATTGCTTTACACAATTCACAGTTACCAGGTGAAAGAAGTATAAAGGTGCAAAGTAGAGTAGAAGTAGAACAAGACTGAAGATTCCTACACAAGAAAGAAGCAGCATCACCTACACAAAGCAGTTACTACAAGGCTGTGATGATAAAGTACACTGTCTACTCCACACTAGGCATGTAGATGTGGATTAGGCAACCTATGGTAAGGGATCATGAATCTTGACCCATGGCAAACACGAGGCAGGCTGGATAATAAAGCATCAAAGGCATCTGTCTCAAATTACCCTAGAGAATGCGTGCTTTCAGCATGTGCCTGTGACCTAACTCCTTGTGCAGCACCTCATTCTGCACCAGGCTGCCTGCTAAGACAAAGTTATGAAAGACTGGTTTCCTTCCCCACAAAAAAGAACCACAACATACCCTGAATGAGTCTTTACAATTTTTTTTTCCCAGAATCTTACTCATATTAATTCACAGTAAGATTATAAAGACCTGGGTTGAAAATAGCTTTCTTTAACAGTTTTTGTTTCAGATACACTTTCAGACCATGTCATTCATGGTAACTTGACAAGTAAGCCGAACATAAGCCAGATTTACATACTTCATGTACATGCAGTACCTGATTATTTCCAATGGTTTACCCGTATCTCTCACTTTGAACAATATTTCTGTTCATAAGTATCAACCTGCAAGTATTTACAAGAATGAGATTTTCCAGGCCAGAAAGTGTCCCACATTCGTTACTCCAAAATAGGTCAAGCAACTGTGACAGATATCCATCTTGTTAGCTACTGCCTTTTCACCTATTATACCACAGATTCTACCTAGAATAAGCAAGTAATTGGTTATATCCTGAAAGTTATTGATAGTTGTACCATTTTTAAATATATATATATAATAGGAGAGAGAGTACCCTTCCAGTAAGCAATTGAAATGTTGATCATGCAACGTGAGTAGGCAGATAGTGGCAAGAGCTAAACACTTTACATTCTTCAGTTAAAAAAAATACAAGAATAATAAAAGAATATTTAAACACATATTGGTGGAGCTAAAGCACAAGCCAATATGCATCAGATCAAGCTTACTCAACTGGTAAATTTAAAATTGAAGTCAACATAGCAAACTTGTTTCTTTTCAAATACAAAAGGAAATGTAAAACATTTCTTCATAATATTCATGTAACTTATGTCCACACAAAGGAGTTCAACAGAATACAATTAATTTAGTACCTATCAAACTGAAGAGATAATGTGCTAGTGACTGACACTCCACTCACAAGGGAATACTTGTAGCTAATCACAATGGTGGAATACAGGACAGTGCCTGTCCTTAAGATAATTCTTCTCAAGAGTGTCCATCTCCTTACGATCAATTCCCCTTTCACCTAAGGCCATACAAAATGACTTTTAGATTTGAACAAAAGACTTAATAATTATCGATACAGGGCTATTTTGCTTTCCTCTAAGGGACCAGTTTCGCAACAAGACGAAACATTTGAAGCTGACACACTTTCATTTTATCATACTATTCAAAATGAGTGGGAAAAATGTTGGTTGTCTCAACCCAAAAGCTGAAACAAAAATAAAATACTAATGGAAAAGATACAGTTATCTACACTGCCAATACTCAAGTTAAATTCCTTTCTCTGGCTGCCTAGATCTCAATTCGTATCATGATTTTCAAATTATACCAGATTCCAGTATGTTAGGGTCTCATTTTCTTCTTATTCTACACAAATATTTGATCATTGGAAGAGAGCTGCTCCCTCATTTGGTCAGCAATCTTAATCAAAATGCAAATGTTGAATCTAAAAATCTATTAAACAGCTGAAACATTTCCAAAGGATAGATGAGAAAGCAGTAATGTGACCATTTCCATGCAACAACACACCGTGTAGCAGCACGTAACACTGACAACTTCAGGAATTTGGTGAAAAATTTCAAAGATCAGAAGTCAGCAAGTTCACAACAAATTGTTTAATGATATGAAAAATGACTGGTTTTATGCCATCAAGAAGTCAACCACTAGACAAAAAATTCCTTCCTTTGAATTTTTGTTACAAGTAAGTTACGGCAAGCTTTTACTATTTCTAAACAAATTTTATGGGTTTAAGATTAACATTCCCCTGCTTCCCCCAAAAGAGCTCATGATCTATATGCCCATGTGGATTTTAAATAGTCCTGTTACAGGTTCTGGGACAGCACACACACCTGCCACATCTTTCCTTCCCAGAAGGACATTGAGAAGGTTTTACAATAGGGGAAAAATACAGGTTATTGAGGAGAGGGGAAAAAAAATTAAAGAAATAAACATGTTCCAGTTACACTAATGTAAAATTTGTCAGCAGATTTTAAATGAAGGAGAAACTGAATTTAGCAGCAGCAAAGTTTTTCATGGTAAATTTGTATTTTGTTATTTACTGAACTAGAAGTGTCTTTTTTAACTGGAGGGGTTTGCATGAAATGTAACATAAAATATTAGAAACATCTAACCTCTGTATGTTAGATACTTTTCCCAGTTGAATTTTTTCTTCAAATTTCTATAACGGATCATCTTCCTTCCTTGAATAATTGGCAAGTCAAGGTAGTCCCTTATTTTCAAAAGTTCAATACAAAGTATCAAGAAGAGTTTTTCAACTGGTTGCTGATGACAACAAGTATTTTGGATTATGGAGGTTATTTTTTCTATTCACCTTGACACAATGATTATGAAGACTTTGCTCTATTTTTATCCAGTTACAAAATTAACAAAATTGAAATGACTTCACAGATCCATACCAGTTTTATTCTAGTAAAGCTCTTTGAAAACATTTCTAGAACATATAACAGACAGTGTTCTCTAATATTTAAATACCTGGAGGACTTAACAGTGCCATGAAAGGACACCTATAAGAACTTCAAGAAATCAGAAATACTAAAATAAGAACAAAAGAGAAAGGTTTTCTGTAAAATCTATAATTAAAATCGACTTCTACAGATTAACAGTTCTGATAACTGCAAATCCTGACACATTTAGATCTGATTCTACACATTCCAAATGACATTTTAAAGGCAGATAACTTAATGTAAGCATATGGTAACTTTCTAAAAAATTTCCCACTTCTTCTACAGGTGATGTCCTTATTTAAATACTGGAAATAGGATTAGTAAGTTCCTGGATGTAAATAAGTAGTTTTCATTATAGAACTACGCAATTTGTCTAAAAAGAATACTCAAAATAGTTCTGAACATTAATGCAAATGGGTAAAATTGTATTTTTTAAAAAAATTGATTTCTCCCTCAAAATTATACATTTGGTAACTAAAAATTAAGCTTGTGCCAAAAACAAAGATGCCCCAAATGACACTCTAGAATGATCAAGTGAGGCAGAGTGATGTTAAATTTCATTCTGAGCCACTCACTAAAGGACATTTAATCTCCTGGAAGAATATTATATAACAAGCATGTATTTGAAAACTGAGCGAATACTTCAGTATTTTCCTAATTAACAGAAAATACCTACATTTGCAGTTTAAAACAAAATATGCCATAAACACTCTTTGTTCTAAATTTAGGTTTGTTTCTCTTCTGAATAAACCCAATTGTACCAAACTACTTCACCAGAAGTAGTTTACTACATCAAATTACCCCATGGCTTCACCCAAGTCCCCTTCAAAAAGTGGACAAGGAAATCTGGACCACACATTTTTAAACTAACAATAAAACTTCCCACTGACAATTCTTTCTCTGCATATAAACAGCATCTTAACAGCTACATGCACTGACTCAGGAAACAATTTAGGGAAGAGTTAAAGAAATCTGAGAAGATTCATTCTATTTTGAGCTTTCCATGTTTAAAAGGAACTATGATTTAATCTAATTTACATTAGATAAGCAGGATAAAAAATGCAGAAAGAAGATTTATTACAACGTTGAAAAACTTGCTCTATAGCCAAATATTTATATTTTCATTTCATCAAGTTGCATCTTGCCTTTTTTTTCCAATTCATATGAGACTATCATGCTCTCTATCCTACTTAAAACTGCTATTTCTAATTGGAATTCTTAGAAATTACTTTAAATCTCTATCAGTAACCCTGTGAACTCAGCATTACTGCCTCAGGTATCTTTTAACTCTACATTTTTCTCATACGGCAACACTTTGACTAACTTACTACTTCTGTTTGAGAAGTGTAAAAACTAATTAAGATACCTTCTGCAAAAAATACAGTAAAAATTAGTTCAGTTGAACAACTACTTCAGTGAAGAATTCTCTGAAAAACATTAGTAATGTCTACCAAAACTCCTCAACAAATAAAGCATCAGTAAATGAAACAGCAAAAGAAGTTAAAAATAAGGGAAGCACAACTCAAACCATTATGTAGGTCACATGATTCTGCTTTTTATTTTTTTCTTTATTTTAATTCCTACATACTGGAAAGTGCCACATTAGAACTTGACTTAACATTCATAATGATTATTCAAACTTCTCCCGTTACAAATATTGTGGAAATGACAAGTGTGGCTATGTTATCTTCGGAGAATTGATTTCTCAACACAGACTCGAACATCGCTTTCCTCTAAACTTGCCAAGTACCCCCACCACATTTTAAAGACTAACATTAAAATACTGCTAAATATTGCCTCAATAGCTCCAGCCACAGATTGTAAATACAACATTCTCATTTCAAGAACATTTGTCTGATTTATCCAGAAACAGTTACAATCAGATTTACACAAGCATTCAGTGTACCTTGACAGCACATAAACAAGCTTGTGCAGTTTAGAAAATGAACATACCAACACCATAATTCTTGCTCTTATCTGCTTATCTATTCAGATATATTTCTCCTTGGAAAAAAAAGGCAATTTTAGGCTGTTCTGTTCATTCTGCAAAGAATCATGTTACACTTTCAGACAAGAGAAGCTGATTCTCTAAAGCTCAGTGTAAGAAAATAACCTGAACTGCCAGATCATCATAGCAGAATAAATTACTCACACACACATTTAGGGTCACTGACCTATAAAATAATTCATGCTGGTCAGAACCTCTGGACAGTATATAAGCTCCAGTCAGCTCCTGCAGACTCTTGACTAAATATACAGGTTGTTGGAGCCTGGATCCTTCTGAGTAATGATCTTCTAAAGACATCCAATTGTGGAACCACTATCAGTGACAATTAGTTTTGTTCAGTTTTATGTCTCTTCCTTTCCTCCTGTACATAAGGAAAGGCTATTAAGCTCACAACTGACCAGACTTGGAGCTAATGAAATTGGCTTCTGTGGCTACTGCTACAAGTTAACCCATTACTGCATTACCCCGACATTTCTACCCCTCAAGCTGAACACAAACCATAGATTAATTCATCCAGATCTTCATGCAAGTTTAATGCATTGCAGAACTTAGTTATTTTAGACTAACACAAATTCGTAAGATATATAACTCACAGGATGTTTTCATGACAGCTCGTGACAAAACAGGATGGTCCCATTCCTGTCTCTACCTGCAAACATTCACACACTTCCACTGCTTATGTTGTCAGCACTAGTGTACTTCTCTGAACCATACTAACTTCTCAGAAATAAACCACACAAAATCCCCTGACCTCAGTGGTGGTGGGTGAGCTCATGCGGATGACACATGAGGTGACACAACATAGCATAGTTTCTTCATTATCCTACAAGATAAAAAACAGCTCACAGAAGACCAAAACTGGCAAAAGTCACAAAAAAAGATGATGACATGCAAAGGTAAGAAGAATGAGAGGAAAAAGGGAAGTGGACAAGTCCTCCCACTTTTGGCACCAGTGAGTGACTGTTACTCAACCATCCCACTACAGCCATCCTCTGTTCTTCCAAGATGTCCGTCTTGGCCTTCAGTGTTTACTGCACATTTCTACAGTTCCAAGTTTCCTAAGATTAATATCAGACAAAGTCTGATGTTCTGGTGCAGATTAAAAAAGAAATTCCCCTTGTGCTTCTCAGTGTAGACTGAATATCCATACTCTCCACAAAATTTCAACACAGTGGAAAAACTACTATTTTCTTTCTTAATAAAATAAATAATTTTCTTTCAATGTTTCCTAACTTTTCAGTCTTCTTAATTCATCTGATCTCCTCTTGATTGTCTATAGTTTCACTGATTCATATATATAAATATACACACACATATATATATGAATGCATGTATTTATTTATATATAGTTAAATACAGTGTCCCAGCTGGATAATGGAAATTACTCTCTTCTACAAACATAGGGAGGGATGCCCATCTTTCCTACATTCTCACGCTGGTAGCTTATAATGAAAATTAAGTGAGCCAAACCCTCTTGCAGTGTTCCTGCACGTTCAGATAACCCTTTTAGACTCAAGTTTTACGCCTTCCTTACACATGTAGACCTCTGCAAGCATTCATAGAGCAGTACTCCAATTTATCAGCATAACTTCATCTTCTAATCTTGGTCTGAAGAGCAGCTGCAAACATTCCCAAGACAACGCAAGTCTCTGTTGACACAGTGTATACCAACATACCAGTTAATAAAAAGCATCATTAGAACCACATATGGACATATTCTCCACTTGAAGTACCCTCCAATCATGAGCAAAGTGATGTAAGCAGTCTGTATTAAAGCAGCACTCTCTTGCTCCACTAAGTTTGAGAGTCAAAGAAAAAACACACTAAAATGTAGCTGACAGGTACAGCTTGGTAAGGGAAGGCCTGGTAAAATCATGGCTCCTGCTTAAAACTTAGGCTAAGTAGAGAAGGGCTCTGGGAGAGTGGTTCAGCAAGAGTAGAGGAGGCGAGGCTTATTGTGTGCTTACACTGGGGTGTCTGGTGGTTGGTTAGAACAGGTTTGTTGTGCCTGATTAAGTATGTAAACTCACGATCGACTAACGGCATAAAAAGACCGGGATTTTGGTAAATAAAGCTCCCCCTTTGCACCTGCCTGGGAAGTCTTCGCTGCTTTACTCCAGCCTTATTGCCTCATCTCTACACTAAAACCCATGGCTGTTACCTGTACCTATCAGTTGTTATAACAGGAGAGAACTATCTTTGTTAACATCTTAAAATACTAATCAATAAAAAAGTATCTAAAATATATTGGTTACCTTTCTAAAGATTAATTTTCCAGCTGCCACCCACTCTTAAGACTAAATTCTTCCTCAGAACAAATCAACAATTGCTTCAGCTCCTTAATACTGAGAAATACGCAACATACTAAAACTAGTTAATACTTCTGCTCTATATTCAGTTCCTACACTACCCTTTAAAAGCATTTTATCATGAAATCTAGTCCAAAATAATTATTAGCTCCCACACATACACTAGCACATTACTCTCACTGAAAAGTATCTGTAAACTTAAAGCCTTGATCCTATCTTTACAAACATGCTTAATAACGAGACTGTGAATCATATATAAAGATGATTCTTGATGAAAAGATGAAAATGTCTGTATCTATCAGCCAACTAACATGACAATTCTTGCATAAGCTGTTCATTCAATCTGAATATTTAACCCACTGGCCTAATTAAACCAGGGAGCAACTAATATTCTTTTTCACTGATCATATGCTAATTTCAATGCATTCACGAATAAAATTATGAATAGTTCTTTGTTCAACATTGTCAGTATTTCCAGAGTGCATAGCTGCAAACCCTTGAGGATGTATCCCCTGTTTCAGGTTCTGACAAGCGAGAAGGCAGGTACTTACCTTAAGGGCTCTATATGAGCACTGATGTTTAAGAGTATGTCAGGAGAGGTGGCTGGGCAGGCTTTAATTTTGAATGACAGCCATTGGTTTGATATTTAAATCAATATTTAATATATTAGTGTATAATATATTACTATATTAAATAAAATAATAATTTATAATCATACTTAAGCATCCAATATAATATTTATAGTGTGAATAGTCATACATAGTGGATGGATGCAAGCACAATGAACTGCACTAGGTGAAACATTTTAACTTCGATGAAGACTAATTACTTTGAAAACTGCATAGCTTTTACACGGCTCTTATATCCTACTGAAAACATGAAGCTATTTCAAGCAGCCTGCATACATGTGAGTTTATCCTATGATTTCACCTTAAGATGCATAGAGAAGGAACATAACAGTTTGTAGATAGTTGAGAGACCAGTATGTGATGCCAGAGGTATTAACCCCCAGGTTTCTTCATCATCATGTACACAGTGAATGTTACCACACTGTTCTCTGTCTCTGACAGGAATAGTGCCCAAGCCATCTGCCTTTGCTTACTGTAAATTTTTTGGTTATAGTATGCACTTAAAGCCCTCTCTTTCTGCTCTGAAGAACCTGTAAATGTTCTATAGCTATTATACCTGCATACAATTAAAAAAAAAAAAAAAAAAAGTTGTGCTAACAAACATGTTTTCAAAACAAGGCTTGTGAGACACACATACAGGCTGCTGTTGTACTGCCACTAGCATGTAACCGATCCTTGCAGATTGCTCTGGATACCTTCTGGGTGCAGGCAAAGTACCAACAAATGCCTTACCTGGCAGCTTACTAGCAGTGGTACAGTAACATTACTGTAGCCCAGCCTACTGGAACAGGGAAACCATTTTGTTAACAGCAGACACCACAGAACAAAAAATCCTCAATGAGCACAACTCTACAGTAGTTCTACAGCAAGACAACTTGTATTTTTTCAAGAAGGTAAGCCTTTAATGTAACTAGAGTTTGCTTTAGTATCTAACCCTCGTCAATTCTGCAAGGAACTCCTAATCTCAACTTTCATTCTCCTGGCCCACATGGCATTCAGATGGTATCTGTTAAAAAGCACACCCAAAGACAGCCAAAGTACCTATCACAGAATCATAGAATGGTTTATGTTAGAAAGGACCTTAAAGACCACCTACTTCCAACACCCTGTTATAGCAGGAATGTCACTCACAATCAGGCTGCTCAAAGCCCCATTGAATCTGGCCTTGAACACTTGAAGGGATGGGGCATCTACAACCTCTATGGGCAATGTGCTCCAGTGCTTCACCACCCTCTCAGTAAAGAATTTCCTCCTAGTATTCAATTTAAACCTGCTCTCTGTCAGCTTAAAGCCATTTCCTCTTGTCCTGTCATTAACTACCCATATAAAAAGTCCATCTCCCTCCTTTTTACAAGCCCCCTCCAGGTACTGGAAGGCTGCAGTGAGGTCTCCCCAGACCTTTCTTGTATCCAATACTGAACAACTGCAGCTCTCTCAGCAAATGTCACCTTCCAACATCTGTGATTTCTTTAATTCTGCATTACAGAGGAGCAAGCAGAGAAAACACCAGACTTCACGCACAGCACGTTTTGGTAGTAAACACTTCTAGCACACTTTCTGACTCTAAATATATGTATCTTCTAAATATACAGAGCACCCACACAAGTGTAATTTAGGTGTTTCTTAGATGTTTACCTTTCACATCCCTTTATTCTAAAAGATGCACCAGAAAGCAATTTTGTAGTAGTGATGTACCATCACTGTAGAGCACAGTGAAACTGAAAACAGTGAGCGTTAACACCAACCTGACCTCCTGCCACCACATCTCACTGAACAGATCTTCAAGCCAAAAAATTCTCAAGACCGTCATTATTTTGGAATTAATCACACACATGTAATTCACATTATTTTCTCTTTGAACAGCAGTGCTGCATCTTTAATTAGACAGTTCAACAGACAAAACTATAGATAAGAGAAAACCAACGCCATGTGATCTGAGGTTTTCCTACTTCAATACTTGTCTCATTTCAGTAGCTCAAAGGTCTTACTCAAGCAGAGTTGTTTGGAATATCTGTCATTCTCTCCCATTTTAAAACAAGATTTTGGAAATCAGATTTCCTTCTGAACAAAATCTAACACTGAGCAAGAATAGCACATCTTTCCTGAATGCCTTTGGTAGCTGTCAGGAAGCATGTATTTAAGTTAAAGGAGTTACGTCTCTGTACTTGCCCTCCTCCATCAGTGCTGAAACTGCCAATGAAGATGAGTGTATCTGATGCATGGTAGGACATATTTCTTGGTAAGTATCACCCTCTACAGCTTCTGGTTAACTACTGGGAAAAACTGGGCTGATTAACCACTGGAAAAAGCCCAGCCAAAACTTAAACTTGTAATTGTGTAGAAATATGTTTCCTTTTGGCAGGAGTCCATGATAGTTTGTTGTACAAAACAGCTGTACTGTCAAGAGAGTCTAACGGTGCAAGAGCAATCTACTACAGGTCCTTTTGCCCCTGTAGTATATTGGTTAAAAACCAACACATTTCATTGCTTTTCATGCACTTGCACAGATTTGCAGAATTAACCTGATACAGGGAAAAAATCTGGGATTTTTTTTGCACCTAAGACTGAAGAAGTTTAAGCCATATTCTAAAACGGTTTGATTATTATATCATGTTCTTCCAGCATCATAGAGATGCAAAAATTACTAATTTGAGTTTGTTTTAATATAGTAAGTATCAAAAGTCTAATATATAAAATTACTGCAAATGGTGCTTTCCTGGCACAGTATAAATAGAAGGAAGTCTAAATTATTTAGATTTTTTAAATTAGCGCTATTCATTACAAAACAGTGCAAATGCTTTTCCTATAAATAGCATGATGCCCACCTATTGGAGAAAAGCTCCTCAGATGATAGCTTTAACCCAGATTTTTTACTATGAATAAGCTTTACTCACATCATACTACAAATCCAGCTATGTAGTATTTCCTATTTTGTATGGATAATCTGTGTATCTTACTTCTCTATAGATCTCTCAGGAAATACATACAGCAGTGTCCTGTCAGATGATCACTTACTCTTACAGCTGACTAAACAGAGTTTAACATATCTCAACGTAGCTGTGATTTAAAGGCTTATAAACAATGACCTAAGTAGCCCAACAAAAGTGAAAAAACCTGAAAAGAGGGGAAAATAAGGTAAAGGCAATAGAATCATGGGGCTAATAAGTGACAAACAAAACACAGATTTCGTGAAGGAGCTTTGCTGAGGGATACTTTTTCCTCCTATTTTCTATAAAAGAAGCTGGTCAACCTCAAAATAGTAACCCTCAAGATTATAAACTTAAAAACACTTGCCCAAAGGTTGCTGCAAAAATTTCCTTACCAAATCTCAGTTAACAGACCAAGGAGGAAAGCAGTTTAGACTATTTGCCTATTATATCATATAATGAATTTTCTTAAAGAAAAAAAAAAAAAACTCTTGACAAAGTACCTGAATTATTTGAATGATCAAAGCATCAAATCCTCAGAATTCAAATATTTATCATTCCATGAAAATCAAACACCACCCCTCTACAAAGTGACTGGCATAAAATCACACAAACCAGCACAGGTTTACACAGTTGGGTACTTGAGCTGGTATCTCAGAGATCAAATAGGCTAAATTTTGTACTCCCTGCTGTCATATGAAACAGTCTGAACACACAATTTTGCACAATGTGTCAGAGATTTATCTTTCTCTATACTGAAAAAAAAATACTCTGCACACCAGACATTTTTATATGACTTCTGTCTACTCCTAAGTGAGCCTAATCTTCATTTTTCCCATCAGGAACAGACGAAAGAAGTGTAACAAAAAACATGAAACTGCTCCTTCCATGTCAATGTATTTGGTGACATGCAAATTCTAGTCATTTTGGTTTAAAAAGTGTCACTACTTTATAAACTACCATTTTTTAAGCAACAAGAAAAGTTCATGATACATGGATTTAGAGCACTTCTTGCAGCCATTTTAATTAATGCAAGCTCCATCAATTCCATGCAATCTATTTCACTTTTTGCACTTAAATGTAGGTGAACTCATTAACAGAGATCTGTTACTGACAGCCACTTTCATACCTTGTCTTTTGACAGGATCAGATTTTGACATGAACCATTAGAAAACTGGATAAAGCAAAGCACAAGAGCTTAAAAAAAAAAATTACCTCTCTTCCCATAAAAACAGAGGTATCACCACAAAATTGTTTCAACTGACACTCGTGTACTGTGAGTGTGCAACTCTTCCATGAAGGGAAGCAGTCAAGCAAAAGTACAGCTAAGTTCTTCCATTCTATTAATAGAAATGTTGGAAATGCCTGCCTAATTTAGCTTTTACTTCCTTTTTCAATTTAGACTAACATCTCCCTTGAGATATTTAGAGCTCTCTGACCAAACAAAACTCACCCTGGCTCATCCTAAGTACATCTTCAATGCACAACATTGAAGGGTACAACAAAACCATCCCTTACAGACCATGTCAAAGCCGCTCAGAGTAAAAATTTTAAAATTTACCGTGACAGAGGTTAGGATGGTGCAGGAACAATCTTCATTTAACATGCAGAGTAAAATGGAAGCTGAACTTTTTCAGGATCATACACTAAGATTTACCAATTTTCAGTAGATAAAGCAGAGGACCTTACAAAGAGGAACACACCCTCCTTACAGCAAAGCTGTTATGCCTGAGTTTCATAAATCCAAATCAGTTCTTTCCCTCATTCCTCAGTTTTAGAGACTGCTCCCGAGCCCTTCATTACTGACAATGGGGTCATCAAGTTTGACAAAGTTTCAGAGCCAACACAAAGTTTCAAACTCTGAAGTCTGAAACTGGATGGGTAAGAGAAATTGTATATGGAAAGAACTCCTTCAGTATCCACAGCTTTCAGCTGGGAATTTCTCTGTTTACCATGAACAAAGACATGTCCCTATCACAAACAGCCTCTAAGATAAACTAAAGCCAAGAGAAGAAGTAAATAACATCTGCCTTTCAGTTTTCAGTAAAAGGAAAGAGACCTTCAGCCAAATTCTGTCCTTAAAATTAAACTGTTTCATAAGAAAAGCTCAAGAAAGACAAAAATTAGTTATTCCATTTGCTTCAAAATAAGGTTTGTTCATTGGTTAAAACCTCAGAGAGCTAAAAGAATACGGATCTATAGTAAAACTAGGTGTTAAGACATCTTGTGTCAGCCCTAGTATGTACCAAGAGACTGACCATATTCCTGTCTACAAAGACTCCTCATTAACAGTTTAAAATAAGGCCAAAGCATCTCCTCCAACTCACTGTATTTTACTTACAGATCATTAAATATGAAGAAAATCTCATAAACTGTGTGTAAACAAAAAGCAAAAAAATCCAGCAAAACAAGGCAGAAAATCAGCTCATAGAAATGCATGAGCTTCATATTCATAACAATGAAATTCCAAGCATCAGAGGTTAAACTAACTGTGTTGTTCCCTATATTTAAGAACTAACACAAAAACTCCTTTGGAGTTACACACCAAATTCAGCATTGAAACAAACTTCTTATCTTCCAGATTTTTAATGCCAAGTAACCGGCTGGAAATTTATGTTACATTTGATAGGCTTAAATGATGCTACATAGTGGCAAAGCATTTCAACTGAAGAGGTCAGGAAAAAAGTTTGGGCTAGCTCTTCATTAACTATCAAGAACCTAAAAATAAAAGTCTGTATCCAGACAACCATTTTTCCTCAAAGCCCAAGAAACGTGCACTAGTCCCTGTGTGTCAAACAGCTTACAGCAAAGAGTTCTGCATCCTGAGCTTTTCCATTCAACTGCTAATCAAATGTGACAACTTACTATGCATTGCATATCCTTATTAGAAATAACTACAGTCCACAAATGCAGAGGTGTTCACATTAGGTTTCCATTTCTTTCTTTCTTTTATTCCTATGATTAAAATCCACTTCACATGTACTTTTGATACTCTAAATCTTATTCTGCAGTGCTGTACTGTAACACTCATGACTGAAATGCAAACACTCTAGGGAGAAATAATCTCTAATGAATTTAAGGCAGGTTATTAAAATATAACAGAAAAACTGATTTAAAGGATAATAAATTCAAATTCAGTCATTTGAATGAAAACCAGCTGATCAGAGCACGGCTACATCAATGAAAGCTAATGGACATGGACATGCAGAGAACTAATTCAAAATTAAAATCTACCTAAGGATTCCAGTATATTTCTAAACAGTAAAGAAACTTTGCTTCTCAAGAGAAAAAAAGAACACAAGGAAAAAGACATTTTTCTTTTTTATCTGCAACTAGGATTTGAACTAGTTGTGGTTCATGATGAATAAAAAGTAATCGCAAGTAAAACACCTGAATTTCAGCCCTAAAACTTACAAACTGATATAACCACTTATGTAAATAGTAAACTTAAGTGCCCCTTGTAAGACAGAATGAAGGCATTTCATGAGTAAGCAAGACTTGATGAAGGCAGCTTTACATCAACCCAGAAACGAAGAATTGCTTTGTGAACTACAACTGTATGAGGCTACAATACATAGCCAAGTAAATATTCCTAACAAACCAGTTTTTAAATGAAAGTTATTTTTAATCTCTCCATAACACTATACATGCTGAATTATGACCACCAATGGCTTCTGGCAAATAGAAAAGGGGACAGAATTAAACCTGATCAAATAACACCACTATTCTCTGTTTGGAGACTTAACCATTACAACAGCTCAAACAAGATTTTACACTTCACATAAAAAATAAGGTCAGATCCAGAAAAAGAGTTGCTGATCAGAAAAATTCATCAGTGATGGCTGCAACTATTATGGTAATACTGGGCAGAGAGAGAAGGAAAGGGGATAAATCAAATTCAAGTGTGATCCCATTTCCAATTAAATATTGACCCATTTGTCAGCAAGACTGGAGATATCAGCCAAATAAACCAAGTGCAGCTGCAAGAACAATGTAGGTGAAATGGTGATGCAACTCATGAACATATATAAAGAAGTGGGGAAGAGAGGGACATGCTACATAATGAAACTAAACCCAAGACAAAAAGCACACATGTGGACAGCAAAAGACAGGTATAGAAACACTTCCATGTCACTTTACAGTTCAGTATCCACCCCAGAAAAATCCAAACACCATCAACAGCAAAGCAAGCTACAAGCAGCCCTTAAGAACACCAAGGAACATGAAGACACCCACTTCTACCTTTTGACAGCCTAGACATTCAACCTTCTCATCTGGCAGATAGAGTACAAAATCTCAGACAACCAGAGCTGCTCTGAGTGGATTTACTGCCAGACTGAAGGCAAAGAAATTTTTTTTTTAAATTAAAAATAAGTATTTAAAACACGTTTACTTCTGTCTGTAGTTTCGTAGCCCGAGTTTAATTTAAAACTTTGTATGTTACCCACTCTGGGTCTGAAATCTAGCTTAGTATGGTAACTTTAGAAACTTATGCTGTGCTGATGAATACCAGAGGGTTGGTTTAGTTTCACTGGGTTCATTTTTCCATTTTTTTTTCTTTGAACAAAAGTAATTAAGGAATGATATGAACCTCATTATCACCTTTTTATAAATGGATAAAAAATATCCTTTTTTACAAGTTATTAACATTGAAAATCTGTTTATACACTAATTATTTAACTAGGAAACAGTGTTATTAAGGATTCACAATCTTTAAATTTTAAAAATTGCTTTAAATTTTATTAAATTAACTATTAAAAAAATTAGGAAAGGTTACAAACAATACAGACACTTTGTTGATGTCGTAACACACAGCCAGCAACTGGAATAGCTGAGCTACTGCAAGCACCATATTTAGAGTAAATATGTGAAATACCAGAGCAGTTTCAACCCATGCAAACTTCTCACTACCCACATCAGTGAAAGAATCACTCCTGCTAGAATGGGACTGCTGCTGGAGCATATGAATGTTGTGACTGAAGGACTGCTTGCTTGGAAGGAAGCAATAAAGGACAGCAAGTGAAGATTTCAAAAGTGTCTTTCTAGGAGAAAATGAAAAAGGAGTTGACATGAGAACTCCGTAAATTAACATAGGTATGAACGAAAGTATATAGGAGAGCTCAGAACAAGTATAATCCTCACTTTGTGATGTTTTCTTATTTAATTTAGACTACTCATGTCATGACCTGCATAGAAGTCTCAGGATTTCACTTTATGCCACCACTGCTCATTTCAGTAAATTCTCTTATGCTTCATACTGTGAATTAACATGCCCAAGTCAAATTTTCATGTAGATCTTGACAATTTACACCCTCTCTTTTGAGGTAAAACTTGTAAACACCTAATTTACCCTTGTATAACACTGCAAATGATCCAGATAAGCATTACTTTAATAAAGCTCCTTTAGCAAAATAGCACAGGAGATGTTTAGTCACAGTCAGAAAATACAGCATATTTGTTAAATCTGTATGAAACGCTTAACTTCATTAAGTTATTCTCACACAGTTAAATACATCTTAGTTCCCTAATTTCTAAAATCCTGATTTGTCACATATTACTCATAACTTGGATTTACTCTTAGTAGACTTGAGACCACCACACCTTAGCACTGAATTTACTAACATTGTTTTTAGGTTTAGAAACTACCAGCCAATTGATAAAACTCTGATACAAGCTGGAGGTGAAATACAAAATAGAACACTACTTCTTCAAGTTTTGAAGGATACAGTTACTTTGAATTTACTAAGAGTTCACAACCTGCTCACTCACAATCATATTTCACAATGGAGAAAATGGCTAGAAGAGCAAGGAAAACATCAAACCCAACAACTTTATAGCAACAAAAGCTTCTTTCCACTTGACTGCATTCTTTTTTGTTAGTTACTTGTTTGTTACTTTTAATCGGCTGCAGATCTAATCAGTAATAAAATCTCTCTCATACTCAAGTCTTTGCAAGATAACATCAAGCTCAAAATTACAACTACTCCCAGAGTTGAAATTTTGACCAGCAGAAAGTCTAAATGCTTAAATTCACATACTCATGAACAAAAAGCGAAGTTTGCAGCAGAAGAGTTTGCTAAAATACTCAAAAGTTAGAACACACACTTGAGATTATTGCTTTAAGCTTGTATTGGAAACCATTTGAAAATATTAAATGACTGCCCCAGTAGAGGGCTTCAAGACTGTATAAACAAGTCATTTACAATTCTTACACCATGCTTGAGAAACAGCTACTTCACAGTTTACAGCAAAGTGCACATATCCTACCAGTAGTAAAGCAATGTGCTATTTTTCAAGCATTAATTGATGTGTGAGATGTTTAGAGTGAAAATGTCTTAATGGCATTGAGAAATTTCAATTTAAGAAAGCTGGTTAAAAAATTAAGCTTTTAAATACAAAAAGTGTCTCTGCTTCAGAAATAATGTTGCATTTTCCAGGGGGAGCAAGATGTCAGTAACATTTCATAAGTGAATTTTCCCAGAATTCTACCATCATCAATAGATCACATACTTTACATAAGGCGGCATACACAAAAATCAGGAAGCTTTAAATTCTACACTGGATAAGTCATATCCTGTATTATTCTGCAAACTACCACTACTTTGTAAGCCAAGTCATTAGGGACAACTTAATTTCACATCTACAAATCAAAAACTGATTTGTAGTATTACAAATTATTATGTAGTTTCTACAAATAAGTATTTGTAGAAATACTGATTTCAGTATTAGGAACTGAAGACTGAAATAGATCATTAGGTCACAGGCTGAACTGCAAAAGAATGCTTCTCCCAAGCGTCACTTGTAGAAGATGCAAGAGATGACAGCATCATTTTTTTAAAAAATCATTAAAAAACAAATATCTCAACTAGAGCTATAGCCCAAAGTCACATGACACCTGAATAATCACAGTTAATGGGAAACAATGGTGGTATGAAGATTCACAGGAAGCTGATTGCAGGTGTCCTACAGTTTCTCCTCCTTAGCTCCTGCCCCTTACCTCATCTGAAGTAGAATACTGCTTCAGGCTAAGTAAAATAAAACAACAGCTGCACAACTACATGGCCATTCTTTCTGCAAATGAGCAGCTGTGGTAGAAAATTGTCCCTCTGGCAGCCAGGAGGAGTATGATAGTTCTCATATTCTACTAAAAGACACGAACAAATATTCCAAAGGAATTCTAGTAAAAAGCAAAAAGTTGGCTGAAGAAAGAAATGAAGAAATCACAGAAAAACTCAGAGAGAAAACTGAATACTTCAAAAGAAAGTTGTAATAATGCAATTATCTGTATTTGAAATAATTACAGTCACAAAGAACATTTCTAAGCAAAAATAACAATGGATTGCCTCCAGAAATTTAAGTCAATTATAGAATGGGAAGCAAAGCCGCAAGAAACTTCAGGTGATTTTGCCAAAACCAGAGACAAAATATGAGTTTGTTGAAGCACTACAATACCATAAAAGGAATATAGATAATCTGTTTCTACTGGAGAACACAAAAGTATCCACAGAACTAGGACTTACTTCGCCTCATCACCCAGTCACACTTTAGCAAGAAAAGGCAAGTGAACACTTAAAATGCTGGTTTTCCCAGATTTCCTACAAATCTCCTGGGTGATACAGGGAAAAGCAATGATCCTTGTCCCTCAGTTCTACAAGGTACCCTCTTTGTACCATCTCATTTTGAAATAGAAGCTATCCCCAGCACAGACATGAAGCAAGTCTTTAGCTGGACTCCTCTCTGTCCTAGTAGTAGCCTCTAGACAAAACCAAAGCAGCTGACACTAGGAACTTAGGAATTAAGTTCCAAACAAGCTCCTTCAAGTTTACTTTCACTCACACAGCTTCTCATAGCTATCTACCAAACACATGGCAGGGCTTTGGTTTACTGTCTTCCTTAAAAATACACATTTTTTTTCACAATAAGAAATCAAGGAAATTACACTCTGGCTTAATTATAGAGATATTTCCTATTAAGGATGGATAATTACAGCATTGCAACTTCCTTCCAAGTCATCCATCCACATTCTCCTTTAAAGAGTGCTACCCCATTAGCTACAAGCAGATAGGGTTACTACAGCATGCTCATTCAAGAGGCCAACCCTAAATGTGTATCACAACAAAGCTGTCTTAAGTACACTCCACAACATGCACATGCACACAAACATTTTTATGCTACTGAGCTGTCACTGCTACAGCAGTTTCACTGAACCAGCCCGGTGAAATCTACTTGGCATTAACTTCAGGTATTCCTACTATTAGCGTATCTTCAGGTATTCCTAATATTTATCCACCACATATACATACACAAGCACACCTCCCCCTCAGAATCACGTAAAGAAGGAGTGAAATCTGGTAACAAGTTTCCCAGCACCATTTATATTCATACAACCTAAAGCACTCGTTCTTAGCATCACTATCCAGCACTCAACGTGGGGACAAAAAACTAACTAGAAAGAAAGGGTTGTACCAATCTCAGTGTGCAAGTTAAACCCACAAATCAGTTTACAGCTTCCACTGCTCAGATAGGTGTAAAAACCAGACAAAGTCCTAGTGAAACCAGGTTTTCCATAAAAGAAATTCATGAACTATGCTTTGAGGGTTCCAAGGCTATTAAACCTGTCTGATTTCTGTAAAACAAGTAATCCACCGTAACAAAAGCAGCATTTAGATTACCAAAGAGACTCTTTAACCCAGCTCTAAGGCTGGACCTTCAAAACACAAGAAAAAACCCAGTATCACGGATTCAAGTATACAGCCTCAAGCTATGTCCACTCGTAAATTAAAAGTTTTTCTCCCTCAAATCAAACAACTAAGCTTTGTAATGGGAGAGAAAGAGCATTCCTTGAAGTAGATTATATTTTAATCATCATGGGCTAAGGAAAGAATGCCTTTTTACCTTCCTTGATCAAGATAACCATAACTGAGGGAAATACAGAGGTAACCTAGGATGGAGAGCACTTCAGTTTTGAAACTCCATACACAGTCAGGAGCAAGATAAATAAGGACAGGAATAATCATATTCGCAAGTTTTTATGTCAGATTTCCCTCCATTTTTATGAGTTAACATGAGGCTGAGCTAGTTAAATCTGTTCAGGACAGCTCACGCTTAATGAAGAAAGAATTTCAGTAACAGGACAGTCAGAAATCTTGAGATCTGTACAAGAAATACCACGTTAACAAGAATGTATGTCATGGTCACAGAACATGCTACAAAACTAAGACTTCGTTACAGGACAGTGTAAGAAAACTCAACTTATCCACTCACCCAGGACACAACCTATAGCAAAGTAAGTTTTAACTGTATTATCATAATAAACAATAATCAGAAAAATATTAAGGCAGCATGCTGCCTATGAAGACTGGTATATTAATTGTCATTCACAATGAGATGTCAGTTCATAGGACTTACCTAGTTAAACTGTTGTAAAAGGAAGATATGTACAAATAGTTCAGAAGTGGGCTTGAGTCACAGCTTGTGTGAAAAATATTTATTTTTAAGCATACAACCATACAGGGTATGAACAAAGAAAATGTTCAAAATACAGACCATGTGTCATTTCCTGATGCCAGAAACAGAGACTTCAAACAAACATATTAGGGTAGCATACAAAACATCTAGCCACGATGTATCTTAACCATTAAAAAGAGAGACCAATTTAAAAAACAAGTTTGCTTTGCTTTGATAAAAGAATTCTTGGAGAGAGGCAGACACTAAAACTCCTGACAGTCTAGAGTAGACAAAGGATGGTCTTCTTATCCAGCAACTACCAGACAGCTTTCTAAGGAAGTCCAGGTACCCTTCTGCAGCAGCACCCTGGAGGTCTCCATTAGGTTGTCTCCCAGCAGCCCTGTTCAGAATACCACACATTTACACACCTACGCACACCTGAAGAGCAGTTTTCTGGCCAGCTTGATATTCTTTTCAATAAAGCCTATACCACAAAATAATTAAGCTCCTAAATGCCTTATTACTGAAGCTGTACTTTTAGCACTAGTACAGGCTAAACCTAACAAAGTTTGTTTTCCAGAAAGCCTCACTTCTGCTGTATGAAATCCAGTACCACCATGATTTCATATACATGCCATATAACAAGGTGTTTTCTCTACCTGCCAGTAAGTTACTTGAAGCCCAAAGATTTCCTCAGTGTTCTGACACCCTAAGCTAACCAAAAATAACAAGGCCACTCAGTTACTATCATCTTCAGGCAAAAGATGAAATGAATGAGAGAATACCAAAAAAGAGACAGAGGCAGCTGTTCTGGGGCTACCCTTAAAAACTGATCACATCTCTCTCAGGTACTTGCAGAACAAGAATTTTTAAAATCTTTAACCTGGACACATTTTGGTGGAAAGCAGAACGAACTGCAGTACAATTAACCCTACTGCTATCATCTGGCATTCTCATGTGGATACAAAGTGATTCAGAAGGCACAAATTCAAGACACATGAAGACTGAACATTGTCCTCACAGACATGGGTGGGAGGAAGGGAGAAAGCACACACATAGAAGGCATAGACACACAAATCTCTCCAGTATCTTTCATTATATATTTGGGAAAGTGAAAGGGAGTCAGGTGGCTGTCCTTAAAAGGCCTAGAATAAAGAGATGCAAGACAATCAGATATTCAGACCAAGAACTTCCTCAGTCCTATGACCCTACAGCTTGGTGAGTGACACACTAATGTGAACTTTGGTGCTCATCACTCTCTTCATAATCACCTGGATGGATGAGAGTTGACAGAAAACCTTTTAAGCCTTCCCACCTTTGATCTCTTTTTAATAGAAGCTGAAAAATGGCCAGTCCCTGTATGGTATGCCAAGATCAGGTAATGAAGTTCTAAAGAAGTCCTCTAAGATACATCTTCCCAAGTGAATGAGACAGACTAGAAGGAAGACTAAGAACATCCTTACTGAGAGAGATTTGCCCCTCGAACACTTATTTCACATATTTTCCTATGTGGAAGAGTTACATCATTGTTAAAGAAAGGGTTTGGGTTTTTTTCCCCTAGTAGACTATCTAGAAAATAATTAAGGGAACTGATCAGCTATTCCTTCCTGAAACTCCTGCACCTCCTCTAGAGAAAAAGGGAGTGCTGCCCTAGCAAGACGCAAATGAGATCTGTTAGTAAGGAAATTGCAGCCCATTCCTCTGCCTGGCCTCCCTGGTTGTCTCTCTCCCGAAGAAAGGGGTATGGGGCAGGTCCCGTCCTTCAGAAGCTCACATTGTCCGGGGCCCTGTGCATACGGAAGAGCTGGCAAGGCCCCTTTTGGAGAGCAGATACACTGAACAAGCCTCTTCCAAGCTCTCCATCGCCACGTCCCCGACCCTACGCCCCCGCTCTCCGGGAATGCCCTACGCTGAAGCCCTGAGCTCCTCCGCCTGAGGAGGCTTCCCGACCCCACGAGGCCGGTGGGATGGGCGGCAGCCCCGCAGCGGGACCCCGCGACAGGCCGGGCAATCCCGCTCCTCGGCGGGACGCTCGGGGAGAGCCCTCGGGCCGCCGTCCCCTCCCGATACTCACAGTCCAGGTGCTTCTTCTTGGGGCCCATGACCTCGTGGGTCGTGGCCTTGCACACGGTTTTCGAGACGGCCGAGCCGGTCACGCTGTGCTGCGCCGCCGTGATGCGGTCGGTGAGGCTTTGGCCGGACATGGCGGGTTCGCTGGCGGCGCTGGAACCGAGCGCGGCTCCGCTCCCTCCTCAAGGGCCGGGACGGGAGGAGTCGCCGGGGGGATGGAGCTGCGCGGGCTCCTCACCCCGCCGTGCCGCAGGCGGCCCCCGCTCCGCCCTCAGGGACGGACCTGTCACCCGAGNCCGCAGGAAAATGGCGGCGGCCGAGCTCCTCCTCGGGCCTTGCCGGGCCTCTCCCGCGTCACGTGACCGCCCGGCACCCCCGCCCCCGTGACACGCGCCGCCCCCCTCAGCGCCGCGGGGCGAGGGCAGGGGGCGGGAGCCGTGCCCCAGGCCGGGATCGCTTCCCTCGGGATCCCTTCCCCTTGGGCAGCCTCCCTTGCCCTGGGGTCCCATCCCTTTCCGCGGCCTCTCGTTCCCTTGGGCAGGCTCCCTTCGGGAGATTCGGTGGGCCCTTGTTCGGGTTCAGCTCCGGGTAAAGTCTCCGTGGAGCGAGTGGGGGGTGTCTCCACCCCCGAAGGAAGCAATATTGTATTTCTCATCCTGTAAAGTTTTTGTAGAAGCTCCTTTGGTGTCACCTTCGGCTAGGGGAAAGCACAAAGGGAAAAAAAAACCCGTTCGAGGGGTTCGGAGCCGGCTGGTTGCCGTGATCGGGCTTCTCCTCAGAGTTATTTTTATTTGAAAGCTCGCCAAAAATTTCTCGAATGTACATCACGGCCAGCATAAAAACACTGGTGGTTTTCAGGTCTCTCATGATTAGCCTTCCACTGTTCTGCTACTCAGCCGATGCTTCTTGGACTTAGCCGGTGGCTCTGTCCTTGGCAGCCTAGGATTTTGTACGAAGTAACTTCATTTCTGTTCATGAAAGTTACAAACTGTTCCTTAAGGTGCCTTCTCCCAGCCTGGTACCTACAGCTGTAAAGCTGGTTACCTGTGTCTCAGTGGCAGACAGTGAGGAGCAGCTACTTGGCGTCCTTGCCTCCTACTGCCCATTGCCGAAGTGCTGTCCCAGCCTCCCAGCTATCTGCAGCTTCCATTACTCCTTGCAACAGGGCTCTTCTCCTCCTCCCCAAACACACAGCAGTGAATAATACAGCAAAACCACAGGATTCCAGCTGACAAAGTTCTTCCTTTCCCAGAAGTGCCTCCTGAGGAGCTGTCTTGTAAGTGTCCCCCCATCCATGAAGCCACTGAAATATTTATGGGGCAACTTAAAGAGAAGCAGTATACCAATGATACCCGGCTCTGTCTGCTTGACAGGATGTGTAAGTACGATTATCTGTTCACAATGCATAAGGAAAATTGGTGTCAGAGGACAAACGTCTGGTGAAAGCTGAACCCAAATAATGCCATTTGTGTGTGTGTAAGGAACGCTGGCAACATGTAGAACTCACTTTCTTCATAATGCTAAGCTCATTGAGGATGCTGTTGTATTTGTATTTCTTGGCTCCTTCTGAACTGCTTTAGGAGTCCCAAATATCCATACTGGGGAAATAAATCACTGATGTATACAGCAGAAGACTCTGGCATAAGACAGTTTTAGCATAAAGCTTCACACCATGAAAATACAGAGGCTGCTATAGGCTGCTGATACAGTAACACACATTGGTATTTTTTATGCTAACTTCAGCTAGGACCTGGTTTTCAACACCCCATTTCAAACTGCTTTTGGAGAAATTCCATGGAACTGGCCTGAGTAAATTAGGCTCCATCAGTTCTTCTCTGATGATGCCCATCACTTTCTCCAAGAGCAGTGAAGCTATCCAAAGAAAGGAAGCTTGTGGCTCTAGGAGTTACTGAGACCAGATTTGGACAAAATATCTCTTTCCTAAGGGAACAAAAAGTGACCTCGATCTTAGAGGTCCAAAACCAAAAATAAATGTTGCCTTTTTTTAACAGCTCTTCCTGCTCACAGAAAGCTCACAGTTTTACTCCACAGTTAAAAATTCTGCTTGTAAAGCTTGTTCATAAGCAGAAATGGGCAAGAGAACTGATGGCAAAATATATTTTGATAATTGTTTGTTGCTTTTTAATTGCTTGGGAGACACTTGATACCATTACAGCAAGATGCTTGAAGCACTATGATAGATAATATCTGAGCACCTCCCAAAGATTTGGAAATTGAAATCAAAATATTATCTCTTTTCCTTTCCAACCTGAAGAAAACAAGTTTGATTAGTTTATAACTCATTTGTTTTTGTTTGTGTGCCTGGGTGTGCTTGAGAATGAAAGGAGAAAGGAGTACATATCTAAAGAGAAACTACTGCAGAGATAGGAGTCCTATATTTAGTGAAGCAGCAAACTTAAACAACATTCTTTTCTCTTGTGAAAAGTTCTTCCAGTATCTGGATCTAGCTCCTGTGAAAATGCTGTATTTTGCATTCACAAGCTCCCCAAAATTGTCAGTATTTCGCTGGTATTCAGCTATCCTGGAAGGACAAACAAGCTAACAGATCTGTTTCTTCCCATGTGTATTGTATAGTGCTGAAAAGCTTGCCTCAGCATGACCTCTGTAATTTATTATGTATATCATTTTCTTGCAACAGTGTCATCTCCACTCTGTGAGGTGCCTGCCACACTGTAATGCCTGCAGTCTGCCAGGGTGATTTGCTGTTCCCAGTGCTGCTGGCATCCATGCCCTTCCTCCTTGCTTCATATTACTGTACACTATTAGGAGAGCTGTGGGTTGGGGGCACTATTAATCCGAAATAGCTTCAGATTTAAACCAGGTGTTTTGGCTGAATTTCAGGTCTATTAGAAATCAACCCATCTGAGGCACAAAACTATGAGGAACAGAGCTGAGCACATGCTGATAAACTGTTGCAGTCTCATTACCAAGGATTTGAGGGCATATCTGTTAACAGCAAGAAAAAAACCCATCAACCATAATTTGGGAAGCAAAGGGGGCTAGTGAAGAGAAGTTGAAGAGAGGGATTAGGTTTGAAATAAGACTGGGAGTTGGAACAGCTGAGGTGAATGGTAAGAGGGATGGGGCAAGGAGGCAATGGGTAGGAAAAGCAGAGGCAGCAAAGCCACCTGCATAAGGTTGGGAAATGCCCTATCTGTGTTGTATAAATGATTTGGAAACAAGTTACAATCCAGATGTTTCACATGACCCATTTAAAGGATCACTGTGCTTTCATTGCTGTTAAGGGTTACAGTATTTTCCCCAGGTTTTCAGGGAGGGTGATTTTGATGTCAGCCCTGGGAATTCAGCATTAATTTGAGTAGACATAAGATATAGAATAGACTATAGGAAACAGAAATACCAGCTTCCCAGATGTAGCTCTCTATGACATTTGTCCATGTCTATGGCCACTATATGGTCCATTTCTCATGCACCTCTGGCAACAGAGAACTCCAGAGCAGCTGCATAGCTAGAACCAGGCCACTCACTGACCATACGCAGCAAGCTACAGCTAGTGATGCACTTTTGAGTAGTCTAATTTTGCCCAGCCTTGTAGAACTCTGCCAGTTTAACTTCGGTGTAGTAATTTCAACACCATGTTCAAAGAGTTTGGCAAAGATTTACCCAATGTTTTCTTTCTGTGACTACAGTAAGAATTCAATATAATTTGCATCGCCATAGAAACTTCATCAAATAGTTTTGTGGACAATAATGAATTTTTTCCAGCAACACTTCTATTAAGATAAAGAAACTGGAACAAAGGAAAATTATGGTTAAAATAACACCTGTTAGTGGCACAGTGAAATGAAGTAGTCCAGGAGTGTGGTTCTTGTTTACTCATTCATGCTGCCAACAAGACCAGAAGCCAACAGAGGTAGGCAAGGTAGACACATTGCATGACTAGGGGAAAAGGAGGCAAAAAGATCATTGAGGATGTCTGGAATATTGCAAAATAATCACAAAACACAGTGGAGTTAGGATACTTCTTTTAGATGATATCCCTCTTCACTATTCCAAATGCACTTGTTCACAGGTCTTCCTTTTGCTTCTCTTGTATCCAGCTTGTATGAAATGACATTTCTGGTTCTCCAGACTTTTAGTCTGGAGCTCAGCTCCTTCCTTTCCACTTGATCATTATTTCATGTTCATTCCTGTTTCAAATACATCACCCTTATGCATCCAACTATCCCTCCTGCGTCTATCCAGAATTTTCCTGATAAAACAGGAACATTCAGCTATTGCTCTGCATTTCTCTTCTATCACCTGCTTTTCTTCAAGCTCCACACTCTGTCCTCACATCTATTCCAAATCTATCTACCCTCAAATCTATTCCAACTCACTCCATGCAAAGAAAACTCCCTCAAGTCCATAGTGAATCAGAGATCTCTTTCCCGATTCTCTTCCCTCTTTCTGGAAATAGTGACAGCTTTCATGTTTCTTTTGTTACTTTTGCATTTCCTCTTTTGTGCCTGTCTCTGTAAGGCAAACATCGAACTTCCTTCCTCATACAGTATTCTAAGCTCTGCAGCTTGTGTCACCTTCTCATGCAGCTCCAGTTATCTAGTAGTCAATGTCCCTTGCAGTGCTGTTCCCTGAAAGGAAGCTGACTTTGTCAAGGAAGAAAGCAGCTGCCCAAAAGCTAACGTAATCTGGACATGAGAAAAGCCCGTAGGAAGGGAGAAAAGTGAGTCAGTACCATTGCACAGGAGGGGAGCAATCAGAACTAATTTTACTGTATTCACTTAGCAGCAGGATATCTGGGTAGGAGCTACCATGCCCCACGGGAGTATCTAAGTAGAGGTGGAAAACAACTATGATGCTTCTGAATCCTGTTGGGGTGTTCTAACACCTTTCTCTCCTTGTCCTGACAAGAAACTTGCACACTGCAAGATTGATCATGTCATTAATACTATAAGCAGGATTCTCACCTGGCCAACAAATGCACATAGTAAATGTCTTTGAGTGTGAGAGGGAAAGGAAAGAAGCTCCCTTACATTTTGTTCACGCTTCCCAGTGGATGTGTCAAACATTGACACCTCTAAAGAGCAAGAGGCCTGCTGTCCTCTGCGTCTGCCATGCACTGCCCATCAGCAAACATTCCTAATGCACTCCTGCTGCTGCTCTTTCGTACTGTGGTTTTTTACACATCCTTTCTTGGCAGTGGATAATCTCACAGTAACTTGCTCAGATACCGAACAAGGAAAAGCAAACCTTACAACACAGCCCCATCAGCATGATAAGTGCACCTACACACTTCCGCAAAATTTCTGGATACCATCTATCATACAGGGAAAAAAAGTGGCCCTGTCCCTGCTAGCGACACTTGTCCTCATCCCTTCCCCCTAGTTTGATGTCGAAAACCTAGGGCCTTGCTGCCAAATGCTTCTCCCCATCGTTGCAGGCTGGCAGTGTTTGTGAGACTTGGCAGGAGACAGCATTTGATAAGAATCCCTCTCTGGGCACCTCTGAGAGGGCACTGTCAGTCATTTAACTTCCCTGCCAGTTCACAAACACCAAGCCAGCAGGGCAAGTGCAGGAGGAACTGCATTCCTTTTGGGCTCCTGTAACTTGGAAGCACCCCCTATCATTTTCTTCTGTCATCTTTGAGCCAAAAGCAAGAGGAACACATTTCAGCCCCAAAGGAATATTTTTAAGGAAAGTTATGAGCAAAAAAACAGGCAGGGTATCGATGGAACAGCCACTTCAGCCTGTTGCCAAGCTAAAATTAGTACTTATGCTCACACTCTTGCACACACATACGTGCAGCAGAGCTTAATCAATTCCCTCATTAATGTTGAGGCTCATGTGCTCATGCTCTGTGTCTGGGAAAGCTTTACACCCACATGAATTTTGATGTGGAGCTGAAACAAAAATGTTGATGCTGGCAATGCCAACCATAGAGAGTAAATAGCTGGGGCCTGCCAGTGCTGACTTGAATGGGGCTTCTCACCCAGAAGAAAACCTACACGTGAAAAGTATTCTCATGATCAGGTCTGTGCAGTAAAAGTAAATCCTGGTTTCCTTCCTCAAACAAATAAATCCATTTATGCCAATGAGTTGGTTTCAAGCCTTGTATGGGTAAGTCCCACTCCCTGGTCTTTATGTGAGATCTGAATCTTGCCCACTGGAGTGAGTCAGGCTATTGGTGTTTGGCTCTGTGCTTCAGGGGTCAGGGACTGCATTTACATATGGGCAGACTTCATGCTGATTAAATCAAACTACTGCACTGAAAAGAACATTAACTAAATGCCTCCTAACATTCTGATGGTGTATAAGCTATTCTGAATCTTAAAATCTATGGAGGATTTGTCCTAATTTATTCCAGTACACACAAATACATAAATGAAAGTTCTTTCTGTTTAGTAAAATTGAAGAAATGCTTAAAAAGAAACAAATTAATGGGAATTTAAAATTGCTTTCTTTTTCAGGATCTGAGAAGCAAAGAATTGTGAGTAATATTGGAATGAATGTTCTCACCTTCTCTGTCATCCTGTGTTTCCTAGTTGTATTTCTTAGAACTTAAAAAGCAATACTTTCTTAGTAGCAGTGGTGCAGCAGGCTTGTCTTGATAATGTACTTCAGCTATGAGCCTTGTCTAGAAGTGATTGGATTATATGTTTTGCTTGTCTTCTCCACTGAAACCAGGGACAGATGCAGGCCAGATGTGAATGCCAGAGACACAGCACTCCCTTCACAACTCTGTGTCGGGCCTTTCTGACAGCTCAATGGCCTTGAGGAGATCCCACAGTAGAGGGCCAAATGCAGGCGAATGCATACTCACAGTCCTGACTCAGGTTGTGCTTTCTCTACAGCTCCCCACTGCTTGTGGGTAGCGTTGACGTGCCAGAGAGGGGATGAGATGATATGCCAGGAACAAGGGAATTGCTAGAACTACAGCAGTGGAGTGGGAGAGGGGCTACAAGAAGGCTAAAATTTCCTTAGTAACCTCCCAATAAATACGTATCAGTTTAAATCTACAAGTGAATCTGGCAACAAACTTCCATGACTTCAGATCATAAGTCACCCACTGTGTTGAAAGGTGTTTGATGTGGATCTCTCCACTGGCAACTGGCTGCAGGCCAACAAATTCACTTTCTATGGATCACAAAATCACCACAGTTTTACTGGTCACTTTTTTTTCTGAAGGCAGGAGCAAAGAGTAGTAGAGGATCTGTGTTTTTAATGCATCCACCTACCCAGTTCTTCTCTTTGGACCACTGCTGTGTGCTTTCAGTACTCAGTTAAGCCTGCCCTTTCCTTTCATACAGCATCTCTTTTCAATGGAAATCCAGGCATGTTGGCAGTGCTTGCTACCAGAGGAGTAAAGAAGGAATAATGATCCAAAAGAAAGTATTATAGTCTCTCAAATTACACTGGGATATTCTCAAGTCAAACAGTAGCCCTGCATGTGTTGGTATTCACTTCCAACATTCTTCAAGAGAGCCTGTTCATTGCTAAAGACTTTGTGCACTGCAACAGCAACTGAAACTTAGGAAGAGCTACAAGAGCAAGATGCTGATGAACATTCTGCATACCTGTGTTTTTTAACCCTTGCAACCGAAAAACCAGTGAATGACAAAGAGCAAAAGTGGATATCAGATGCATTGAACTTATTCAGATTAGATAACACAGTTGGAGGAAAGAGGAGAAGATAAGTAGTTTGTGCAACATCTTATTGACCTGAAAGATCAGATCCCTAAAAGAATATTTCACTAAGAACAGTTGTAGAGAAAACAGTAGTGTAAGCAGGTAAAACCACAGATCAAATACTTTGCGGGTCCATATTTCATCACATGGTAGTGTGCTTTCAGATGCCAAATTCTGTTCCTATTGAATCTATGGCAAAATGCCCACCGACTTCAAACAGAATAGGTTTTGTCCCTCTAAGCTATGAGAGTGGCCAGCAATATTAATGCAGAATAGAAATAAATTGTGTGGGTGAAGAGTAGGGGGTTGGTGCTGAAGATTTAATGCCTGCCTGATCTTAATCCTTTTATTTTCAAATTAACAAAACCCTTTTACTCTAAGAACATTATATCAACCATTGGGTTTTTTTGGTCCGCAATATTTTACAGTCCATTGGCTGAAGTGATTAATGCTAATAAAATTTTATTTAGTAAGTAGTTTTTAAAGTAGTTAACCCAAGTTTTCAGAAGCATTAGAAACATTCTTTTTGAACCAGAACTTCTTGGTATTGCAGCAAGTTTTGTTCAATTAAGATCATTAAACCTTCTCATTGGTATTCTTTTTACCTCCTCCTCTGTTCCATGATATTCCCTTTAGAAAAGTTTATCCAAATCTATATGCTTAAACCTTATCCTAAAAGTGGATTTGATTAGTCCTCCTAATTGTTTGACAGCTCTCAGCATTATAGAAGGTATCTGTGCATGGATATGAAAATGAATAGCATAAAACAAAGTACTGAACTTTTTTTTGCATTAATTTTGCATCAAAACAAGTGAAATTGCCAGCAGTGTATCTGTAGTATTTTAAAATCAGATAAAAATAGGATTGCTGTATTCTTTAATTAACATAGCTGAAAGTTAGCCAAATCGGCTTCGAACACAGCAGGAGACGTACAGTTTGTCCTGATTTTGTGGGGAACAAAAAAATGTAATACTTGGCACATGAACTAACTGTGCTAACTTAAAATGTTACCAAAACATATTCAACTAAATCAAATATGGTGTCTTACCAGAGATTAGCCCACATATTTTAAAAGAACAGAAGAGCAGAGTTTTAAAGTTGTGGGTTACTGAAAGAAACAAAATCTAGAAAAAGTGATTATCAGTGACATGAAAATTTTGACGAAAACTACTTACATATTGAAATCAGTGAGGTCCTTTGGCCAAACCCTGGTGTTCTTACTTGCAGAGAGTAACATCATCCCCTATGAACAGTTCTGTTCGTTTGGGAATCCAGTCTTTTATGGCAGATGAAATCTCAAGGTGTTTCAACTGGAGTTAACATTTTCCATTGTCAAGATGTTAAAACCCACCACTTTTTAATTTCTATGTGCCCATCTGCATAAAATGGGTTTTGATGAGGTTAGAGGTATAATATTATGATAGGGATAAATTCTCTATTAAACAGAAACAAATATCAGCTGAGTAAACATCATTAGTGCTTACAAAATCTAGACTAGATGTAGTACCTGCCTGGGTATGACAGAACTTCACTGTCCTAGTAAGCAGATACTTTCTTGTAGAAATTTTAGGGCAGAATTCTGTCATTCTCAGATGCACATCCTTAAGCAAAGAATCTGTCACGAACAACTCATAAAAAGCCCAATTAGAAAACCTCCGATGAAATCAGATGCGGCTTTCAAAAGAGTCCTGTTAGAGAAAGGTAAAACTGATTTTTCCTGAAGCAGTGAGGACTGATCCCTGCAAAGCTTTACTGTTTTAAATTGCAGTTCAAATTCCTGCTAGTGAGGTGAGGGGAATATTCATTACATTAGTTCATGTGGCAGCTGCTCTCCCCATTCACTTTTCTGTAGACAGCCCAGCTCAACTTGGGAGTAACACTGGTCCCTGTATGAGAGGGCCAGCTGTGCAGACAGCCACCAAATTTACTTTAAATGGCCTTTTCTGTCTTTAGAATTTTTTTGCTTTTCTTCAAGAATTTTATTGTGAAGACTGCCTCATTCCCAGATATAACATTTCATGGTTTTGGAAGAAACAGCTACCTTGAGAACTTTTCTAAATTGCCTCACAGACCACATCCCTTTGTGTTTCTCTAATCCAGATCATTTTGTTTCCTAGAAAGTACAGCTCATCCTTTCAGAGGATTGAGTTTCCCTTGCAGGGTGGTTTGCCTGTTGAAAAACTTTCCTTCAGAAACCACAGCATAACATGAGGACCCTTAGGCAATAGTTCCCAAAGCTGAGGTTCTGACCATTCATGAGTTTGTAGCAGTCCTGAGAGAGGTTGTGATTATAGCCAAAATTAAGTTACGTAGTCCTGGGGCTATGAGCCAGTCTGAAGGGGAACTTCCAATGAGAAGAGGAGTTACTCAAAAGCCAACTGGACCACACCTTACTCTTTCACTAGCTTCCATCTTTCAGATGTCTGTGAGATGTATTCTGTAGTCACAGTGGATGAGGATTATAATAGCCCACCCATTTTACAGGCAATAAACACCAAGACAGGAGGCACAAAGACAAGAAAGGCCCTGAAGATTAGAGAGTGAGGCAGAAATCTTGCTTTTCCCCAAGTCAGGGCCACTGATTCACTTTGCAGCACACTCCAAAGAGCTGTGACCTCTTTGGGTGAGACACGATTTTGGGCATCGTTCCTCAAAGATCCTCAGATCTCTTTTCTACACCGAACCCGAACTCCTTTGGTGGGAGGAGGTAGGATGACTCAGTCACTCCACAGGCTCTCTGTCACTTCTCCCTGATACATACTCTCAAGAAAAGCAGAATGCATCCATGTTCTATGGTAAACAATGGGATGTGTGGGACCAGTTTTCCCCTTAGAAACTTAGAGACATTTCACGGGTGGATGGAGCAGAGCTGAAAACAAAGACCTAATTCCAGCACTCTTGCAAAAACATCTGGCCAGCACAGTCTCTTAAAAAAACAGACTAGAGGAATGTAAACATATGTTTGGCCCGTGAAGGAGTCGTTACATAAATGTTAATTATGAAGAGGATTTCCCATGAGTACAGGGGCTTTTGACAGAACTTTGATCCCATGCAGGATGCAAGTCTCAGGAGTCACATGCTCTGCCTTAGAGCTGTGCTGACACTTCTCTGAGCCCTAAGAAGCAGCAAGGGCATTTGCTGTAGCACAGGAACAGAACAAGCTTTGATGATTGAAAGTGAAGTTTGCACAGCATCATGTTGAAGCAGCTCTGTGTAATTAAACAGTTCCACTGGTCAAAACATGTGAATATATCTAGCTATGATCCCAAAATGGTGAGGCAGCTTCCCTTAGGTCGCTTAAAAAGGATATCTGAGCATTATATCATTTAGCAAAGAAAGGGCTATGGTGCCATTACATTTTTGCTGTTATGGGACTGAGATTCTTCTCCTTGCTTTCAACATTTCGAGCTGTTAGAATCTGACTTTCATGCCTTTTTCCTCCACAGTTAGGAGGGATTCAAGTTAAACTGACCTTTCCAAAGGGATGCTGAGATTCTCACGTGGCTAACATGACTCCAGGCTCCCACGAAGATCACAAGAACAGGGGACAACCTTAGGCTTTCTTTGCTGTGAATAGTGCCATTTAGCAAAGGGAGTGACTCACCATGTCCAAAGTGAAGCCTGTCCTCCAACCATTGGGGTGAAGGCACCAGAAGGCCAGTTTAATAATCACCCTGTTTCCATTGCTTAAACAGACACCATGGGCCTCCTCCTCTTCATCCCACTATGGCCATCCCTTCCTCCTGCACCACCCCTGTTCATGCAGCGCTTCTGCAGCTGGGTGATGATTCTGACCAGGGAACTTACGTGACTGAAAAATACGGCTGGTGTTTATCAGGCCTTTTTTGCAGTGTTGCTTTTTCAGTTGGATCAGAGTTCCCTGTTCCAATTTGTGATGTTGCTCCAAAGTTTGTCAGCAGAGTAAAGGCAATGAGAGGTGGGAATGTTCAGAGTGGGAATTCAGGGAGGTGAAAACCATGGGTCTTTGGTGTCCAGTGAATGAATAGTGAACCATGCTTTTGGACTGATACCTTCTGTCTGCCTTGCCTGTTAAACACTTACTGCATGTGATGCTCTATAAATAACGTCTTTGGAAACTACAGCAAGCCTATTTTAAAAGAGAAACACAAGTTACTGGATTTCCACTGTGATTTATCTGCCACCCCTCCTGCCTCCCCAGTGGCTGAACATCTCACTTACGTATTTTACAAATGTGAAACAGAATACTCCACTGCTTTTTCCTCCATTCTTAAATGGAATTGTGAGAATTCAGCCTTTCAAGATGCCTAAGAAAGGCAGCAGGACTTCTGCTCAGGAAGAAAGAGAGTAATCTAGATTTAAGGCTTTAGAGGGTTTCAAACAGTGAGAAAGAGTTGAAACATTTAACAGACAGCAATCTTTTCATTGAAGAAGTGTTTTATATATGTCAGAATTTCTGACCATATATAAGGGGTTGCATAGGACTTCTGGCTCTGGAGAGAGTTTGTAGTCAAAAGGTAAATGAACACTTTGACTTAGTTAAGTTATTAATGCTGAAAATAACATTTTTATTCCAAACAGTAAAATATGAGTTACAATTCTGAAGATGACACAATTTGAAGCATATTTATTTGCAGTGAAAACCTGCCTCTGAAGAAGGAAATAATGGTTTGTTCATAACATTGGATCTGAAATATGATCGACAGTGTCAGAGGGCCAGCTTTTCCAAGAAGATGATCCTGTGAGTGCCATTGGTACCCAAAGAGCAGGTGATATATTATGCATCCTTGATCTGTGGCTTCTAGCTACATTACCTGTTCTCCTAGTGATGTAATAACAAGGATTCAAAACCTCAGCTGTATTTAATATTGACTCACAAGCTTTTGTCACAGGCGAGTATGATTTCCTTATGTCTTTGACACCCAGGAAAGAAGGATGACTGAGAGACCTATAAATCTCAAAGTCCTGTTTTAGACATAACAGAGCGAAGGAGAGAATATTATGACAACGTAGCATTTACATGGTCAAAGTACTACAGTTGTAATAACATCTGAAATACCCTCATAAAGCTAAGGAGTAAACACTATTATCTCCATATAGAAGCTTGCCAAAGGTGATACACCCTGGAATTTATTTTAAGTAAGTTTCCCTCTAGTAACTAATAAGCCATAGAGAAGCAAACTCGTAGCAGAAGTAAGAATTGATAATGGGTCTTGCTGGGGTTCAAGCCCATGCCACCTCACAACTACCAGAATTTCTTGTTTGAGATGTAGCTGGAAGTGATATTAAAAGCTGGAGTTTGTTAAGCTGTGTCTGCACAGTGGACCAGTTGTCTGGAATTTGTCTTCTGCGAATTGTCCTTCATTTGGTGTGTCCCTGAAAAGAAGTAATCTTTGTTTCCACTTCTGATGATAAACCACAAGTTAAAACAAGCAGGTTTTTCCTTGAATGCCAACCAGCTATTATTATACAATTTGTTATCAGATCAAAGCAAACATGACCCTCGCCCTCAGACAGTACATCATAGTGCCATACCTTTCACATGCAAAGGAGGAGGAAGGGGGAGGAGAATACATATCCTGCTTTGCTCTCCAGATGTGACTGCAGGTACTTTAAACCATAATTATGGAAGTGGCTAAGCTCTTTGACTTTCATACTGATGGGGTGCCTCCCCTCCTCAGTCTATATCTGGATGCTGTAAATATTGCTCTCCATATAGCACGAAAGCAACTGATCCACAGCCTTGCTGTCTAATGACTCAAAAAAATGTGAGGACAGATACAAGCCATACCCATTTCTGAAGTCACTTGCTCAGCAAATTAGCACAGACTGATGCAGCCTTTATACCTTAGCAGTAGTCCTTGCTGCACCTGAGGGATCGTGTTGTGACAGGTGCCCTTCCCTCAACCTGCCCCTTCCTGTGCCTTGCGAGACAGATAGACCAGAGTTCAAACTTGCCACCTGTAGGAAGCCTTTGCCAAGAACAGAGGATACTTTGCCAAGCTGATAGCTCTGTTGTTACCGTTTTTAATTCTTTGCATTTTACATTAAAGCCCAGCTTCTGGAATTGAGCGGTTATGTGAGAAATTCAGCTTTTGTTTATTTCCTTGGAAGGTTTCTAGTGTTCAGGTTTGCAAAGAAAGGACTTCTGAATTCAGGGCTCAGAAGTTAGGAGGAAGGGGAACCCCTCTCCCTAATTGCTACCTGTAGGAAAAGGTGAGATTTTTAAGCAAATTTCATGGTAATGAAATATGAGTCATGCTGGTTTGAGATCTGGGCTGCTGATAGTGCCTCTTTTAATGTCCTTTGCATAGTCCCACAGACTCTTTCACATCTGGTCATAGACCCAGTGCACAGTTTGTGTTGTTTAATAGTAGTACAACAGGTTTCCTTATACCTGCTTACATCTTAAAAGTCATGTCAGGTAGGCACTGCTTGCACCTCCACAATTAGTTATTTTCCTTCCAAGTAAAGGAAGAGCTTTAGGCCAATGTGGATGGCACATCTCAGAGATGGTGGCTTTCCCCCACTTTTCTCAATACAGTGTTCTTCTCAACATTAAAAGTGAGTTCAGTACACAGCACTCTTATTCTTGAAATTATTCTTGCTGTGAGGCTTCAACTCAGCATCACTTGGGCTCTAAGGGTGATCCCCTTTTCATATGTTGTTCACAATTTTCGTTATAGCATTTTGAGCAATTACAGATATGTTACAGACTAATTTATCTCTCACAATCCCCCTCAGAGCAGTGCAAATGTGTTTTATTACCCTTCCTTTACTGACAGAGAAAGCAAGACATGGAGATTAAAAGCAATAGTCTCTCCTTTGGTTTTGTTCTTGGAAAAGAGCCAAATTTATTAAATTCTGGCTGAAGATGGGGGAGGAAAGTCAAGATATGGGGACTGGTCTGGGACAAATTCCTCCCATTCCTTGAAACCTGCTAAAAGCAGTTCTGCCACAACCTTTGAAGATCGGGCCTCTGGGAGGTCCTGGAGATGACAAAAAGAGGTAAGAGGCAGCTTTGTGATGATACAAATTTTCCATCAGTCTGAGTTGAAGGTTGCAGTTTGTCACTGCAGAAACACAGTTTATAAGGAGCCTGTATATACAAGAGCAGTGAGGTGACTGTGAGAAATGACAGGGCTTCAAAGTTCACTGAACTGAAGTGGACCTTGAGAGAAGGAGCTGCTGTTAAAGAATCGGGAACAAACACCATGAAAAGCAGGATGGTGGAAGGTTTGCTGTGACACCAGTGAGCCCTCCCTACTTTTGCTGCAGCTGAATTGTTCCTGGCTTGCAGAGGGAAAGGCCAGTCCATTAGGAAAGAGAAAATTGCACTGATTCAATCAAGCAGAATTTGGAATGCAAATTTGCAGTAACTCCCAGTGAACAAGATATGCTATCCAAGTATGGTGAGGGCCGAAAAAGGGCCTCTAATTTATATCCTAGTGGGAAAGTCAGAGTGATAGAGAGGTATTGTTCCCACCCCCTCAGGACAATGCATTTCTTGTGGGATCTGGATAGGATTCCTCAAGAGAATTATGAAATCGATGTCAGATGAAGAACTCCTATACTTAAAAACCCAACTGAAAAATGTCTAACTGATACATGGTAAAAATTCCGTGTTCTTGCACTTAAATTTATACCACAAACTGGTCTTCCTTCATCCAGTTGTCTGTCTCAGTAAGGGCTCCAAATTCTGGAAAAGAAAGGAGATGCCTCTATACGTCATCTATTTCAGACTCAGTTGACCTACCAGGGTCATTCCAGAGGAGCAGAGAGAAATATATGGTTCCTCTGAACTCTGTAATTCTGTAAATTTGTTTGGGATTTAGAAAACAGGGTGATATATGTCTTCTAAATGTCAATGACAAGATATATATGTGTTCCCTCCTTAACCTACCATTTTCTTTTAAAGTGTCCCTGTCTGATTACTGTCTCTTCTTGTTTCTTGTGTTCAGATTTGAGAAATAAAACCTGCTGGCATATACAGCACAGACATCCCTGATCACAGCCATGATCCCTGACTTCTCAGCACTCCCAGAACTGCACTGGTAATAGTATCAAGCTCTGTTGAAAACACATGCAAGGAGAGTCCAGTCATCACTCATGCAGCTCTGTGCCTTTACTCCCTATATCCAGGACAGTCGTTAGCCCAAATGTTCTGTCCTGAGAATGATATTTCTTCTTGTCTTCCGGTTTTCTTCACTGATTTCATTTAGCCTGGTATCCAGTCTTTCAGTTAATCAGATCTAATCTCTCTGATCACTGTGGAAAAAAGTGGAAAAATCCCACTTGGGAAGTGCATTTTTTTTTACAGCAAGTGTGGTGAGTCGCTGGCACAGGTTGCCCAGAGAGGTTGTGGAAGCCCCATCTCTGTGGATGCCCCATCTCTGTGGAAGTGTTCAAGGCCAGGTTGGGTGGGGCTTTTAGCAACCTGGTCTGGTGGGAGATGCTTCTGCCCGTGGACTCGAGGTTTGTCAAAAGTCCCTTCCAACACAAACCTGGTGTTTCTTATTGCGTGTCCCAGAGTGGAGCGGAGAGAGAGAGACACAGCAGGCAGGGAATGTCCAGCAAGAGTGACTTTATTTAATTATTTACAGCTCTTTTATAGGATAAGTTTCTCATGGTTTAATTGGTCAATTTCTTAACCACTCCGAAGAGGTGATTGGTCAGTTATATTCACAATATCTTTCTGCTAGTACTATAAACAATATGCAGGTGTAGATAGTTTACAAGAACTGTACAGATAACTTCTGTAAGAAAGAGAACTTTCCCACAGGATTACAGAAAAGCAAGAAAAGTTAGTTCTTGCAAGCAGCAATTTTTGTATCCACACAAACCATTTTATTATTCTATGGTTCTATTACAGAAATATGTTCATAGAGCAGTTCATAAGCAGAATTATGCCTTTTCTGCAAAATGGGGGCTATCACACATTTAGATTGGCAGGCTGTGTTCCCTCTTTCTGCTCCCACAGAGTCTCTTCCTGCAGCTGCATTTTTCCCTTCACCTTTTTATTTACCTTTGTTCCAACTAAGGCTGCACCACAGTGTTGGACCTCCTCATCTACCTCCTTTTGGCCTTGGCCAAGCCATCCAGTTGTGTTAACAGGAGGATTGACCTTCAGTGATCCCCAAAACTGTGAGATTTTTTTTTCTTTTGTCTTTCTGCCCGTGGACAGAAAAGCAGTGCTGTTCCAGCAGCTTACTGGAGTGTTGGAGCTCTTGGGAGTCCTTTGCTCTTTGTCTCTCTCCAGTTCCTTACTTTTAGTTTTTTAACCATTTGTTGCCATCTTTACAGTCACTTTACATCTTTACAGTCACTGCTCCCTGTAGTCCTTTGGCTTCTCCTTTTGTCTGCCTCCTTTCTTTTTTCATTTCTTCTTAGTTTCTGAGGGAGTGCTTTGGTGGTGTTTCAGAGACGGTCTAGTCCCTATCCCTAAGACACAGGGACAAAAGGGACAGTGGCCAAACCATTGAATGAAGAACCATCTCCCGTTGTTTGTTTCACACACGGCCTGTCCTAGCTTCACCTCATGGCCCATGTTCTTGCACTGAAAGGGACAGTGGCCTAAAGAGTTTGTCTGTTCGGTGTCACACTGAAACTATAGGAAGGCTTTGGGGAGCTGTCAGGCCTGGTGTGATTTAGCCTGGATAGTTGGTATAGAACAGTTCCCTGGCTGAGAGCCCAACAATATGAAGCTTTTGTGAAATGCAGGGAGGGAATAAAGACAATGCTCAAATAAAAATCAGAGGTGTGGATGACATGAAGATATTTTCTTCGTCTCTGCACTCTATTCACAGCTTCATTCTTTTCCACCTCTCTCCCCACCAAGGCCATACTCTCTGTCCAGTGCAGTGGGATGCTTCTGCTGACACAGATGGAATGGTGATGATGTAGTGATAGTGGAATTTTCAACTCCTTGTACAACTCTGCATGTAAATATGCAGTTGCTTTCTCTGCATATTTAAATGCACAGCACTTAAACCAAGCTACACTCTATCCACATCCCTTACACATGCACATATGCCCTCTTTTTCTGATTCAGACTTTCAAACAGCACATTCTTGTTGCCTTTTGCTTGCTCTTCATGTTGCACTGGCCATCCCAGTGGATTTGTGGCTGCTGGAATAGGGCAGCCAGCATGCACTGGGGAGGGAACCTGAGCAGCCAAGAGGAAGAGAATTTACTTTTACAGAATCATAGAGTCGCTAAGGTGGGAAAAGTCAGTGAGTCCACACTGCACTACCAAGCCCTACGCTAAGCCATGTCCACAAGTGCCACATCTATATGTCTTTTTAACCACTTAGATTAAAAAAAAAATTCCTAATATCCAATCTAAACCTTCCCTGGCAAAACTTGAGGCCATTTCCTCCTGTCACTTGCTACCTGGGAGAAGGGATTAACCCCTACATCACTACAACTGCCTTTCAGTTGCATCACTTACAACTGCCTCTCTACAACTTTCAGGCAGTTGTAGAGAGTGATAAGGTTTCTTTTATGGTATTTTTTACATGCAGTGCTCCATGTGAAACAGCTATGTAGCTGTAATGGGCCAGTGTTGTGCCATTTACAAAGCTGTTTAAACAAAAGCCTAAAACACTTAAACCTGTTTAAACCTAATGTCAACCCTGTCAGCCGCAATTAAATTTGATATCTACCTGCAGTCACTGTTGGAATCCTATGGCTTTTCCAGTGACTGCTAATGACTGATGAGGTGCCCAAGGTGAACTATTCCCTGGATCATATAACCCACACACTGCTATTGATCTTGTTAACATAGATTTTGGTGAGTGCAGTTGAATATGCTTCTTTGAGATCTCCAAAATGCTTTTTTCAATGGATGCTAATCTTGAGCTACCAAAAAACCCACAGGTACAGGAAAGGCAGATCATGTTCTGCAAATCATACACTGGGATCTAGCCAAGTACAAAAGAAACAAAACAAGAGCCGCAGTCAGGCCTTTGAAGGTAAAATGTGTGAAACATTTGCTTCTGTTAAAAATACTCTGACTGCTTTTTTTGTGTGTCACTCTTCCTGCAAAATCATTTGCCTCTATGGCCTTTTTCCCCCTCAACTTTGGACACAAAATACATGCTCTGGATGGCTGCCAAAATGGTGAGGCAGCTTCTTTCAGGTTGTTTAAAGAGGACATCTGAGCATTATCGGTTGGATTTTGTCCCGCAGTAAGGGGAATATAAGATTTTTCTGCTTCCCTAACAGTACAGCCTCTTGCAATACTTCAAGCAAATTGTGTTTTCATAGCTTGTTTTCAGAAGGGGCTGCATTATGAGCTAGCCAGAAAACTAAAGCCAAGCTGGTTATCTCATACAGCTTGCAACATTGTTGAGAAGCCAGTTCCCTTGTGGCTAAGATTTTCCAAAGATACGGATGACTTGAATGTACTAACATCTTTAATATCTGAGTGGCCTCCACAAAATATCTCAGAAAGTCTGTTTTTGGAAAAACTGTGCTACTCTTCTGTGAAAATGAGCCTTTCTCAGTTGTTATAGGGTAAATGGGCAGTAACAAAAATCATAGACACTTTTAAAAATCTTGGCTAAGTTATTCTTTGACCTTATAGTTATTATGGATGTTTTAAAAGACTCTGCAAACTTGTTTGTATTATTAGAACCTACCAGCATTAATCCTGAAGCCTCCTCAGACATGTCTTATTTAGATGTGGATTTAAGCAAGCAAATAAGAACCTATTTAATATGGAAATGGGGAGCACTTCAGCAGAATTATCAATACTGACTTTAGCTTATTTCCTGAGGTAAACATGAGTAGTATCTTCCCTCTCCCATTAACTTTCTAGCTCCTCAATAAAACATTATAGAGAATTAGATTCTTCTCTGTTGCCGGTTTGAACGGGAAACATTTAGTGCTGGTGAATAGTAAGTATTTTCCATACGAAAATTTGCTCATTCACTGCTCTTTACTTCTTGTTAAAGGAAGGGGTCATTTATTCTGCTTAAAGCTTTCCCTCAGAGCTATTCAAATTAACAAGATGCTAAGTGTTTTACTGAGGAGGGTCTGTAATTTCCTCAGCTGGTACAGCTGGAAAATTGACATTTATTTATTCTGTGCTCAGAAATTACTGGGACGGAGACATACGTTTGCTATGTAAAATACATTGTTAGTGTCTCAGCATGTACCATGATGCTGGGTCAGAGTTAAGAAGGTTAATGAAATATTTAAAGTGAATTTTTTGCATAGCATATTTTTTAGTACTGCAATGGATAAACCACAAAGCTAAGAGCATGTTTATGTAAGGTATTTAATCAGGTGTTTTCATCCTATAGAATGTATAGAGGCTATTATCAAGATGTTCTTACACCACTTGAATGAGATTAAGCTCTTTATAAATACTCTTTTAAAGCCAAATTTGAAATTTGCTTCTAAGGTTGTACTGCTGTAGTAATGAGCAGCAGAGCTGATGTCTCTCTGAGTTTGCTTTAATTTACACTATTATTGAGGCCAAACTGGCTGTAGTTGCTTTTGGGCTTGAGATTTTTAGAAGAGTGTCAACCCTGTCAGTCCAAAATTCAGTGGAGCTTAAGGGCTCTGAGTATGTTGTGTACAACAAAGACAGTATTTCTGAGTAGGTCCCCTGGTCCGAGACATCCAGACAAAGGCATTATGTAATGTTGAGTTTTGTCTCCTTCCCTTGCAGAACTCCTCAAGCAATGGAATTTCTTGAATGTCATCAAAAGAAGTCAGACCCAGATGTGGACTGTTCCTGCTTGATATCCCAGGAGTGAAGCTAGCTTTCTGTAGTTTCCCATGCTGCAGTGAGAGAAGGATTAAAACCTAAGGTATTTGAACACTGTGAAATTATACACAAATAAAGCAGTGGATGTATTCAAAATGGCTCTTTGCAAATAAACAACAACAAAAAAGTCACCACTTTGACACAGCCAGGCTTGAAAAGAACATGCCAAGATCAAATAACAGCTGTACCTGCTGGAGCTGGAACCAAAACAATCAGGTCCACTTCATTTTCTTCTTCACGAACAAGGAGTTTGGTTGATAAAAATACTCTTAAGCCTTTTTAGCTCTGTGGTAGATACAAGATTGCTCCAAAGTGGCTTTAGAGGAGCAGGCTGTACTGGTGAAGCATAGTGACAGCTTGACTTTTTTCCAGGCAGTGGGTTTGGCGCCTGCTGAACAGGTCATAGAAGCATAGAATCATAGAATGGGTGGGAAGATCATCTCCTTTGAAGATCATCTTGTTCCAACCTCCCTGCCGTGAGCAGGGGCATCTTCCACTAGATCAAGTTGCTCAGAGTCCCATCCAGCCTGGCCTTGAAAGTTTCTAGGGTTGGGGAATCTACCACGTCTCTGTGCCAGTGTCTCACCACCCTCACAGCCAAGAATTTCTTCCTAATATCTAATCTAAACTTGCCCTGCTTCAGTTTAAAGCCATTTCTTCTTATGCTGCACTACATGCTCTTGCCAAAAGTCTCTCTTAATCTTTCTCACGAGCCCCCTTTTACTGGAAGGCTGCAATAAGGTCTTTTTGAAGCCTTGTCTTCTCCAGGCTGAAAAACCTCTTCTCTCAGCCTTTCCTCACAGGATATGTACTCCAGCCCTCTAATCATTTTTGTGGCCCTTCTCTTGACCCGTTCCAACAGGTCCATGCCTTTCCTCCACTGATGACTCCAGGGCTGGATGCAGGACTCCAGGTATGGTCTTACCAGGGTGGAGTATAGATATGAGAACCACCACTACAAGCCAAACACAGTCTGAAAAAGCCTTGGGAGTCTATATATCTGTTTTATTTCTATTCTGCATTTAGAGTCAGAGGCTGCCGTCTTCAGTGAACTCATCATTAGCAGGATGAGAATGATATGGGACAAGTCTCTGACCCTGTTTCTGCTGTGGTAAAGCTGTAGTAATTCTGACTGTTGGGACATTTTGCCTTGAGTGAGCACTTTTGGGCATTTAACTGTCTATTTAGTTCCTTCAGCAGAATCACTGATGTCAACAGCAGCCAAGCACGGCCTCAGCTGTCTAGTTACTAGATAAAGAAGACAAGATTGCGATTTTGGGCAAATTTGACACACGCACACAGCGCCACTGATCTTCTTACGGTGGTACAGTGTAGGAGGATAAACTGTAGTGGTTTTAACAGTACAGGAACCTGGTATCTGAGACAGAGATGGTTTAACTTGTGTATTTCAGAGGCATCACAATCTATTTGTTTGGGAATTTGTTTGACTGTTGTTTATCTTCTAAAAATCTGGCAATCAGCTTTCTTCTTTGTTGCAGCAGAGAATTTTTCAGCAGTTTCAGCAAAATAAATATAAGGCATGGGATCTTGAACAGATATGATGTTCTTCAGGATATGTGTCAGAAATTGGAGTTAATGGGTAGCAACAGTTGAAATAAATGAAAGTGCTACCTTAAGTGGTGGACAAAATGCTTTAAAAAATGGCTGAGGACCCTTTTTTTTGCCTTTATCTAAGACTTATGCAAGTTCTCCAGTCTCTTTTCCAGAATAAATGAAAACCCGACAAACTCTCTTTAAATCTTCTGCAGTCATTATGAAGAAGCAAAGAATGATGTCAGGCTTAAAAATCTCTGCCTAGATTATCAGCTGAGAAACATCCTGCTAAAACCAAAATTTTGCCCACCAAATTTGAGAATTGTGGTCATTTGTAATTGCAAATAACCCAGCCATGCTAGTTAGGGCTCTCAATATTTTTAACATTGTAACTGGATATGCATAACAAGTCAGTGTGTGCCTCAGCAAGACTGGATGACAGGAATCCACAAGTTTAAAAGGAGGATTGGATTACGCACAAAAGGGAAAACCTGTTCATTGTAAACGGTTTAATTTGTTTCTCGCAGCAAATTTCTCCCTTCAAAATCTCCTCAAGGGAGTGTGGCATCATGAAGCCTTTCATCAGGGGCCCCAGACTGGGCTCTGCTTCAAACTTCTTCAGAAGAACAGAACAAACATCCTCCTTCCACTGAGCCGGATGTTTTCTGAAGGTAGAACAAGGTATCCTCTGTACCTCAAAGGGAGGAAGGATCACATAACACCAGGCAAAAATGTGAAGTTACCAGCTTTCACAGGCTTTTTTATTATTATTATTTTTTTAAATCGGGAAGTTTTTCCACATCCCAGTTAGAGCTAAGTTCTATTGGTTTCCTCTGCTTTGGATGTACTGACATTTAAATCCCAGGCTCTCAAACAGAGTCATTATGTGATGGGCACCTTAGCAGAGAGAGAGTGGCTGGTAAAACATTTCACTCTCATAAGAGCCCTATGACAAGTACAGAAATGGTGTATGTGGAAAATTATTTATCAGAGAGCATTTGATGTATTTTTAGGTTCTCCTTTAAAGCAATTTAGTGGCTGGAGAGCAAGGGAGAGGAGATTAAGTTCCCAGCACACTGCCAGTAACTTCTCTGTAGACTTCAGCTTTGGAACCAGACACACCTGAACTTTTTGGGAGTTGTCAGCAATTCAAATCAAAATTGAAGCATGTTTCTTGTGACACCATACAAGCACTGGTTCCTGACATTTTCTTCCCTTAACTCAATACCCTATTAATCCTGTGTCAGGCATTGGAACAGGCTGCCCAGGGAAGTGGTGGAATACCCAGCCCTGAAGTATTCAAAAGGCATGTGGATGCAGCACTTGGGGAAAATATTTCATAGTGAACATGGTGGTACTGGGTTAATGGTTGAACTTTACAGTTTTAGAGGTCTTTTCCAACCCAGACAATTCCATGATTCTAATCAACAGAACAAAAGTTTGTATGAACTTTGTCCTATATTGATCACTGTCCAGAATGAAACAGGTTTGTATTCTTGTTGCAGAGTTCTCCAGAAACATGGAACAAACCATAGCAAGGGTCTTTTTCTCTAGCAAACTGCCTAAATTTAAATAGCTCATATTCGTCTGGACTTCTCTGTTTTTGCTTTAATGATTGTGCATGTTTTGCCTGCATATGCAAAAATACTTAGATGTTGTTTAAAGCACTCTGGAATATTAGTTTTTTCATTCAGGCCCAAGAGAAGAAAGGTCATGATCAGCTCCAGGGATTAATAAAAAGGGATTTGAGTTTATTCACCTCCTAGGGATTCACTTCTAGGCTGCAGGTTGTAATGATTTCAAGACTGGCCAGTGGCACACTGATGAATGTTTCACATTTGCAGTCCCATTTCCATACATGGGAATGTCTGTCACAAACCTCAGACCACGTGGTGTTTTCTATAAATCTGTGCACATTTCCAAGATAATAGACTTAAAAATGAATGGTGTGGAGATGACCTACTCTTTTATGTGTGGACAATTTGTCTGAAGGACAGAAGAAAGTAATTTTATAGGTCTTTGTGAATGATTTATTATCTTGATAATGAAAGTTGCTTTCTCTTTTACATAGCTGGGCTGTCGATCTCGTAAACTCATGTTTACAGAATAATGAGTCTTTTTAGACATTGTAGAAACAAGAACTGCATAACCAGCAGCAATGGAAGCTTTAACATCTCTTCCATCATATTTATTCTTTAGTAAAGTCTTTGACACCATTTCCCACAGCATTCTCCTAGAGAAACTGGCTGCTCTTGGCTTGGATGGGTGCACTGTGGGTTAAAAACTGTCTGGATGGCCCAGAGAGTGGTGGGGAAGGGAGTTACATGCAGTTGGTAGCCAGTCATCCGTGGTGTTCCCCAGGGCTCTGTGTTAGGGCCAGTCCTTTTTAACATCTTTACTGATGATCTGAACAAGGGGATTGAGTGCACCCTCAGTCAGTTTGCAGTTGACACCAAGTTGGGTGGGAGTGTTGATCCGCTGGAGGGCAGGAAGGCTCTCCAGAGGGATCTGGACAGGCTGGATCGATGGGCCAAGGCCAATTGTGTTGTGCCCTTGGGTCACGACAACCCCAGGCAGTGCTACCGGCTTGGGGAAGAATGGCTGGAAAGCTGCCCAGTGGAAAAGGACCTGGGGGTGTTTGTCAACAGCAGCTGACCCTGAACCAGGGTGTACCCGGGTGGCCAAGAAGGCCAATGGCATCCTGGCCTGTATCAGCAACAGTGTGGCCAGCAGGACCAGGGCAGTGATTGTCCCGCTGTATTTAGCACTGGTGAGGCCACACCTCGAATCAAAAGGACAGAACAGACCAAGAAGCACTGATAAAGAACAGACTCTTGGCTCAGGCAGCTTCAGAAGATAATCACAAGCTTTCTGGAAGCCAATTTAAGTGCCATGCCAGAACACGGTCTAATTTTGCTGTTAAGCCCTTTGCCAGGAAATAAACTATTTCATTCAAGATGTTATTGCATTAAGCAGAAATGACTAAGGCTGAGACTCTGAGATCCAGTTCATGCTGAATGTCACCTCACTTGACAAGCAGATCTTAAGTAACAAAAAAGGCATTCAAAAAGCAAGCTTTTAATTCAGTTATATTTTTAGCTAGGCCTTCCTGCTTACCTCTAGATATCTTGTTTCTTATCAGGATGAGTTAAAGCTTCATGGAGCATAAGATGGAGGAAAGCTGAGCTGCTGTGGTGCATGACTTTATAGATTGAGTAGGATCAAGTGGGTGAGAAACTGGTGATGCTGGACAGGAAATAAGATCCTCTTCTCTTCACAAAGCAATGCCCAAGTGTGATAGTAAGCAGAATCTATTGAAAAAATACAAAATACAAATGTATTCACAAATAATTTAATGTGTTTGTTTTACTCTGACTTCTGCAATCAGAATTATTTGCAAATAGTTGGATGGCAACCAGAATTTTTTTCACAAAAAGGCCATTTCATTGTTCTGCTTAAAAAGTTTCCGTCATTCAATTAAGGAGCTGAAACAATGTCTTGGACAAAAATGACATGTTCTCTGTAAAGCAAACAAAACCCAAAACAAGCTCAGTGGTTTTTTTCCATTAAAATTGCTGTCCTTCTCCAACTGGCTATCCCAGTTTAAACCCTAATGGAGGCAAGGCTCAGCAGTTTCTGTCTCCGTAAACTCAAAGAAAAATGCAGCTGCAGAGAGCAAAGCTGATCTGGCCCAGGTAGCTTGTAGTGAAGAACGGATCCCTTTCACAGTGAAGACAAAGCCTAAAGGAATTGACCAAACAGTATGAGTAATAGATAGTAAAGTATGCAAAGAAATGATTCACAAATGAGCCGCAGACTGAGAGTTATTAATTGATTTACTCAATTCTGATTCTGACACACACCACATTTTTTAAGATTTCCTAACCAAAAAAGGCGTCCTACTTGTTGCAGATTTTACCCAGAACTTTAGAGTGCCTAGAAAGAACAGCATTGCTCTGAATTTTGGGTTTCTAAAATGGAAATTGAACTGAAAAACCTTCCTTTGTATGAAACACAAGGCCTTGACCACTTTTTTATCGTTATGACTACGGTACTTTTCACAGAAGTAGGGTGTTAACCTCTGAGACGTGGCTATGTTCCAGCTCAGATGTTTTTCTTTCTTCCTGAATTTTCTCTGTAGTTTCAGCTGGATGACGTATTCCTCACTTCCCTTCCTTTGTGTAGTCCTGGTGGCACAGAATGGGAAAGACTGCTGTGTTTCCCCCACAGAGATCGCCTGCTGCTGAAATGCAGCTAGCGAGGGGTATGTGCACAAGCTGAACTACATCCATACTCTTCAAGGCATTCAAAAGAAGCTGCACATCCACGAGGCAGACTTTGCCCCCAGTTTATTAAGCATGCTGTTATCCTCCTTGGATAACAGCAGTGCAGAAATAGGGAGTGGTGTCATCCTGAGCATTGTTCATTGTCCGTTCTTTACCCAGAAAACACAGGTTATTTTTATCAAGCCTCAGAAGTGACAGAGAGGACCATGATTAGCTGATCAAACTCAGCAATTCTGCAGCATAATAAAGGACAAAAACTCCAGAGGAACAAACAACCTGTAGGTGCCCCATCTTTATGATACATAAAAGTAACCTTGAAAAATTAAAAAGAAGTCCGATCTGGAGTTTCACTCCTCTCTTTTACATTAAACCTTTTGTTTATCCATGAGTAAGAAAATCTTAACGCCTTTCTCTGCTGTGGTGTCTTGTCAATAAGTGGTGCCGTTTGCAAGCAAAGGTGTATTTCTCACATATTCCCCACTGTACTGTTCTAAAGTTCTCTCTTTTATAGGCAGGAATCTGAGACAGGCTTTCCTATGGGCCTCTGGAAGTTCTGGGCTGTCATTTTCCCACTGCACCAAAATCTCCTTCCTAACACAGCTACGTATCTGGGCCTGGAATGAGTTTGGTTGTTATTCTGGCAGTCCAAAATGAAATAAAGGATGAAGAAGAACTCGGGATGATTTTCTGACCCTAGAGAGCCATTCAATAAAACCAGGAAAAAGTCCATCTTGATATTGCTAATATTTCATAGGAAATCCACCTCATCCCAAGATCTTATTTTTATAACCTTTTAGGATTTCTTTGCTTAGTATAAAGAGAGACACATTTGTAATTCCTTGAGGATAACTTTTAAATCTGTTTTAAAGATATAGTGGGACAATACCTTGTGATTTAAGTGCTTCAAACTTCTGAACAAGCCAGATGTGATATTTTCAGCTGAGGCCCACCTCTGCTCTGAAGAAAGCCCATTTCACCAGTGTGATTTTATTTTTAAAAGCAGTTCTCCTGGCAGGCTTCTCTGCCTTCAGCCGATTACGTAAAGTAAACTATTGACATATGTAGACCAGTTGAGGCCGTTTTCTCCATTAAATTCCAACCTCGTTTTAAAAGTGCAGTTTTAACATGTTGTTCTTTCTGAAATATTCCACAATATGTGCTTTCACATTTGGTTATATAACATTACATTCTTTTACAATAATAAAGCTAAGTGTATTTTGGAATTGTTCACAGACTGAAGCAGTTTAGCACATGGGACACATCCAGATGTGAAAAAGTTCTGTGGCTTGGCTAGACATGTTACTAAACCTTTTCTCAGACATCCAAATGATGCTCAGGATGAATTTAGATTTCCTTTCTGAAAGGGACCTAGCACTCTCCTAGTATGCACAGGGAGAACCATCCTATTTCTGATGCTGGGCTATTGCAGTGAACACAAAATATATTTTACTTAATGTTAATTCAGCAATACGTTGCAACTGCTCAGGAGTTTCGTTTAGGTACTTATATAGACTGCTAGTGGCCTTGATACAGGAGAATACACAAATAATGATGCTGTATGCATCCAATGTCTTCAATCTTCAGACTAGGGGCAGAGATGACTGGCAGTAATGTGACAAGAAACCCCTTTTTGGTAGGATTTCACATATAGGCAGATTGCTATGATTTTCCCAAATTCATAGGTAGGTACTTAAATATAAGCCACAAGGGGATCTGCTGTTCTAACAGAATAAATACATTAATTTGTAAGTATGTGGGGCTTTTCTGTTTCAAGAAACTGATGAAGGGATCTGACACAAGCAGGGCTACTGCTGTGCAGCACCCTCTTGGGTGGAGATGGGCAGCCCCTGTGCTGCAGTGAAACACCTCTTTTGTCTGAAGGCATTTTCATGACCCTGTGGAACTGAAGGCAATTCAGGTCAAAGCTGTGGTCTGCATCCCCAAACAGACATTTGAGAGATCCTACATAGCTCTCTCTGCCAAGGGTGTGACATCACTGACATGAGTCTTGGCACAGGGGATCCCTTGACGAGATACCATCCATTGTCTCTGCCTGCATTATCATGTGTTGCCATCCCCACTGCAGCTACATGATCTGCACATTTGATTGCTATAGCACACTGCTTCACCCTGGCCCTGCACTGTCATCAGCACAAATTTAGCCTTCTGACCCTATAGGATAAACTTACATGGATAGATCCTGTATTGTCTCTGCACAAGGGAAAATTCCATGAACCTCGGGGATTTCATTACAACCTCCGTGGGCCACTCAGTGCTCTGGTCCTTCCCTGTATAGGCTACTGGAGACTTGTTTTATCTGTGGCCTAGGGATGAGAGAAGCTAAAAGTTCTCCACTAGGATCAAATAATCTGCTTCAAATCTGCTTCATTGGCTTATTTCAATCTCAGATTCTGGTCTGATTCAGTCAGGACCTGTCCCATTAACTGAACAGTGTTTCTGTTAGTATGAGACAATGGGTCTATGTCAACAGTGTGCTGGTTTGGCTTTACATCACATTGAAATCAAAGCAGTCATCATGTCATCAGCCTGTAGAAACACAGTGGTGAGTTCATCCACAATAGTTATTTAAAATCTGTCCTTTTTTTTTTATTTTGAGCTGACTTTGATGGAAAACTCTGGGCTGACTGCCTTTGAGTTTGCTATTTTATGTTGTTTGTTGTTCTGCTTCCTGGTTATTATTGATATCCCATCATTATTCAAATACTTTCTAACCACAGGAATTAGTGCAGCTACAAGCTCTTTTTTTGTTGTTGTTTCTTGTTTCTCCTCTTTGCTTGTAACTTATGAATATTTATTGTAGAGGCCAAATGTCATGTCACAAAGTGTTTTCTATCCTTTTCCTGCATATAGGCACAATACAGTGATTTACCATGAGACCACAGAGTTTAGATTCATTGCCTTGCAGCATTTATTGTCTTATTTATCCACAGAATTCCTATTTAACCATTCAAGGGATCATCCTGGCGCCATTCAGTTTGTTGCAGTGGTGAGATTCTAATTCAAATATTGAGCTTTGGCTTTCTTTATCAAAGGTAATTTTTTCCAAACATACTTATCACCAAATACCCTTCATTTGCAGCTGCAAGATATCTGGGTGAGAAATAAGAGACAACCTAGAACTGCATGCCAGACCTGCTTTATTTGCAGATGTGCCATGTACACAGGACTCTCACTTGCTCTTTGCCAGCAGTAAAAAAGATGTATAGTAATGTCTGCACTCAGCTTTGCAATGCTGAAAGCTTTCTTTTCATGGAAAAAAATCTGGACATTTCATGCACTTATATGGTATTTTGTAGCCTAGTACTTTAGAGCCAAAGGAAATGTACATGTCCAGGAGAGTTTGCTGGATACACAGACAGTATTCTTGGAACTAGATTTAGCTGTAATCATTAGGGAAATCACTTTGTTGCTTTCCTTATGCTAACACAGCCAATGTGCTATGCAGTTTGAGCTCTGTCCTTCTCCTCCTCCTTCAGAGCAGGAAGCTTTCCATTCTTTCTGAAAGCAACAGTTTCATACATGATGGATTGATGAGCAGCACTTATACACAGAAATATACAGACTTTTGTTCTCTTTGAACTTTATCGCTGAGAAGCCTCACAGTCACGTGTGTAACAATCTACCATCTCTGTTCTGGAGACTTACAGTCCTGCTCCAGATCTGCCTCGATGGCTGAGTCATCTCACCTAACATTAGGCATCCGTAGCATAGATATCTGCAGCTAAACCAGGCATCTGAATTGCTTTTCATAGTCAGTGGACAGAAAAAGGCACTGGCAGGGACCAAGGTTAGGGACCTTTTTATTCAAAACTGTTCTGTGTTAGATATTTAACCTAGATGAAATTGATTTTGTCCTGAAACCCATTTAGTGGATCTTTACTGTCCATAAAGGAAGCTTGGGTGACTGGCTCACAGGTATACATATATGTTATAGTGACATCTGAGCCCTGTCCTTTCTGTTCAAAGTAAAACCTCATATTGATTTGACATCTTCAGTGGATGTGTAATGGGTTTCTATTCCATCTGACTAAGGAAGATGTTTCCGCCTTCACTACCAAAACCTGATTTTCACTCTTCTTAGCACTGCGAACTGTACATGATCTTGCTTGTCAGTCAGACCTATACGCTGGATATCAGTTTTGACTTCTTTGACCTCTTTTGAATTCATTTAAATACCGACTATCTCAACTGTTTAGGTTCCCCTAAGATAAAGTCCTTCCTATGCATCTCATTGGCAAAAATTCTGCACAAGTTTTAGGTCTTTTGCATGAGCAAGATGCAGAAATCATCTAAAATTAAACTACTTAAGAGTATGAAACTTCACTCAGAATATGGATAACTCTTAGCTGTGCAGTTCTCACGTACAATCCACACTCTATATGCATAGCCACATCTATACTGTTTTACTGACTTCCCCTCTGTGCTCATCAAAACTCAGTTGTATCTCTTTACCTTCACTGAGATTAACAGCTTTTCTGTCCTATCTCTTCCTATCATCCATACTGAGAGACTGGCTCCTGCTTCTGCCACATATTTGCCATGTATATTAAAAAAAGTATTCCTATTAATGATCTATCAGACCCATTCATTGTTCTAATTCAGATTCCTTCTTGCAGCTCTCCTTGGCCCTGATGCCTAGAAAATCCTTGGCAATACATACTGTCTGGCGAGCTAATGCAGTTGCATCGCTTCCTCACTCTGCATGTAGGTCCATTGTATTTTATCTTGGATTTAGATTCTAAAGCTATTTGTCCATGTGTACACAGTACTGAGCTCAATTTCTGCTTAGCCACCCTAGTATAGCAAGAAAATAATAACAATGAGACAAATTTTGAAAAATAACATTTCACAAAAGCTTTCCAGTGGAGATTTCCACTCTTCTCTTTCATAAACACTAACATTGTGCTTCCTTTGTTAGAAATTCTTCATTCTTCTGGTTTTGATTCTTTCATGCTTCTAATTTGAAAAGCTTCTGAAGGTTCTGAAGCCAACAGTTTGTTGCAAGCATGCACTCCTTTGGTAAAATTCTTGTATTTTGTTTGTGTCTGTAAAATACCACTCTTTAGAATAAAAGATCACCACCATTTTGCTCGAGTAAGGCAGGAAATTTCCAGGCTGTAGCAGGTTTCTACCATCTGCTGTTCAGACAGAAAGGGGTTTCAAGTGGACATGGGTGAGACAAGACTTATTGGTAGTCTTTTGTTGGATCAGCTGGTATAGTTTAAAAAATTAGACAATTTTCAAAAATACAAGCCCTTTGTATGTCCCAAAACTTAATGTATATAAAATGTGTAACATACCTCATGTCATAGAAACAAGAAACAGGTAAAACACAGTAGGAAAGGTGGAATATACAGCCTGAGATACCACCTCACTTGGTCTAGAAAGAGCAAAATCAATGCTACATCAATAATGTAAGGATTTTTTTTTTTACCAAGGATACCATTCTACTTAACTAGGTGAAGTGCTTGAAAATAGGCATTTAAACACCCCATAAGGAATTTCTTCAGAACAGAAAGAAAACCTCCACTGGTTCTGCGGAGTAGCTGACAAGAGCTATCCTAGCCTGGAATCCAGAGAGCAGTTACAGCTGTGATTACAGTTTTAGGAGATAAATATCTTTTGAAAACGTTCTTCTAGACCTCCCATCCTTCCCTCAAACAGCTCTCACCTTTGATACCAGGGTGTCATTTACAGAGATACAGTTTCTTTGGGTCTTCTGCTTTGTGTGGTGTCTCATTTTTGTCTTATCTCCAGTGAAATCTCAGTCAGGTGATAACAGGTGGAAGAATTAAACTGCTGCATGTCTGTAATTAATAATAATGCAAATATCTGAGACACAAGAATTACGAATTCACTGAACTTGATTTTCCAAAATGTATGAAAGCTAGTCACTCTCAGGAGGAAAAACCAGATATCTGGGGAATTAGCTCATGTGCCTGTCACCATTAAACATTATTTATGCCTTGTTAAAGCATTTGGCCACACAGACTTGCTGAATGGAGCTGCCCAGAAATGGATATAGATGGCTATAGGTGTTTTATCAGAAATAGAAGTCAAAGCTCCATCTCAATGGAATCAGTCAGCATTCCTCCTGAAATCTGCCAAGCCTTCTGAGGCACCTCAACAGCTTTGCCTTATCTTGTGTGTCCTCTTCCTCTGGATAACTGTTTTCTGCTCTGTGCTAAACATGCCTTTTGTGTTGGGAAATGCTGTTGATCTGGCATGGTGCCTGAAAGGTTTTGCAGATGGGCAGGAATGTTTTGTTCTGATAAAGGACGGGCTGCAGATTCAAGAATATCAATTCTCAAGAAAAAGGGAGGAGAGTATCTAGTGGAATGGAAATAACCCTCCTTTTCTCACGGATAAGGTAAGTGTTTAATAGTGCTTGGCACCAGCTCTACCCATTATTTTGTCTGTGAGGAGCACCTGATCTTCACCTTGGTGATTTATCATCCACATGAGTAACTTTTACAAGAGGCAGTGAACTTATCTGATGTTAAGACATTTTATTGCAGAGATTGCTGCTGCTTCAAGTCTGTTGATTCTGACATTTCGGCAACATCTGTACAAGCTGCAGGACTGTTGCTTTCCTTCTCTTCACCAACGTCTTGATTTGATCCAGTGTCTGTGCAACACTGTGAAATTTGTCACCCTTACATAACACAGCAGTGTTCCAAAAAGCAAATCTTTTTCAATTTATACTTGAAACTTTCAGGCTTTATTTAATAGGATCCACTCAACAGGGGGCTGTTCACATCAGGTATGAAAGTGGCCTGAGAGACACTAAAGACTGTAATATTGAGCCCTCACTTAACCTTTTCTTTTTTTCTTTTACAATTGTAAGATTAGTCTTGGATTGCATTGCATCCCTTTACTACACTTACAGCCAGGCACATAGGACCACAATCAGGACATCCTAAATTAAATGTCTAAACCAGAGTGGATAAATGGTGCTGCCTCCTCCACTGACTGCACGTGGACCCCAAGAGGATCAGCTGAGACAGTCACCTCTGCTATGGACATGGGGTACTGGGGGCAGTGAAGCCCATCTACCTTGCCTGAAAATACCTGAAAGCACACAAGTAACTGTGTTCCAGCACAGAGTATGTAGGATGACAGTTGCTGTAGGACAATTGCCTCTTTGCACTGCCAACGAATATATTTTGCCCCTATAGCTCAAGCAGTCTAAGCAGTCAAGCAGAGAGGTGAAGTTTCACAATGGTTGTGAAATTACAATTCACATGTGCAATATTTGGTTGTTTCTTCATCCCTGAAAACCTAAGGAATATGGGTACCAGTTGTTCAACTAGAGCATATATGTTGAGATTACATCTTTATTTACACCATCACATGCTCTTTTGTCCCATAGCACAGGGTACAGGATGATTTCATAGTGGGGAGAAATTAGGACAACCTTCCATCAGGCATCTGCTTAGCTTTCCAGCCTATAAACATGATGTTTTGCATAGGACATATAGGAGATGTAGTGGTAAATTGTCTGTGAATCCTGTTCATGATGCAGTAAAGGATGAGAAGACAGTGCAGAGAAATAAGGTTATTTTTTAGCATCAGTTTCCTTATGAAAATGTGCTGGAAAATGGCAGAGAATAGGAGAAAAAAATGAGGTTATCAGCAAAGATTAAGGAAGGAAGTTACAGGAATGCAGAATAAATGGTGGCATGACTCAAAAACTGTGTATATTCACTATAGAGCTTTGAAAGTGTTCAAGATTCAATAAGACACCAATAAAACTATATAGCACACTTGAATGCTTATCCAGTGTTTTAGTGTTGAGAGGACAGCGGAATTAGAGTTTATTTTAGGTCTGGACTTCAATACTGGTCTCTGAAAAGGAACATCAGCAGTGTGTTCTTCATTTAACCTTTCGCTGCTCTCTTAGGTGCAAAACAGCCCAGTGGTTGCTCTAGTAGAAGATCCTGGCTGGATTTAGATGAAGCTCTTCTAGCTCACAGTCTCCTCCTCAATGTCTGTATTGTGCAGATGAACAGAGTGTAGAACATCCTTTAGGAAGTGCTGATTCATACTGGCAAATCCACATAGCAGAGATGTTCCTAGTCTTATCCACTGTAATATTTCTGGAGCAGATGCCCTGCATGCAGAAAGCAGAAGTAGAAAAGTGTTCTCTGCCAGAGCCAGCTGGTGGTGGAAGAAGTGGCCGCTGCTGCCTGTGTCATCCTGTCTCCCCACCAAGGTAGCTACTCCTTCTTCTCTTTTAAAATACCAACTCCATGGTTTTTTCCTGGTCAAGCAGTGGGAATGCTTTGTGGTTCGCTTGAGTGAAAAAGGGACAACTTGGCTTAAAAACTTTAAATAATTCATTTTCACAGACTAGGTCACTTTGCCAGAGAGATGGGTTTGGAAGTGCTTACATAAACAACTCATCTGGCAGATATGAGGGGTCAGGAATACATGGAAGAGAGGCAACAAAGAAAATTTGGGGGTTATAACTTCTTCCAGTGTCACAGCTGATTCTAGAGGAAGGTATCAGCTCACAGACTGAAACTGTGCTACCCAGAAAGGATTGATGTACACAGCTAGTAGTGAAACCATGCTTTGGTGTCTGGGATACTGGTTAAGCTACAATTCAAAATGGAATGACACGCTAGAAAGCTGATACCAATATGACAAACGCTTAGACATCTTTTGAAAAGGAAATTTACGTCTTACCCTTACATCATTGTACTCTAAATCCATCAATAAAATGAATCAGGAAGAATCAGGACACAGAAAGCTGGACTTGAATGAGCCTTTGAATAAGGAATAGTTAAGCTATCCAATAAAGCAAAATACCAGAGGTCAATAAAGCAAATATCAGAGGCCAGAGATGAGAGAAATCAGTAATTACTCCACCCATGTTCATCACAGCCAAGAGCTAACACAGAGTAGCCAGAAGTTTGGAGTAGAAGCTGCAATACTCAGCATGGCCTAGCCACACCGCCAAACGGGAGGTGACATCCCAGTCCTGGCAGCTTGGTGTCCTCCTACAGCACCTTAACTCTAATCATGTGTTATACAGACCTGCCAGTGATGGTGGGGACAGTGTCACCTATTCAGTCACAAATGCCAGAAGCAATGCTATCCCCAGATCTGTTCTGGGGAGAAGGATTAAATGAAAGAACAAATTCTCTTTCTACTTGTCATGACTCTTCCAAAGGAAGAGCATCATAAAACACACTTCAGTAAAAAGATTTTCTACCCAAATTAAACTCTAGCTTACCTAATAAGAAAAACAACTTGTATTATTACCTGTAAAATTGCCATCTGGGGGCTACTCATATTATATTCCTTGTTTGAAGTGGTGACCATGGATATATATATGAATGTTCATTTCTGATCTGGAAAGAGGTGAGAAGTAGAAAGGCAAAACCTGCAGACTAGTCAGTACTATTTAAGGAAGGAGAGACCTGGAGACGGAGCAGAGAGTTTCTGAAGGAATATTCTGAAATAATGTGCTCAGCTTGGCCACTGGGTCTAATAAATGATATAGTTAAAAGAAAAAGGTTGAGAGATAGGCAGTGAGACTCACATAAGAATGGAAAACCATGGGTATTAAAGGAAAAATGCTGAAACTTAATTTTAGAAGCAGGACAAGGAGGGGAAACTATGATGAACTGCATGAAATGAACACTTAAAAGAGGCACACTGGGATTCTTCCATTCATGAGCTTTTCACAAGAAGCCATTCACTGAAACAGAATAGCAGTGAGCATGAAAGGAAGGAGGGAAACGTTAGTTCAAACACTGTGCAACCCCCACTAATACAAGGTATTAGAGTGAGAGATTAGGTGGTCTTAAAAGAGTATTTTCTAATATTTTTTAATCAGTATTTTCTGTGTATTCTCATGAAAAATGGAAACATTGCCATTGAATATAGAATAGAGGTGAAACTGGTATGGAAGAGATATAAACTCTAAAATTCCATGGCAAGAATGTAGCCAAACTGTAACTGAAACTGAAGCAAGGTAAATAACTGTTTTGTTTGTTTGTGGCAGCCGACTGTATTCCAACATCTATTTGAAACATAAAGCCATGCCAATACGAGTTATAATAATTCCTGGGATTAAATTAGAAAACAGAGATATGCAATTTTTTTTTTACTCAGCACCTTTTGAGACTTCTCCTTCTGGAAAATGTGACATCAGCTTTTGGTAAGGAATTTACTACTCTACAAATTGCAATTAATCAGAACTACAGTGAATATCAAATGAACACACACAGGGGGAAGACAGATGATCATAACCAGCAGCCTGATGGCCAGTGCCTGTTTAGCTGCTGTGGGAATCTATGTATGAGCATGAGTATCATTAAGATATTAAATTTTCTTTAAATGCATCCCTGGGTAAAACAAAACAAAGGCTAGATTAAGTGACCACCATTGTAACAAGTCTTAAACAAAACCGAGGCAGTCTTTCTTTTATTTTCCAGTATTTAAACATCTCATTGTTGAGCCAAGAGTAAAATAATGTTCTGAAGAAGCCTACACATTATCCTGATGTGCAGCAGCTGAAGACTTAATCAAGGTTGCTGACTGGGACCTTCTCCCTAAATGTCTGGTCTCTTGTTCATGTATTTAACACTGTAACTGCATTCCAGTGACTATCTTCAGGGAGCTTAAAAATACACTGATCTCCAGCTTTCTTTGTGGTCTGTAGTCCAAGATGTAGGCAGGGCTCATTGCAACGACAATCTGAAAATGCATTCGTAATATTACCGCTTCCATGCGTCTGTACTGTTTGGAAACTTGACTTTATGTATAGGATGGTCAGCTTTGAGGTGGTTTTAGGTCTACAGATGAATTGTGAGGATGGTGTTACCCATGGCATTTTGCTATGAGGTCAGAGAAATTTTGGGTTGTGACTCATGGTCACAGGCAGATGAAAAATGGCTGTAGGGGCTGACACCTATAACATGAACACAGATTTCAATGTCCTCCACTGCGCTGACACTGGAATTTCTCCAGTCCCTTGATGAGCTGGTTCTGGGCACCAAAATGCTAGGAAACTACTTAAGTGGAAACAAGTGAAAGTCTTCTGTGGATTTATTGCCTTGGAGTGGGGTCCTCAAGAGTCATACAAACATGAGAGTTGGCACTAGGAACAAGATGGGATGATATGGCCGGGGACTAATCAGGCTGGTTTAAACTGTCACCTTATTGTGACCAAAGGCGGGTAACCACGCCTGCGGATGGAGATCATTTGCTGTGCTCAGCTGTGTTTGCTGCTGCTTCCAGACTCCTCCTCCCAAAACACGGTGCTGCTGCCTGACATCTGCTCGTAAAGCTGTCCTGTTGGGTCACAGTGAGCCAGGACACATTAAAGTAATTAAGAAACCAAATTATTTGCGCCTGAAGTGGGCTGGGAGACAGGTCTGACAGGAGAAAGAGACAGTCAGCTCCAGAGGAGAAACATGGCAAGAAGTGTGGTGGGCTGGGCACACAGGATACTGGCAGCAAGTACTCCTGTGGTCAGTGGCTGTTTACCATAGGTATGCTGGCTTCTACACTTCAAAAGCTGCTATGTTTTATCTTTAAAAAGTAAAAATAAGCCAAAACAAAACAAAAACCCAAGACAAAAACATAAACAACAAAAAATCCCCATAAAAAGCAAAAATAGATTAGGAGGTGGCCTGATAACAAAACTTATTTTTACAGGGAAGAAATACCAGGTGTCACTTAAAGTCACTAAGAGCTGGAGCCAGGCACATTTCACAAGAGAAATAAGGCACAATAGTTCAACTGTGAGAGTGATTAACCAGTGGAACAGACTACCATGGGAAGCAGCAGATTTTCCATTTCTTCAAGTCTTCAGCTCAAGACTGGATGCCTTTGTGGAAAATACTTTTAATAAACATGAGATTTTGGGCCCAACACTAACTAATTCAGTAAAACTCAGTTATGCTTATTAAACAGGAGGTCAAGCTGGATGATATAATACCCTTTCTACTCTTAAAAATCAATGAAGTGTAAATGAAACAGCTATTGAACTCCACTATGGAACTGGTTAGGGAACACATTCCTATGCTTTCCTTGTCAGTGGCAATGTTTTGGCTGGAATATTGCTGCCTCTGGTGTCCAGGACAGCATCTTGCTCCTCTGAGGTCATCCTGTCTCTGTCTGAAGCCCTTCAGCTATGATTATCTCCAATTCAATGTTCTTTGTGTCTAGTTCATGTTGTGTTACATAAAAGCAGGACTACAATATTATGGGAAAAAGAAGTGATTAGTACCATGTGAAAGGTAAATAGAAAGAAGCTAATTTAGTTAGATACAACAGATGCTACATGTGAATGAAGTCTGAGTAAAAATGTTTTTCATGCAGTCTTGCATCTGCAATTTTCTCAGCAACTCATCTCAAAGTCCTTAAAAAGCTGGGTTTTTTTCCTCCTGAAAGCAATAAAACAATACTTAAAACTCAACTTTTCCTCAGTAGGTCCCAAAGTCTATTAGTGAGGAAATCATCATTATTATTTGCTTCAGATTTATAGATGGAAATGAAAAAAAGTGAGTTGTCCATAGCTAGGCAGAAACTAGTGAGGGTGATCCTCCTGTCTGTATCTCAGACAAGTGTCTGACAAGAGTAGGAGTATACACATATCTTTATTTTATTGCAAGAAACCAAATATATTTTCCTTAAGGGTTTTCTGTGGCTGTCTTGATAATAATCCTGAAGAAAGTGGGCTAAGGGATGCTCTTGCTCATAGCTGGATCTGATGATTTCTGTCAAATACAGTTGCACAACAGATAACATAGAGCTAAAGCTGTAACCATTTCTGGTACCCTCTGGAGTGACATTTCCATCCATTTAACATCTTCTTTAGATGCAGTTAAGATGTTCAGAGTCGATCCATAGCCAGCAGTGTGGGTAATGTGCATCTCAATGGCAAATGAGAGATATCAGGTGGGAGAGGAGTAGATGCAAAGTGCCTGGTGCTCAGCCTGAAATTCAGTGCACAGCTGTACAGCTGTTCTGCATGCACAAAGCTGGTGCCTGTATGCCACCCACGTATTTACATGGAATCACGATTAGGAACAGTTAGCTTGTACACACTTGGACTGTCTGTGCACGTAAAAGCAAGCCTTCAGTCTGAGGATGAACTAAAACTTCTATCACTGTTTTACAATATTACAACACTGTTGTCACCCATGAAAGAGTCACAGCAAATAGCCAAGCACAGGGCATGGTACACAGAAAGGAACTTGAAGGCTCCATAGCTTTCACAGTAATTTTTTTTCCTACCAGCCAACTTTAGAAACTACTTCCCAGAAATAATCCAACATGCACACTGTGGAATGTACATGAAGCACATTAACTCTTCAGTTTCTCAAAGATTATCAGAAATATGTAGCTACCCCTAGCTCAAATCTTACCTTGGCACTAAGGGTGAAGGAATCAAAAGACTTACCCCTGATTCTGCTGCTATGTAATCCATTAGACTATTTTGTTCTCTACTACTCCCTGTTAATTCTGTGCTTTTTCCTTGTCTGTCCTGCATCAGGAACATGTCTGTATAGAAGGCAATTCAAGAGGCCATTGGCCTCATTGGCCTTATATAGGATCAGTTATGCCCAAAGTATTTCTGACTGACATTTCTCTAAAGTTAAAGCTTCCATATACTATCCTTCACAAAAATCTATTCCTATTAATTATCTGTTAGTATATTTTTTCTATACATAAACTGAGTTTTCTTTACTGCAATTAAAGCCCATTGCTTCTTCCCCTGTAGAAAAGAATTTATTTCTTCAATGAACTTTCCCTTTTTTCATGCCTTTTATCATCTCTCTTCTCAGTTTTTTGTCATCTAGGGTAAGAAGTTCCATTTTTTTTTATTTTTCCGTTGCAGGTCATGGTTTCAAAGCTATCATCATTCCTGCTGGTTCTTCTCTTGACACTCTCCAACAGAGTCAAATTATTCTTGAATTCTAGTGCCTGGTACTGGATATACAGATAAGACCTTAGCTGCAGTAGTTGATATTATTCAAGTTTTTATCTGTTATCATCCCCTCAGCCTCCTTCTTGAGGCCTGGTCTTTACCTCTGTGTTGTCTGTCCCATGCTTGTGCAGTTGAACATTTCTGCCTAAGTGCAGTATCTCAAATCTACCTCAATTAAAAAGCTATTTTCAGACCCTTTTATAAATTGGTCAAGAGCTTTTGGAATTCTAGTCCTATACCCCAGTGTATTTTCAGTCCCCTCCCACTTCTTTGTTGTTTCCATGTGGAACGTGCCCATTTTCCATCCCAGCAGCTAAGCTACTATTGAATAGATTGAAAAAGACTTAACAAGGGGAGAGCTCCCCTTGGTAATGCTGCTACAGTAATAAAGGATGGCAGCAAGGAACAGTGCAATGCAGTTGTGACTGCACTGTCCTAGTCTGGTAACACCCAACACAGAGATAGACAAGTTTTTCTTCTCCAACCTATTAAAGCCTTCTAGAGGAAAAGTGATACAAAGCCACCTTGGGCCAGTAGTTTAACTTGTTATTTTTTAAAGCAGCAAGAAGTTTATGTTTTCTGTTCCCTTTGGTACTTCTACCCTGCAAAGCCTTTTCTGTCAGGCCAACAAAACTGTTTGTGTGGCCAAGTGGTAAGCCAGGCTGGGGGGAAACTAAGACCAGAAAGAGAAGAAGCATAGCCCATGGATAAATGCCTGCTCTGAAGCAGGTCACTGTGGAGATTTTGCCCACACAAGGAAAGGGACAGGAAAGCATGGCTGGAAGTGTACGCTCACAATGGGTTTAAGAAAGACTCAGCCCTTGCTGCTGCTTGGAGAAATTGCCCATGCAGCTCTCTGCTTTTGCTTTCTCTCTGATGGTGGCTCTAATATTTCAAAATATTCTGTCCTTTTCGGCTTGGTTAACTTTCACTCTGGTTGGATTCCTGATCTGACTGACCACAAGACAGGCATTGGACACAGGAGTGAGGCTCCTGAAAATGTAGTTTCATGACTAGCTTCCATTGAGCTAAAGTGATGTTTTGGCCCAGAACCATTTGCTTTACTGTGCCTTCCACCAGCTCAGCATGAGGCTGAGTGACTGACAAAAGGGCACAGCAAACACCAGCACTGTGTCCTGGGCTGTTGTACCCATACCTTCAGTGCCTGAGCCTTCTGTATTGCTAAGGGCCTTCCATCTGCAACTCCAAACCTGCCTCCAAGATCTGTGTCTTCTCACCCTGGCTGCCTTGGCAATGTTCCCCAGATCTCCTGGAGCAGTATCTTTCCTTTGTTTTTCTCAGGCTGTTGTTCTCATTCTGTTATTCTGTTGTTCTCATGTTGTTATTCTCATGACCTTGCACCTGCAAGCCCCCGATAGTGTTCTCAGCAGGTTCTCATGGGAAGCAATTGCCACCAGCGTGGGAATCACCCCTCCTTTCTCCCTCTTCTTCTTTTGCTTCTGGTTTACGTTTCAGGGGGCACAAAGCTTAACAACCACCCAGCATGTGGCACCCACAATGTAAGTGGTTTCAACCAATAGCATTTGTGTGGGTCCCAATAACCCATTGCTACTGTAAAAGCACTACAGAGAAGCCTGGAGAGAAGTCCAGGAGATGATGCTTTCTGAGGACCCTCTCCTCACTTTTTTTTTTAACTGTCCACGTAGAAGAGCTCTGCCTTCCCCTTCTCTTTCTCAATCTCTAGTTAATTTTTTCACTCTTAGTTTCAATGTATGTCCTCAGCCTTGAACCCCACTAATAAACCTTTGTGCATGTGAACTTGTTGCCACACCCTGTGTGGGTCAAAAGAAAGGCTTGTAAGGCAGGAATCCTCCTGACGGCTCCCTTGCTCCAGCAACATCACCTCCTATACCAGTTCTGCAGCATCCTGCAGGGAAGAGAGCAGCTCCATGCAGTTCAAATGAAGGGGTTTAGCTGATGGGTTTGCCCTCACGTGCAATGGAGGGGAGGGAACGTATGGCTGAGGCTAGACAGAAAGTGACAGTAGAATTGGCAGCTGCATTGCACTGGAATAGAGAGAAATCATACTCTAAGTGGGAAGAAATAAACAGTAATACCCAGGACTTTCGTCTTTGTAGAGAGATAACAAGTTTACATGAACTGGTGTGACCAGAGGAATGGTTCTGGCACTGAAAGCTGCCTGTCACCACAGAGACAGGCAGATCCTGGGAAACAGAGTTCGTTCTTGGGAAAAGAAGGCGCAAGAGAAAAGTGATGAGGTGATAGGACACAGGAGCTGTTCCAGCAGCTGCTGGTGTGGACTATCGCCGTCTTAAGCACTGCTGGCAAATCTGCCTCCACCCTGTTACGAGGTTTCACAGTTACTTTGGAGTTTTTCCAGTACAACTACTGGAAAATGAAACTGCAATATGAGCTGACACAATAACGCATTTATTTAAATACAGATTAACCATAGGTGCTGGACCATTTTCCCTAGCAAACAACTCCTGTACCTAAACTCCTGCAGCTAAAGAAAGCTTGAATTACAATGTGTAACTGTCTCTAAGATATTTCTAAATCATCACATTTTGCTGCAGCAAATCATTGCACTGAAGTTTTAGCACTGTGAGTAGCTTCTGAAGATGATGGCAACACAGTCACCACGACTGTGTGCGTTTCAGTGTAAAACACTTGGGCTAAGCCTTGTGCATGGCTATTTCAATAGAAAAATATTTAAGGGAAACTGTATTGCCATGGTGAACTACATAGAAAAACTAGGGTGTGGCATGGGAAGAAAGGCAAAAGTTACATACAGAGGCAAAGGCAAAAGCTGCATTTTGGAAAATTTTAGTCATTTATCCATACATATTTCACATTAGCTGCTCCTTTGGTGAGTGATTCTGTCACAGAACAGACAATGTAGCACAAGGCTGGAGTCTGTAGTATCTTCCCTACAGACTGCTGTGTAGCAGGGTGGTTTCTCTAAGAGTATTCCCTGGTGTTAAGGAGACACCCAGGCCAAGAACTGCCTGCCAAAGGGGCTCCAAGTGGTAATGGAAGTATGGGGCTTCCCTGGATGCTCCTGACCTGTTGTATCTTTCCCAAATTGAATGCAAATCATTGTGGGGACCATCCTTGTAGTGTTTTTGAGTAGATGGGGAGAAAATTCTAGGGAGGTAGCTGCACATACTTCTGCTCACTGTACAGATGGCAAATGAAATACAGTTTAGTTGAATGTTAGCTTCCTATCCTGGCCTTTCAGATTCTTTGATGTTATGGTGATTTAGTGCTTTAATACTCACACTTGTATGGACTAGTTCTGGGATGGCCAGTAGGATGGACAGCGGCCCTTAGCATTTAGGACATTTTTAACTGCTGCTGTTACAGGCCACACTAGCAGCTGAATTCCTGCTGATGGCAGAGGTTGCATCACAGAATCTTTATTGTACTTTGTCACTGAGCCAGCGTGTGGTGCAGATCCCCCCATTTCTTCCATAAACTGGGCTCTAAAGTCCCTTTGCAAATACGCTTCATGTACTGTAATGTGCCTGTCTGGTTCAGTGAGAGCTCCTTCACATCCAGAACAAGCTATTTTGGAAGAAAGGTCACTTTAAACTAGACTAAAGGCTCTGTCCACGTGAGCTGTGGGTCCAGGAGGATTTATTTGGTGACAATACTGGCTTAAGTAATTCTGGCTTTTTTCCTGCCACCTCCCTCTCTTCCCACCAATTGTTCTTGTGCCACTCCCTGCACTGTGACAGCAGAGCTGTTTGTGTACTGCTTTGTGAACAAACAAGGGAACTGATCTAATACAACAGAATAGAGATATGTGCTCCTTGCTTTCTTCTGCCAATTCACTTGACTTGCGTGATTCTTTACACAGCTACGTAAATCATTCCCTGGCAGAGAATAGGAGGGCAGGTGCAAGCAGGAGAAATTAGGCAGATGGGGTGGGATGGGACTGTCTGAGCCACGCTGTTGCTGATCATGAAGCCACAGACTAAGATGATACTTTACTGACACAAAACTGCACATTGCCTCTCTGTCATCATGGTAGCAGAACTGTTAGAGCAGCATGGAGAATCCTACACCTTGGGTCAAACCCTTTCAACATTGAAGATAAACCATGAACTGACGTGGCATACAGGGAGATTTCAGGACACTGCTGAACTGCAGCTCATCACTACCATCAGGATGAGATCTTATTTCTCTGCCATTTTCACTCCTGGCTGCAGCTTCCTTTCTGGTGGTCATCAGAGAATTTGCATTTGTGTGCTTTTTCCCATTAGCTAAAGACAAAGGATCAAGTTACTTTGTGATTGATCAATTTTCTTCTGGGTTAGTGAGCTGAACTGGCTCATAGAGAGCATTTTGAAAAGCAAAGCCGATGGAAGAGCAGTGGTGGAAAACTAGAATTAGGAACATGAAGAAGGTTTGGAAAGGGGGGTGGATGAGATATCCTTCCTTCAGTATCACTGAGCTGTCAGATCAACTCAGCTGTCTCGTCTTCTGATTCAGATTCATCTTCCATTTTTATGCAGGTTGTTAGATCTAGCAGATGGATAACGTATGTAAGTTTTATCCATATCATCTTGAACTTCTGCAGCAAGATTTAAATGTGTGAGCTGTTCCTTACTTTCAGAGTATGAGTCAGCGGAAGGTTTGACCCATTAATCTTCCAAAAGTGAGAGGGGGGGAAAGACTGCAGCCTTTTATGGCTGTTGCACTCCCATTACACAAAAGAGATGCTACGGTTTTCTGTGTGGATGCTTTTCCAATTGGTTTCTAATGTTGCTGTTTTCCTAATGCAAAAACTGTGTAAGCTGTCAGACTTAAAAACTCAACTGGTGTTCTGAAAATCCAGCCATGTTTTCAGACTCTAAACAAAAATACCAGTAAAACAGCCTCTGTAATTGGGGATGGACTCACAGGGCTATTGACTATACATGGAGCAGAACAGAATCCACCTCAGTTGCCATGGCTATGTTTTCCCATGGAGCTAATAGAATTTAAAGAATTACTTTTTTCCAGTTAATTCAGTAGTTCTGATCTACGGATACATAGAAAACAGTTAGTAACAATAATAGGAAGCTCTTTTTATAGAGTGTATCCTGGTATCAGGTAATTTAGCTGATTAATACTAATTATTAGTGTTAATCTATCTCTGCACATAGGTGAAATAACTGCTACCTAAGGCAGTGTAGTATCGGGGCAGCACAAAGGCCAGGGCCCCTCTGTTAATGCAGGAGCTTTAAAGAGCCAGACTTAGATGCTTCACTGAGTAACAGGAGAGGTTGGAAGAAAACATGGGCAAAATACCTCTCCCTGCTCCCTGTGTCAGTGGGAACAAGAAGCTTGTTATCCAAGCCTCTACTCCTTGATGTCTGCCCACTAGCTCACTAGCTCCACAGATCCCCCTTTGCCAGCACAGCGCGGCCCTTCATCTTTAAGATGGCAAAATTAAGGGCTCCCCACACAGTTAGAAACCCTGAGCTAATTCTAAGACTCTTTAGAACACCACTATTTCTTACATTCTTTCTTACATATCCTCTACTGCCTACTCTTGGAGACAAAAGTTCTGAGATACCTGGAGCAGCTGACTGCCAAAATCACCACTAGAAGAAGACAGAAGGTGTGTGGACTACCTGAAGCATATCAAGGAAGAAAGATGCCAGGGGAGATGTCTTGCTGGACCTGCCACAAACAAAAGCAAGCTGGTCAAAGATGTGGCTGCAGCAAATACAAGACTGTAGAGTTGAACGTCTTGAGAGAAATAAGCAAGGCAAGTAGTAGAATCACAACCCTGGACTTCAGGAGAGCAGGTTTTGGCCTTGGGAATCTTTTTGACAGGATCCAATTGGTATGGGGCTCAGGACAGCTGGTTGATCTTCAAGGAGAAGCTCCTCTAAGAAAAAGAGCAGTCCGTTGCAGTGTGCAGAAAACCAAGCAAGTGTTGCAGGACACCAGCATGGATGTATAAGGGACTCCCAGCTGAGCTCCCACACAAAAAGGAAGTGCGTGGAAAATGGAAGCACAGATGGACTGCCCAAGAGGAATACAGAGACATTGTTTCAGCATGTAGGGCTGGTGTTAGGAAACCCAAAGCTCATCTGGGAGATGAAACCAGACAGGAGGGTGAAGATTACCAGGAAAGGCTTCTGTAGGTACAGTGGCAGCAAAAGGAAGGCTGAGGAACATAGAGGTCTGCTGCTGCAAGGAGCAGGGGGCAGACACACTCACAAAGGACATGGAGAAGGCAAAGGACACAAGTTGAAGCATGTGAATTTCTGACTAATCACAACTTTTAAAAAAGATTACCATCAGGGTAGTTAAACACTAAACACAGAAGACCACAGTGGCTGCAAAAAATCTTGCATTGAAGGTATTCGTAACTGGACTCAATGAGGCCTTGAGGAACTGGCTTTAACTGGCCCTACTTTGAGCAGGGGTTAGAGATGATGAGCTTTGGAGGTTCCCTTTGACCTCCACAATTCCATGATTCTGTGAAGAAACTTGCCTGGAAGAGAATGAATGAAAGGCTGGTTTATGTTCAACCCATATGTATAAAAAGTTTTCAACATCCCTGAATGATCCAGAAATATTGTGTTATATATTAAAAAAAAACCAAATCAAACCAAACCAGACCATCTCTTAAGACCCCATGTCTTCGAGGCATTTCAGATTTTTTTTGACAGTTATTATTGCAATCCCCTGAGAACCCATATTTGGCAAAATCTTTGCATATATATTAAATCCAGTCTCCCAAGTACCCACCATGTACTTTTAAAATACCATTAAATCACCGCTTAAAACTGACTGCAGATTTTTAAAAAATACTTTATTGTTCTTCTGCCTTCCTCTATACACTATATCAATATAGTATAGTGTAATAGGCCCTATTACTTCTTAGTTAATATACATATGGTATTTATATAGCAGTAGTATGCTAATGAAACAAATAATGAACAATACTTTTTCATAATATCCCCCTGGTTTGTAAGAAATGCTTCTCCTGTAACACTGTTGAGAAACTGAGGCAGAGAAAAGCATGGAGGCTTTCCAAAGAGAATCTCAGCAGAGCACAAATTGAAGCAAATTCCCTGAACTTTTAAGCTTCTGTTTAACCACACAACTAATTCTTTAAATAGAAGCTCGATGAAACATACTATGACATTTGGAAACTGGGCTCCCCTGGTACACCAGCCTTTCATATCTTCTAAGAAAGCAAAAAAAAAAAAAAAAGGTGAGTGGTTTAGACTAGAAAGTGTCTGGAGAGGGAAGCAGTTATCACCTGGTGAAGGAAGCTCCCCAGCATGTGGAAGATAGGAGAAGGCATAGACCTGCCAGGACACAACAGTTTGTGAGGCAGATGAACTGACTGATTCTGGAGTGGGTGAGGAACCTTTCTACATGCCGGCCATGAAGCACAGGCTAGCTGAGGCTTCCGCTTTCCTTGTGAGCTGGTGAAACGTGGTGGAGTTGAACGTGCAGCTCAGCTGGACGTCTGGAGCCTGAGAGCTGACAGCTGCAGGACGAAGGGGACCTGTCTTCTCCCCAGCAGCTCAAGGGCACTCACAGGGAGAAGTTAGAAACTCTCTCTGCTGAAAACTTCGTGCCTGCCCTTTTTCAACAAATCCGCAGCACAATCGTGATTTAGTCTTAATTACAAGATACCAGTCTAAAAAACATCCCATCATATTTTAGAAACAAGGCTGTATATTTTCCCACAAACACTCCTGTCAAAACCTCGATCTTACAGCACAGACCTAGGCAGGGCTTTTACCTGTAAACTATCACCTTTTGCTATATGTTGTGTAATGCTTCATCGGAGCCTACAGTTCTGCAGAAGAGAGACTGTTTATTGCTAAAAACACTATAGTACTTGCACCTTTTCAAGTATACATCTTCCTCTTTATCTCTGAAGTTCATGCGAGAATAAATTTTATATACAAGGCACGGCTCACTTCTGTCACTGCCCTCAAAGCTTTTTTGAGAGTGGAATGTCTCCCTCAGGGAGAAAAGACTTGTTTCTGCCTCTTCAAGAATAGCAGATAAGATGCCGTGCCTGTAGGCACATTACTTTTCCCCTTTGTTCTTTTTTTTTTTTTCCTGTTCATAATTATTATTACTCTGGGACCTGTGGTTTGTGAATAAATAAATAAACCCCTGGCAACTGCAGTTATTTAATTTATAGCTGCAGAAGGAGCTTGCCAGGGAGTACAGAAGTAGGAAGCAGAGAAGAGCCCGTCTTTCTTATCCGGAAACTTTATTTGCAGACTGAAGGACTTTTGTGGAGTAAGAGAACTCAAAAAAGCCCCAACAAACCCTCTGGGCACAAGAAAAGACGGACAGAGGGGTCGGTAACACCCGTGGCGAAAGGGGCTGTTTGTTTCGCCATCACACGCGTGTTTGGGTTACAGGCAGCGCTAGACAAGTGCCACCACGCTGCCGTGCTCTGAACACGCGGGGTAATTCTCGGCTGAGCCCCGCAGGGCCAGAGGGGTTCCCGCCGCCNCCGGCCCGGGCGGGCCCCGCCGTGGGGGGACATCGCCCACCGGCACCCCCTCGGGTGTATCCTGGACGGGAGAGGGGATGAGGGAGAGAGGGAGAAGGGGTCTCAGCCCACCCGTCTCGGCTCGGTGGCCGCCCCTCGGGGCCGCTGGAGGGAGGCCCCGGTGGGAGAGACCGAGGAGGGTCTCTGGGGGAGAAAGGCTTTGCCTCCACGTGGGTGAAGGTGGATTTGAGGCCCAAACTGTGAGCGGGCTCTGTTTCGAACTCTGCTTCAAGACGTCAGACTTTTTTTATTTTTTTTTTTTTCCTTGCAAACCAGCAGAATTTTCCATCTTTCTTGCAGTTTTGCATCGTATGTCTTCCTTGTCACGTTGTAGAGTAACATGCAGCACA
>VYXC01004073.1:790565-872035 GCA_013397175.1 Platysteira castanea
CTCTGAAGCCGCGGGGTAATTGTCGGCTGAGCCCCGCAGGGCCAGAGGGGTTCCCGCCGCCCGCTCAGCCCCGGAGGCGGCGGGAAGGGCGCTCTTCCAGCGGCGGGAAAGGCGCTCCTCCGGCGGCTGAACGTCTCCGGCCCGGGCAGCGGGGCCGCTTTACGGCACAGCCGTTCCGCCCTCCCCGTCCGCGCTTTGCGGCTGCGTGGCGGTGGGTGGGGGGCGGGGAAGATGTCTGAGCGGGGAGAAGCCCCGGCGGCGGCGGCACCGGCGGGAGAGATGCCGGCGAAGAAGCAGAAGCTGAGCAGCGACGAGAACAGTAACCCCGGGGATCTGTCCGGAGACGAGAACGTGAGGCCGGGCGAGGGGGAGGCGGCAGGAGTGGTGGGGGGGTGGTGTGGCGGGAGCGCGCGCGCGGCGGGCACNAGCAGAATTTTCCATCTTTCTTGCAGTTTTGCATCGTATGTCTTCACTGTCACGTTGTAGAGTAACATGCAGCACAAGATTGTGAGTGCAGCCTCTTGGCGAATTTAGTAGGAGATGGTGCTCGTAAGCTACTGTCAGCAGAAGGCAGCAGGGATGGGGTCTGTAATCTTTTAAGTTAGTTGAAATTGTAGTGTTCAGAGCAAAGGTAGTGTGATTGATGTAGAATATACCTGAAAGGTAAACTTAATCTAAGGTATTGAGCAGTCGCTTTATGTAGTTACTGGTGTGGAGGGCGTTATTTGTGCGTGCGTTTGATAGTGTGGAAGTTTTTTTCTGCACTTATCCGGCAAGTGAGGGATCAGGACCACATCCTCCACAACTTTTGGAAGTAGTGTTTATGAGGTGACAGGTGGGTTTGAGATGTTCCACGCCGCTGCTCTCGTTTTTTTTCATAGCTCAGCAGCACTTTTAGATCCAGGTGTAGTTTGGTGACAGACATTCAGGCTTGTTTTGCTGTCAGTTGTATGCTACCAGTAACCATGGAATAGGTTGCCCAGAAAAGTTGTGGATGCCCCATCCTTGGAGGTGTTTAAGGCCAGGCTGGATGTGGCTCCTAGGCAATCTGGTCTAGTAGAAGGTGTCCCTGCCCATGGCAGTGGGTTAGACTAGATGATCTTTAAAGTCCCTTCCAACCCACACCACTCTATTATTAACCAGCGTTCTCTGGTTCTCTGGTGTGGGTTGCCTTAGAAGTGAAGGGATTCCTTTTTCAAGAGTTTGTTACTGGACTCCACTACTCCTGCAAGATGGGGGATTCTGTATAAAAGTTAGCATAATAGGATTGATTTGGAGAAGGGCTGTGTTTTGTTCCACAGGTGTCCTGTGTGCAGGTTTGTTGCTTATGTGGTAGTTGCAGACACCAGGTGTAGTTGCACCACACTAGCTGCCTGGTGTTCTCACATTGACAATATGTGCCTTGTTCAGAGAAAACTTCAGTCTTGTCAAGTACTAAAACTTCTGGCAAGTGTGCTTGGGAGATGAGAATTCGGCAAACTCTGAAATTTTTTAGGGTAAAGGAGAAGAAACAGGAAAATGTAAAAATTGTTAAACTTGGTTATGCATATTAGTGGAGGGTTGGCTCTTTTAGGGGTGCAGTGTGAAGGGAATGACTCCAGATTTGGGCAGTACACTTACAGGTTTGTGTGGTATCTTTCCTCCTTTTTCTTCTCTGAATGTCCTGTTTTTCAGAGTTGTTGGGCAGACAAAGACTAGTACACCTCTACAGGCTTCTGATAATACAGACATGAAACTGGGACAAAGAATAAATGCTTAGTGGGAATTGGTGTGTTAATGTTTATAGCTGACCTCATTCCATATTCCTAGTGGAGTTCCTAATACAGCTTCTTGAATCTCCTCCAGTGACAGGCTGTTGTCTGCCTCTGTCTCCGTTAGTTCAACTCTAGAAATTACCTGGCCTGGGATGAGTTGTTTTGCCCCACTACTCTGATGGAAAGTCTTGCCAGAAGAAAATAGGAAAAGTTGATTTTTAAGAAGCTGAACATACTCCTATGGAAGCACAGGGTTGGCAGGTACAATGCAGGTGCAGGTGAAGTGCTCTGTGACGGGTGATGCAGGGACATGTCCTTTTAAACAGTGCCCTGCAGTAAGACCACACATGAAATTGTAGTTTCTGCTGGTTGTCCAAAGTGGATTTAAAATCTCTGCATTGCTGGATGGGGTGTTTTGTGTATTCCTTTTTTTTTTTTTTTCAGTTTTCCACAGTCTTATCTTATGCTAATAGTTGGAGGGCCAGTTGGATTAGTTAGCTGATCAGAATTTAGCTTTCAGTGGAAACAAGTAAGTATCTGTGGGAAGGAGCAGGAGGGAAAGATGGGACTTCGTCTTCTGATGTTGATGCTGTCCCACTGTGGAACCGTGCTGTGACTGGTGTTGCTGAGGGTGTACAGGAGCCTCAGAATGGCTTGGTTCTTGGTAAGGTCAAGCCTCATGTTTTTACACAACTCTTCTTCAGTACTTCAGAAGTACTCACTTCATCTGGATCAGAGATGTTTTCTAGGGGAAGCAGCTGCTTTATCTTTAGACATTTTCTTAAGAGTAGCTACCAGTATTCTGAAGAAACTTCACTGGATCACAGTTCATATCTCTCTCTCTTGGATTAATCCTCATGTGATTCATGTTCTGTTTCTAGAGAGGAATGCTGTTATGTTGGCATTAGATTTAAATACATGAATCTAAATAACACCAAGTCCTGGGAGATCTCTTCTTATGGATGAGAAGAAAAAGTGAAAAGGCCAAGTGCTGCAAGATTAGTTGAATTTATACAGCAGTTAATGATGTTTTTGTGACATTCTATATAATTTTGAATGTTTTCAGGATGATGCCGTTAGTATTGAAAGTGGTACTAACACCGAGCGCCCTGATACACCGACAAACACTCCTAATGCACCAGGAAGAAAAAGCTGGGGAAAAGGAAAATGGAAGTCAAAGAAGTGCAAATATTCCTTCAAATGTGTAAATAGCCTAAAGGTAGGTATATGTGGGCTTCAGGGAATGCTGGACACCACTTGCTGGCAGCAATGTTAATGTTGGGTGTGAGGCAGCATCAAGCTACATACTTTTAAATATCTTTAAACAATTATGTTTCCTGCTGATTTGAAGTGACTACCTTTCTTACTTGGAATAGCCAAAGTTTTGAAGAAAAGGGATACTGAGAAATAGGAAACAGTAGGTAGTGGTGCAATTAACTCCGTTTTTGTACGGTTTGCAAAGTTTTGTGTGATGCAATAATTATGTATTTCATTGAAGTTGTAGATGCTAGAGATAAGTATAAGAAGTCAGATAAACAAATTGAACTGAAACAAAACCTGTGACAACTCCATGCAAAGCTCAGAACCTGCACAGATATTTCTATGCGTTGAAAAAAACTCCAAACAAATCAACCCAACAATCATACAGTAGCTTTTCCCCAACACTTACCAGATCAGGTATTTTCTGTCCTCTGGTAGTATCGTAACTACTACATGGTGCAGTTTGGTTAATTTATTGGGAATGTTGGGATCATGTGTTAGCACCTGATTTAGATAGTATGTATCTTCCCATATAACACCTGATGGTTTTAAGAGATGTGGATTCATGGTCTTTACTCCCTGTTCTGCTGTTTTTGCGTAGTGCTGTTTTCTTCTGCACTGGTGATGGACTGTGGTGGGCTGAATGAGTTTTCTTATTCATGACTATTTTAGGCTGTCAGGATGTTCTTTTTCTCATTCCTCAGCCTTGTGTGGGATTTTTATGTAGCAAAAGCTGTAAATAAGCCATAGGATTTTATTTTTAGAAGATTTCTAAATAAAAAATTATTGTGTCTGGAGCAAGATGGGAGTTTCGTTAAACTCTGTATTTATTTGGCGTGAGGATCTGTGCAGCTCAGTAGTGGATATTTTCTGCGGAATGACTCTAGGAGTATTTTGTCATTCCTCCATGCTTAACTGTGGAGCTATGCTGATGTGGCTCTTTCTGAACTTTGTCTTCAGGCTGCCTCACTGAAACACTGGGGTACTGAGTGGGAGGGTTAAAAGGTTTGGAACGTGGAAACCTTCTAAATGAGCTTTGCCACTGGAGAAATTGTGATACGAAGTTACATTGACAAAAGTATCTGGGAAACAAATTGATCTTATTGTGTTCTTGAAGTATAAAAATTATCTCCAGTCCTTTGATGGTGTAGGAGGAAGGGAAGTTGTTTCATTTCACCAAGGTAGGCAGCAGTTCCTGTGATTCGCGTGAATCGCCCCCACGGATGGTGCTATTTGTGGCTTCAAGTCATACTTCAAACACAGACGTGGGCCTTTGGGCACCCAAACTTTTAACAAGTTCTGAGCTTTGTTACTCATACTTGTTTTCTGTCTGCAGACAAAAAGGGTTAGTACTTTCCAAGTGTCTTCTGGGAAAACAAAACATTCCCTCACCCCAGTGTCAATCCAGACCCCACTGCAGGGTGACCCAAAAGACCAAGTTATGAAACTAAGCAATCCCTGACTTCTGTTGATTTGGATCAGGGCTTGGGAACAGATTCCTGTGCAAGTGGAATCAAGCTGTGAGGGAGTAAATGTAGCATTTCAATTAGGTGGGGTATTTTTATTGGCTTTTTTTCCCCATTTCTCTTTGATCTGAAATTAATGCTAATAATATGAGATGTGCATGTTAAGACGAAGACTAGGTAGCAGCTAAATTTGGTTTTTTACTTTATGATTGAGGAAGCCTCTCTTCTTTGCCTTTTTCTGTTCTTCCATGCTAATTTTGCAGATACTCTGGAGAAAACTCTAATGATTGAATGTTTTATGTGGGTTTAGAAAGACCGTTGTGACTCTTTGAGTACCACATCATATATCCCCTAGTTTATATGTTTTTGAACTATGCTGTAAGGTGCAGGTATTGAAGTTAATGAAGGGTCAACGTGATGTAAAGATCATAGAAATTAATATTCTTTAGAGGTGTATAAATTATGTGTTTTTCCACTTTTGTACTCTTGGTTTTCCCCTCTTGTTTTCCTTTTTACTTCTTTCCTTGGGGAAACAAAGAAATTTGTCCATTACTGTCTGCTTTGAGTGTTAAACGGTTATGACTCAGCCTGAAAAACTCAGTGCTTGCTAAATATGCTTTTTAAACACTATTTTGGAAGTTATTTTGAGTGAAATTTAAGAATCAGGAGAACAAAAATACAACTTGGAAAAACAACAGGAAATAAAAAGCTGCCTTTTTTCATTTTGGAGTACTAAGTTACTGTAAGATGTACTGAAAAATCTTTGCTTACTGTGGGATGAATGGAAATAGGGCTTATAAATGACCATATACAGCTAACACAGCTAGCACAGTTGCACATCCTCATATATCCGTATATGTTTTGCTGATAGATCTTTTGGCAGAAAACCATGTATATTTTGCTTTGTTGTGCTCCCTTTAAAGCAGTGCAATTATTTTCCCTACCCTTTGCTTCTGCTTACAGTGTGTGCTTAAGTTGTAAGCAGCCTGGTGTTGTCTCAGCTTCTGCTTGCTGTCCCCTGACCTGGGAACCAGTATCCAATGCCACACAGGATTCTAGCTTGTAGATGGTAATGGAGACTAAATGTAACTAAACTCACTGCCCATAATGGCTTACTTCCACTTCTGGGAACTGGAAATGCATGTGTGGGTAGTTGATTCCCCACTGGCAGTGTGGGTGACATGTTAAAAGGCATTCATGCAGGTGATTATTTTTTGTGTTAGCATAGTATTGACTTCACTGCTTTGTGTCTAAAAACAGGTGTAAAAAAATATTACTTTTTGATTGAACCCAGGTTGCCAATGAGTGAGTAAGGCTGGAGCTCACATTGATGGTTTTATTTATTTGCTTTTGTAGCAATAGGTCTGTTTTCTCCTCTGCCTTCTTTCTCTAGTGCATAAAGAACCTGAGTACTTTGAGTTTCATGCTCTTTATTCATACAAGGGACAAGATGGCATTTCACAATTTTACTTTTGGACGGGTATCTGGGTCACTTCTGTCTGTATAAACCAGTGTCAGATTTGTGTCACATACTTGGCATCTGAGCATAACCATTGTGTACGGCACCTAGAAGTACAACGTTTTGGAAAACCGCCTTCATTATTTAGCACTTGGGACAAAGATTAGAGCAGACAGGTATTTTCATAATAGCTATGTGCTGTCCCTAACCAGTGAGCATGTTGGGAGTTTAAATAGGAGCAGAACTTCTGCAGATACGTTGGTATCTTCCTGCAAGAGCCTCTGCCTGGCTGCTTAATCCATCGAACACCAGCAAAACTGCAATATGTACAGTCAGGCTTTTGGAGATTGTAGCACTTGGTGTGAGAAATGTCATGTGGGTGAAGTAAGTAGACTAAAGACATTTGTCTTGCAGAGTATTTTTTTCCAGGGAAATAGGTTTTCTTTGAAAAAGCTTGCAAAATACTGTAGGTATGTACTCAAATATAAAAATACAGAAAGAGTATAGCACTCTGTTATGTATCTCTACTTATTACCTTGGTCTGGGTCCTACCTAGAAAATCAGAAACTTACTGCAACTTATACTGGAAAAATATCCTATCTTGAAGGTGAAAAACATACTGCTTTTCACTTTTTGTCATTTGTTAAATTTATTAGAAATAGGGCATATGACAGAAAGCAAGGTATTCCAGAAAAACAAATGCAAAACCTGCTAATATGCCTCTGTAATAAAGCAGTAGGAATCCATGCATTTTACCTGTGTTATTTTCATATGATATGTTAGTAGCCCTAGCTATTCACCAGCATGAACTCCTTCAAGCAGAAATTTGAAACCAAACAATTATTGGTGGAAAAACTTTATTAAAGAGTCTGAATTTGATCTCTCAGCCATTCTCTTCAAACAAGACTTAAATACACTCAAAAATCAAGGCTACCAAGTAAAATTAATAAATTTATTGCTACAAAGTAAAATTAATACATGTATTTCACACAAAAAATCATGGCCTTGTGTATGCAATTTTATGACTTAACAGTTTTCCTCATTCTTCATTTCTAGTTCAACTGTATTGCTTTACAGATACTGAATACCTGCTTTTTCTTTCTGTCCTGGGATTACTAATAACCTTGCTATTTTACCCTTTCCTAATATCCCATGCCCCTCATCCCATAAAGCCATTCGTTTGTTCTTTTGTGTTATGATGGGTAATACTTTGAGTTAAACTTTGAACAATTCTTTTTAATCTGTACTGAGCTTTGAAAGTTGTTACCTCTCTTAAGAATTGCAGGAGGGCCTTCATCTCTGAAAGATTTTCTGCTTTCTCTTTCTAGCTCTTCTAGATATTTCTGTTAATAACAGATACGGCCTTTCTCAGTAAATAATGCTATTTAAAATTTTTCCAGACTTCCTTTACTTTTCTTTTTTTGGGTAGTGTTAGACTCCCTACTTGCACTGCCTCCTCGAATTTATTCTTTGGTTTTGGATAGGCCAGAGCTGCCAGGGCTGGTACTTCTCAGGCTGTCTCTGAAGCGCTGCCATTTGAAGGCTGCTTAACAGCCATCATGTGACACTTCCTTCCTGCTTGCACTGTCCCAGACAGTCCCCTGTGGGGAGGCACTTCAGTGAGCATTATTCTTGCTAAAAACATCCTGTCAGGACAGGCCAAAATACTGTTATCAATTATTAACAAGCACCACCATATTCATCACAATTCATAAACATATCTGCTTTTTTTTTTCTCTCAATCTGATGTAAGTTATATAAAAATAATACTTGGCATTTCTCTGGTAACTGTTTGTAAAGGCAATCTGAAAACACTTTGTAGACACGAACTTTGTAGCAGTATTGTGACATGCTGGAGAGAGTTGCTGGTATCTGTGACAAAGTTACAAGACCTAACTGTATTGTAGTAGTTAAATGTGGCCCTTCTCAAGCCTTATACCAATATAATTCTTCTCTCTCCTGGTAATTCTTCCCTGTGAAGTTGCAAATCCTTGTGTATAAGTAATTGATAGAAAATGCATATAGGTGTGACCTTAGATGCAGAAGTTGCCTTGTTGAAAATTCCAAAACAAAATAGTAGGGCTGCAAATATAACTTGGGAGTTCTGCCAGCCTCTGGCCATAACTGAGACAACAGTTCTTCCCCTTTACTTTTTAAAAGCTTGGCGGAGAAAGAAAGGGAAGGGGTGTGTTTGTCAGAATATTCCTTTAACCTCCCTTTAAGACAGCCAAGTTAAAATGTGATGTTACAAAACTCTGATTGTTAACTGTTCACTATCTAAAATTATACTGACTCTGAACCCAGTAGTTTGAGGAGGGAAACTTGTCAGTTAAACTGTGGAATTTCACAGCAGTGATATGCCTGTGGGGTTTGTTAGTTTTTTTTATCTCTAATCTTACTTTCCACCTATAGGAGGACCATGGCCAGCCTCTGTTTGGAGTCCAGTTTAACTGGCACAGTAAAGAAGGTGATCCTCTTGTTTTTGCCACTGTAGGCAGCAACAGAGTGAGTAATCTGTTTTTCATCATATGCCCTTCTGTGTAGTTCTGCATGCATTCCCGTTTTCAAGCAATCCCTTTACCTGTGTTTGGTATGGACACACAATACTTAATATAAACAAATGTATTTCTAAGATGTGTAGCATCTGTTATCTAGGAGAGTTACATCCTTTGGATTGTTCTACGAAGTCACATATTAGCTATTTGATAATTAACCTATGTAGTAAAGAAAAAAGTCCTTCAATAATATGCATATGGGATAAGGAAGAGAGGTGCATAAATGTATCTTCTCAGTAAAATTGCTCTTCATAAATGTTATTATTTTCTAAAGGTCATGTACTCATACACACTCATACATATGGGATGAGAACTGTCTGCAATGATACCAGCCAGCTCAGTAGCTAAATTAATGGCCTGTATGGAGTGAATTTATAGACTTCCTCTGAACAAGGATCGATGTAATTTCAGTCATGAAAATAACTCCTGAAGTGTGTTCTATGCAAGCGTTGTGAATAAATAAGTGTTTCATTTCTAGGTTTGTTCTGTATGGCAAGTCACCAAAAGTACTAAACTAAACTGAAGCAAGGTTTCAATGAGTCATTAAACTAAGTTTAAGCAAGGTATCAATGACTCATTAAAAGACCAAGTCATTATTAGAGATGACTGCAGTAATTAATTCCAACAAGGGTTTATCTTATTAAGACAATTCAAATAATAGGCTTTAGTATCTGGGAAGGACAGCTGACAAGTCCTGGAATGGTGCTTTACCGAAAGTGCTGCAGGCATTCGTTTATCAAACCATTTTTACCTGTTGGAAACAAATAGATGATGGATGAAATCTAAACTGTAGATGCACTCTACCTCTTCCCATTAGGCTGTCAATAGATGGGTGCATGTGATTTCCTTTTGATATGTCACAACTAAGCAGAAGTCTCTCCCACTTATTTATTTTTGGTTTTTTGCCTCCAGGTTACTTTATATGAATGCCATTCCCAAGGAGAAATCCGTCTGTTGCAGTCTTACGTGGATGCTGATGTATCCTTTTAAGTTAAATACCCACGTGTTTGCTTCCTCTTTATGAAAAATCAAGAGGCTTTGTAGGAAAAAGCATACAAATGTTTTGTCTGTGGTTTAATACTTTGCTCATGTGGTGCATTCTTTATGTTAGGTCCAAATCTTGCCTCTTTCCCACATCCTAAAATCCCTCCTGTTGAAAAAATGTTAAAAATGTGGACTCATTGACCCAACTGTATTAAAATATTTGAAAACTGGTTCTCCATCAGTGTAATCTTCCCAACTCTACTATTTGTATAATGTTTCCATGCTTTACAGTGGTCTCAGTTTCCCTGTGAATTGGAACTGTGTTTAAAGCCTAAGAACTGCGTTTCATGCTCTGAAGCATTAATAACTTGTGTTGATCATTTGCAATACACAAGTCATTAACTTGTGAACTCGGTCGTGATTCATTATTCTCAATCAAAGGTGATGCCATGAAAGAGAAGGTGTTCGTTTTATGTTATGGAACAGAAGTGAGGAAATTAACATCTACAGAAAAGGTGATGTTGCTGGTGTATAACTGAATATGTGTCTTTTTCTTATGGGGTCCAGCAGAGACTCCTGGGTACTTGGATAAAATAGCAACAAGGTTGCTTAAAATAAAATGTTGTTTTAAAAGAAAAAAAAAAAAGAAATCTCCTGTTTGTTCTGTGATCCTTAACTTGAGGCATTGTAGGCAGATGAAAATTTCTATACCTGTGCGTGGACATATGATAGCAATACAAGCCATCCTCTTCTGGCTGTGGCAGGATCCAGGGGTATTATTAGGATAATTAATCCTATTACAATGCAGTGCATAAAGGTGAGTGTTCAGAACTTTGAAATGAAAGGCCTGACACTTTTTTCTTCTAAGTACAAGTAAACATGAGGGGAAATGGTAACTTGGTCTCTGAATTCTATCCCAGCACTACGTGGGCCATGGAAATGCAATCAATGAACTGAAATTCCATCCAAGAGATCCAAATCTTCTTTTATCTGTAAGCAAAGGTGAGGAAATACCTCTTTTGTTTTTCTATAAATGAGGATATTTTGGATTGGAGTTTGGTCTTGAATATGGCCGAAAACCTTCATGAATTGTTTTTATGAATGGCACTGAACAAGTTGACGTTGAAAGTTGAGAGCAAATCATGCTTTTTCATAGCTATATATTTTATACTTACTAAATCCATGGCCTACAACCATAACTCCACCTGAGGTGCAAAGCAATTGTGAATAGTGCTGCTTATTAGGAAAGAAGAACCATGAGCCTTGGGTTTGCTCTTTACTTTTGGACCGTTGAACTAAATATTTTTCAGTTGTTGAATCACGTTGCCATCTAGTGGGGGCGTCTTAATGTTGCAGACAGCATTCACCATCATGTTCATTGGGAAAAATTTTGATTGTCTGTTGCTTGGAAACTTTAATTGGACTTTATGTAAAAAGCATATAAGTGAAGAGAGTTTTTGGTATGGTGTCTTATGGGCTTGTACAGAAAGTTTTAACAGTCACAACTTCCTAATCTTGACAGTTTTGTTAAGTAAGGGAATGATCTGCCACAAGAAGCTAGTCTTCAGGAATGCTTGAGTTGGAAATATGCACTGAAAGGGACTTTTGACTTTAGTATATTTGGACTTATTGATGAAGCTACATGAGAACAGGAGTTGAGAAGCTCTCTGATGCTTGCAACTGTCAAGTTGGTGCTGTGGGCCTGTAAACATCCAGTTTCTGTATATTTTTTAGGTTTTCTTTGTAATAATGTTTTGACATCAGCCACAGTACTACAAGTTTTAATGTGCAATCTCTGGACCAGGTACTATAACTGAGAAGACATGAGGCAGGAGAATAGTTGGGATGTTAGAACTGCTTGGCTGAGAGATTAATAAAAAAAGAGGAAAATATTTGGGACTGCATGGCCACCTGTGTCCCTTCTGGGATTTTGTGTGTTGCTGTAATTCAGTGCAATGTACTTGTGGAATCCAAAAGGGAAATACACGAGAGGTTCCCATTTCCAAATGGGAGCTACACCAGAGGTTATTCATTTGAAATTGTTGAAACTTCCTTCAAACAAGTGGATTAGTTTGATTGACTTTAGAATACATATTGTTTATAGAAACAGTTTTTCCCTTCCTTACTATCTGTGGTTCATGAAGAATAATCTAAAGGTTAAAAAATGAAAAATCACAACTTTGCTGATTGTTGATGTTAGAATGGCAGAAAGGAATTCTAGCATTTTTTGATACATAAAATTGTTGTAAGACTGACTAAAAGCATATTTGTCTGAGATCAGAATTTGCTCTGCTTTTTGGATGATCTAAAGATCCAAGCGTGTTTTTGCTAGAAACTGTCCCTAGGGGAGGGGGTGGGCACACTTTTTCAGTTACAGAATTACTTTTAACAGTTAGTTATATTACCAATTTTAGTTAATGCAGTTCTGTTGTTTCTAACGAGAAGAAGAATTAAGTGCTTTTTTGATGTTTACGTAAACACCTGTTACTGAAAGTGGTTAAGCTGAAATATATTATTCAAATGTCCATATAAAAAGCAGCATGTAATTTTATTTGTTCTTTATAGATCATGCATTGAGACTGTGGAACATCCAGACAGACACGCTGGTTGCAATATTTGGAGGAGTAGAAGGGCACAGGGATGAGGTGTTAAGTGCAGTAAGTGGAAGACTGTGGGGCAGTGATTTAGATATACAAAGGGTAGTAAGCAACTTTAAATCCTCTTGTGCACTCTTTTGATGTTATAGCTACTTAAAAATGACCAACTGGAAGTGCATAAATACTGTTTTAAGGGGATAGACAACTTTAAATGTCAGGTGGTTTGATTGATGTGGCCACCTCTTACAGACAGGATCTGTGTGTTTTAATAGCTGGTTTTCTCAGGGTGCAGCCTACAAGTGAGCAAAATAGGGCTCAGTGGGGCTAGAAGGAGTAAAAACATTTCATGATGGTCCCACTTCTGAAGTTCTTGAAGATCTTATCAAGTCAAAGCAGCATAAGCAAATAAACCTTGAGAGATGTGGTAGTGAAGGAAAGAAGTTATTTGAGTTGAGATGAATTGTTTTTCAGTGGCTGTGAACAGACACTGGTACCCAGCAAATACCAACTAGAATACTTAACTTTTAATACATTGTTCTCAAGAACTCTTTCCATTCCTGTTGCGTGACCTGTTGTGAAAGGTGAGGGGTGCATCTGTAGGAAACCTGACACTGTATTATTCACCCATGTTGTAGCCCTGGAATTCTGCCAAAGTTGCTCCTAGGGAGCTTACTGAAGGAGGAGAACTAGCCGTAGATTCACTGTCTGTCAGTGCTGTCGAATATGTCTCTTTCTTGAGAGAGACTAAATACAATTATTAAGATGCTGTGCTGCTTTGCAGTGATCTGGATTGCATTCTTAGTGTTTTTTTATTTTAAGTATGCAGTTTTATTGCATTCTCTACACATAAAATGCTGTTTCAATGGAAACGATGGAATAAAATCTGAGTTGATATAATGCAGCTTAGGGTGGGAGTGCTCAAAATTATTTTATATACATAGGATTACGATCTTCTTGGTGAAAAAATCATGTCCTGTGGGATGGATCACTCTCTAAAACTCTGGAGAATTAATTCCAAGAGAATGATTAATGCTATCAAAGAGTCTTATGAGTACAACCCAAATAAAACCAACAGGTACGTAGTCTTCATGTCCTTGTCTATCTTTGCAACACATGAATACTCCTATCAACAGTCCAGGTTAATTCCTTTCCACATTGAGTTCTTGGGGGTAGTGAGTGACTTGGATGTTGTGCTGGGTACTGAATTTCACTAGATTATGGGTCTTACGGAATTTTGTTGAATTCTGATTCAAAGTCCTGAGATTTTTATTTTTAAGTATCTTAATTATTTCTGATTTGCTTGACTAGAAAATGTCTAGAATTATTATCTTAAAGCTTGTATTTCATGCATTTCAAGATGTCCATATCTTTTCTTCATCTCATCTCACAATTTCTAGAAGGGAATCAAATCTGTGTAATTAAATGTGGCAAATAATCTTATATTGAGTAGTTAATTATTCTGTATTATTTGACTTTGGGGTGGGGACAAAACTGTTTACATAGTAATAATTTTAATTTTCATCATTCTCTAATTTGACCTGAGATATGAGTAAATTATCAAGTAAACATAGCAATTAGAAACATGATAGATAAATCCTCCTTTATGAAGTTCTTCAACTTTTTGATCTTAACTTCCAGTTAAACCATTGAGAGAATTGAAGAGTCTAAAACACAGTGAACATGTTCAGCAATGAGACTAGCTGTGAAAATACTCTCGCTTTTTTTGGTAATGTTACCAAATATTAAATGATGCTTTTTTAGCGTGCTTTTTTAAAAATGATGATTTTTTTTTTAAGTGTGCATTTCTATTTAACAATTTAGATGTTGCAGAAGCAGCATCAGGAAGACTGAGCTTTAATTAGTTCTTGAAGTATTTGGTGACAGGAGTTGTATTCAGCATCTGAAGGAGTGGTTTTGCTCAGCACTGTCTCTGCACAGTCTTATACATGGGAAACTTAGTTATTTCATTAGGACTAAGGATGAACACAGGGACTGTTCCTATTACTATTAAAAAATAAAAAAAACCTGCATACAAAATCTACTGTTTTAAAACTGTTAAAAAGGTTGGGCTTGTTCTTTTAAGATCAAAATATATTAAAACTGGTTATTAAAAATTACACTTGTGCTTCTGTGTTTGTTTCTTTGAACCTCACTTGGTCTTTTCTCCATAGGCCTTTTGTTTCCCAGAAAATTCACTTTCCTGACTTTTCTACAAGAGACATACATAGAAACTATGTTGACTGTGTACGGTGGCTGGGAGACCTAATTCTTTCCAAGGTAATGCTGCAGCTTTTTCAGCTACATTACATTTATTTGCTGGTCCTGAGGATCCTAAACAATACAGGTTTTATTAGCATTTGAGTCATAGGTTAAATTACTATCTTGTGTCAAATGATTTTGTGGAGTGTGTTGTGAATTTTGTCAACTGTCAGGATGTGTGTGTAGGCAGCTTATACTTAGAAAGTAAAATTCTAAGTACAGCTGTACCTCTGCTAAAAGTACATGGTTTCTGGCTAACCAGAATCTGCACAGAACAGACAGAAAGGGAATCTATAGATACTGATGAGGGATCCTGTTGCTGAAGAGTGAGATGAGGGTTACCATAGTGGACTAATTTTGAATAATGAGTTGTGTCCACTAGTAACATTGGCTTGCAGATATTAACCAGGCAGTCCAACTGCCTTGATGCCAGCAATTGGTGAGTGCACAGTCCTGTTAGTCAAAGGGATTGGGTAAACAATCCTCAAACCAAGATGAGTTTAAGCTGCTTATGAAATTGTGCTTGAGCACATCTGGGTGACTTCCTCTGAAGCGAGTGAGGGAGGGCTCCTGCAGTCCCATTACCTGGCAAAGCTGTGAGGGCATCAGGTTGTCGGCGATGGACAGTGATTGTTGGTGATGTGGCTGTGATCTAAGGACAGAGGTGAGATTTTCAGTTCTGTTTTTTGTAATGTCATTGGGGAAGCTGTGAGATTAAATGTTTGCTTATGTTTAGGCTGATTCTGCAGTATAAATTACAGGTGATGGTTTTTGTCATTGTTTCACTCCAGTCTTGTGAAAATGCCATTGTTTGCTGGAAGCCTGGCAAGATGGAAGATGACATAGATAAAATCAAGCCCAGCGAGTCAAATGTGACCATTCTTGGGAGATTTGATTATAGCCAGTGTGACATATGGTACATGAGATTTTCAATGGATTTCTGGCAAAAGGTATGTGCCAGCTTTGACTTTGCTGTATTTGAAGGTGTGTAGCTTTTAATTGATTGCATATTTATGGGCATAGGAAAAATCTTGGTTCATGTGGTGTTTGAGAAACAGAATGGTTTGCTGTAAGGGACTTGATAGGAACCTGCAGGAGCTCCAGATTTTTCAGTGTGGGTTCTGCCTGGTAGAAAAAAATTCCACCAAATAAGTGTTTGTTTTCCACCAAAAATATGTTTACTCATGTCTTCCTCCCCTCTCTGTAGAGATTGATAAAATGGAAGAAAGGAAGCAAATTCTACAGCCTTTCTGGCTCCTTCAGTAAACTCATTCAATCATTCATGTTTAAACATTTACACACAATTTATCAGCTCTAGAGCCATTATAAAATTCTGACTTTATTCTTTGATGGAGTGTTTTAAAACTTCTCTATCCTCTGCTTTCTTTTTAAGATGCTTGCTCTGGGCAATCAGGTTGGCAAACTTTATGTTTGGGATTTAGAAATAGAGGATCCACATAAAGCCAAGTGAGTACTTAATTTCGTTTTTGCTAAGACAGGGAGTTGGGGTACTTTTCTTTTCCCTTTCCTGATAACTAGAGAAATTCTTTAACAGTACTACTTACTGTTACTTATAGTACTACTTATAACTACTAGGGAAATAAACACTGTGAGCCCCTGAATGTTAATGTTTATTATATCTCACTGATTTATTATAGTAATGCCAAGAGTCCCCAGTCGGATTGTGCTGGCTACCTTGTGTAGATATAGTAAAAGACTATTTATTTCTCACAGAGCTTACAAAATAATTGAGTGGAAATTTTGCAAAGCCATTGGAAGAAGATGTGCTAGGTGGGTGTAGCACATGACAAAGGTGAGATAGGTGACAGGACCAGAGTAAAAAATGAGAGTGTAAAGGTGAGCTATGAGCACCGTGTTGAGAAAACACTATGGCTTTCCAGTTCTTCACCTGTGTTGCCAGGCAATTTTACAGTACGTCTCTTAAAGACATGCAGGTACATACATATGTGTGTAACCATACAAATGCAAAAAACCCCTAAACCCAAAAAAAGGCCCTGAACAAACTCACTCCCAAAAAACATTGTATATAAAATGGATATACACTGTATATATAAATGCTTTATGCATTTTATTTTTGTATACCCTATATATTATACATATCTCTATATATTTGTATAGATAATCCATGTAAACGTGTGTATGAATACATTAATGTATGAAGTTCCTGAAAGTGCTGCAGTCTTTAATGACCCGATTTTGATATTTTATTCCTAACCCTGGGAAATAACACTGATTATGAAGTCATAAATAATGGGATTCAATAAGCTTTCAGTCTTTGCTTCACTAAAAATTGGGTGGATGAGAAACAACTGTGGGCAAACAGGAAACTGCTTTTCCAAGTCCACATTTGGAATACAAAATACACCATGAAGGCCATAATCCTGTTGCCTTAATTCCTCCTAAGTCACATCAATAAGGGATTGCTGAAACAGTACTCCATAATGTAGTAGGAAGATTTAACATTGCAGCTGAAGAATTTTCTTTTCTTTCTAGGTGTACAACTCTTACTCATCCTAAATGTGTTGCTGCCATCCGACAGACCAGTTTTAGCAGGGATAGCAGTATCCTTATAGCTGTGTGTGATGATGCCAGTATCTGGCGCTGGGACAGATTACGATAAAGTACATTTTCTTAATTCATAGTAGAAAATATATTTTCAAATTATAATATAGTCTGTTAACTTGCTAGTACAGTAGATGCCTTTAGTGTAGACTTTCTCGAAGGTTCGGCAGGCTGGAGCTGGACTTAGTGATGTTTACATTCTGTGTATTGTTCTGCTTGAAATTGCTGCTTTTAATAAAAAGAAGTATTTTTGTAAAGTTTTCTGAATTGTCCATTTTAATTATTTCCCACAGGGAGTTTTCACTTATGGCCTTGGAAATTTCTTTGAGTAGAGCCATCACATGAATGTATGACATCTTGCTAGAAATTTGGTATATTTATGCTTGCAGTTGTATTTTGTGCCTTCTGTAACTGAAAACCTGATGAAGCTATTATTCAGGGACAACACCAAGTAAATACCCTTAAGAATATAATATAAATAATTTTTAAACAATTTCTAAAAATATTTTGAACTCATTCCTTAAATTAGTTGCAGACTGAAATTGATTTCATTTTTAGTAAGCTCTAATTGGAATTTGCTTCTCACCACATCTCTTAATGACTATGGGGGATAAAACATTACTGGCTTTGTTTTGTGGATCACATTGTTCAGTTGTTTGAATTCTGACTATCAAGTTACTGCCTTTATCTAAAAGTTAGTTATTAGAAATATATTTTAATTGCCTCTATTGTCAGTATTCCCAAATAGCCTCCTCAGTGTTTTTACTTGCCTTAGGAATAATGGATTCTAAAATCAATGCTATTTCATATAGGTTTAAAATGTGTACAGTTAATGAAAGGGGAAAAATGAATAAGATGGCAGAAATTATTAGCAGTGATAATCTGTGTTCAAAACACTTCTGTGTGTCTTGTCAGCAGACAGCAGAAATCTCATGTCTGTGTTACGAAACTGGTCCAGGGCATTCCTCAGTAGCTCTGTGTACTTGAATGAGGAAGAAGGTAAATAACTTCTATTGAGGCTGAACCACTTACATACTTTTTTTTCCCTACAGTGCCTTTATCCTTCAACTTGTTACTTAAGAAGAATGTATTTAGTTATGATGTAAATACAGGTACACTGTCACTGTCAATATAATGGTGTGTCTGATCAGTAGGTTAAGTAGTCCTGTCTGCTCTGACTTCTTAGGTTCATATCTGACTTTTTATCTTTCAGATTATTGCTTTTTTTCTGTTTGTTACAGTTTGGGAAGCTTGTAAATGCTCTGGTTAGATAAACTACCTGTTCAGTTGGAAGCAATATGACTAAACCAGTTTTGATTTGTGTCCTTGGGAACCTGAAAAAATGAAGGCCAGAGCTGACAAGTAGTTCACAAATTTTAGTCTGTAATATATGATTGTTTTCATTTTGTTTTTCCTCTTTTAAATCCTTGTCCTTACTACTGGGGAGGTGCACTAGTACCACAGGTTTGTTCAAAACAAGTGTTTAATTGAGCTGGATGTTGGACCTTGTTTTTCTTGCACAAGCCAAATGGCCAGTATGGTCTTTTTTGTGCCCATGAGTGTCTGGTCAAGGGGACATGATCAGGAAGCTGAGTGTAAAACCACAGAGTTGGGTAGAACTATGTAGAAGCCTGAGAGCTGGAGGGAGGAAACTGAAGTTCCTGCAGAGTTGAACACAGATCAGCTGAAGAGGGAGACAGGTGAGACTGGAGCTTGGGGAAAGTGTTTAACCTCCTGCATCTGCAGAACTGCTGGCATAGTATGAGCCAGCATTTATGCAACAGCAGTGACCCATAGACCTCATAGTTCATTCTGTGGAAAATATGTGGGGCTCAGCAGAGTCTGAAAAACTACAGGGCTGAGGTGTGGTTGGAAGAGCACTCCAGAAAGGCAGTGGGAGTGCTCAGGCTTCCTGCAGCCTCAAGGAAAGCGCTTTGATTGAATTAGCTATACTAAGAACACTTGGGTTGGAGGCTGGTGCCATTTAGCCTTTGCAAATGCTTCACAGTAGCATGGCATTAGACTGGCTCTTCTGTGTTTTCCCGTGGTCAGGGTTGAGAGTGAAGTGGGATACAAAAGCAGTAGGGATTTCTCAGCCATGGTTGTTTTGGTACATAAGTGGTACATTCTGATAAATGAGCTGCTCTGTTTGAGAGGAAGGAAAGGAAGGGTGGTGCTTGGCTGGAAAGAGGCCTAACACAGGGTCAGCTTTAACTTCTGTTTTAACTTACGAATGTGCTGAAATCTGTCCTCTTAAAATGCAGACAAACGTTCCAGCAGCTTTCCCTGAGAAACCTGGATGGAGATGAAACCAGATTAAAAGTGTTAATGAAGGGAAGAACTTGTATAAGAAGAGCTGTAACAAGCTATGGGGAGAAAAAATTCTCCTTTACAACAGTCAGCCCCATCTGCTTGTAGAATTATTAATATCGTGAAGATACAGAACAGGGGGAAGGAGTCTCTTTGTCAACAAGCAGACTGATCAAGCTCAAGTGGATATAAAAATTTTGTATTTATTTCATTAGGGTGTTTTCTTCCTACAGCTGCCTACTTCTAGACTGAAAAAAAAGGAGAAAGAATAAAATCTTTGTATGTCTTCTGGAAGATACAGAGCTAGTAGAGTTATAATCATTGCAAAAGAATTTAAACAAGACTTTAATATTTTCCCCTTTTCACCTTTTAATTTATATTTTTGTGAAATCTACCTTGAGAGCTCCAGTGCCTAAATTCTTCAACAATAGAAGTGTGATTTAACCCTAGTATTGGAGAAACCTACCAAAACCAGCCTGAAAGAACATGTGTTCTTCCCCATTGTCTTTGGGCTACCTTTAGGTCTGTTCTTTGACAAATTCTGTAACTGACTTCTTCTGTTCCCCATCTCGAGAGAGGTAAAGTCAGGCTGATGAGTAAGTGCAGTACAGGCAGGAAACTGTTTCAGAGGCTGCAAGTGTTGTTACAGAGGTCTGTTCATTATGAACTCTGCATGAAGAGCATAATAAAATTTGAAGGTTGCTGATTTCCTCAGTTATTGCACACTGAGATCCTCTTATCCCTTCACTACAAAAAAAAAAAAAAACAAAACAACAAAACAAAAAACCCCCAACCAAACAAAAAAACCCCAAAAAACAAAAAAAACACCCCTAAAGAGTAGAGGTACCTAGAGGCCCTTGTCTTATTCTACCAACTTTCAGAAACTTAGAAATTGCATAAATGGTAGACTTGGACTAAAGTTCTAACTTCTAGGCAGAGACTTTTCCCAGAGGCAGCAAGGTTTGTACCACAGCTGGAAGTAGAAATAGAAAACAGGTTCTCGATTGTTAAATCAGTGGTTCACTTAAAAGGTCTCTGTTCTTGGAGTATGGTCCTGTTTCCTGGGGTGATGCTCCATCTGGTGGTGAATGAATAAAGAACGTTACCACAATGCAATTTTAAATCAGGTTCTTCTTGAGGCTTTTAATGTTAAGCCAAAGAATTTTATGCAAATATGGATTGAATTTGCCCTTCCTAGTATAGGCAGAAGTGCTTGTTTTCTTTAGTGCATTTCATGCTCATGTTTCACCACTGGTTGTATTGGGGAGCTCTGGTTCTGTGGCTTAAAGTCAAGGAATTAACTTCCTCTACAAGTGCTCCAGACAAGTTTAGGTTCACCTGAGAATGCTTTGCTGTCACCTGAGCTGTGTCAGAAAAATATTTACAATAAAGAAATAAAGCAACTTTTTAAAAACAAATTTTAAAATCCCCTGCATAATTAGAATTTTGACTACTTGCCGTGAATTTTGTATCTGTTTCTGTATAAGCCAGCAGCAATACATGCACTTTGTTGCTTCCTGTAGTTTTAAATTTTTCTCTGGGCATGGTGATGAGGTGAGGGCAGACCTAGAAACAGGTAGGTCCCTTGTGAAAAGAATCTCCACTCTAACTAACAATTCCTGTTGGCTTGGAAAGGAGAACGATTGGGAAAATGTCCCAAATGGAGGGAAATATATCTACCCCGTCATGGTTATGTGTCTGGCATGGAACATATGTTTAGCCTCAAAGCCTAATGATCAGTAGACAGCTTTTCGTTGTTTGGTTGGGGGTTTTTTTTCAACAGGTTTTCTTTTAAACCTGAACTCCCTAGTAGCTAGAAACTAGGAAGGGGAAAAATACTCTAAATAGAGGAGGAACATTACAAAATAATTTATATTACATCGAGGTTGTTATTATTACATGCATTCTGTCTCTGGACGTACCTGGGGAAAGGGATTTTAATATTTTGTATGGGGGGGAAAAAGGATATATGTATATATGTTAAAGGCAAAATAGATGAATGTATGCATTGTATCCTTGTTTCTCCTCAGATTTATTACTGAACTGCTTCTATATAATCCTGTTCTCCCATTTTAAAACCATGGTGTTGAGGTAAAAAGTATTGTTGGGAGACAAATTGCAGTTTCTTACATGAAATTTTCCTTAGACAAACTGAATGCCTGTTTCCTCAAGCATTCATATGATAGGATCTCACACACCTACTGAAACTCAGCAGTAAACCACCATAATCCTGTGCTTCAAAGCTGAGAAAGAAAAAGCACTTATGCTTGAGAAGCACAGTGTGGCCATCCAGACAACCTGTAGAAATGAATCAGTTCTTACTTTCACAGCAGTTTTGAAATGCAAAATACTGATACGAAAGGGGGATAGAGTCTTCCCTCCATGGGTTTCCGATCTGTAAGCTTAGTCACTGCAGGAAAGAAAAGTAATTTACAACGATGCTCTCAAGCACGTACCACATTCAGTGAGCTCAGAGACAACACCTGCTCAACCTACAGTGGCTACAGCACTGGGAGAAATTCTTAATCCACACTACTGAATTAGTCAAATGCCATACAATTACATATTTTCATTTATGGCCTTAATGATTGGAGCTCGGGCAAAAGCAGCCACAACGCGCATACTGGACTTACTGATCCCACCTACACGGTCTAGTCTGTCATGTCTGGCTTCCTAAAGCCCAAACAACAATCCCACCAGCATGTGGAATAACTGGAATGCGGTTTTGGTCAGAACAGAAGTAGCTTGTCATAACTAGAGGAAAGAAGACTGAACAGCAGAGACAGCCTCTGCTTAAACAGGGCCCTTGGGTTTAAATACCTTTAGTTGTATGAACTCTTCACCAAACCATGTCAGATAGTGAGGGCCATAGAAAGTTGCAACAGGGAGTAGTGACATGAGGATTATTTCACAGAGGGCAGCTCTGGCCAGTCAGATGAGGAAGTTATAGATAGTACCTCTTTTCTTACAAATAAATCACTCCTTTGTTAAGTGAGACTGTTAGGTCATGCAGACACATATTCCCTAACCCTGACACTTTGCAAAGGCCGATGAAGTGTTAATTACTTACTTCCACACTAGGCAGATGCTTCCTTAGAAGTGTGGGAAGCTGAGCTTGACCACTTTCAACCTCCATTTGGTCCCTCTGTCTCTTCTGATGCACTTGTATCATCAGCTTTGTGAGGCATCTGCCACCTGTGTGACAAAACTACCATATCCTACAGCAGAATTTGACAGGTCACACAGAATCATCCTAATGACCCATTCTGGTGAGGGAGTTCAGCCTGGGCCTCTGCAAACTTCCCTCATTGCTGCTTCTCCACAAACATTTGGCCTACAAATGTGTCTTTAAGAAAATTAGCCCTTTAGTTAAGCAGGAGACCCAAGTTTTTCAGGGCTTGGGTCTGTTCCATGGCTCCTAGGAAATAACCTGGAGCTTTTTTCCATAAATTACCTGGGGAAGAATTAGTTTTACTTTTTAAAAGCTGGTCTTACATGGCTTTCCTGGGTTTCACCAGTCTGTTTTCCTCCTGGGCCCCAGGTTAAGCTCATACCTTTTATTCCTGAAGTCCCTCTGCTTTTATGCAAGGGAAGAGTCCATTTTAAGCTGAGGCAGAAATGACACAGGGTGTCATTGAGCAGGCTCAAAGGACTGAGTTTTCTTTCTCAGGACAAGTGTACCTAAGGCTGACTTGATAAAGGACTCCTTCAAGGCTTCATTCCCCAGTCAGTGAAACCAATATGAACTTATTTTCATGCCAGTGGTCTGGGAACAAGTCTTAGTCCTTGGTTACAGAAAGTAACTTAGAAGCAAGAGCTAGTTCAAAATAGTATTTCTGATCAAGCTTATCTAGTGAACAGAAGGGCCAGCTGGAGCTCATGTATGAGATACCTGGGCACATGTGGCTGAAACTGCATTCATCATGACAACCACTCAGACCACCCCAAAATCCTATGAATTTATGAGCAAATGTGACAGCCTTTGGGGCCAGTAACCTAGACAGCATTATCAGACACCCCACATCTAAGAGAAACAAGATTTTACTGTCTTATTACTGGGAATAATTCTTCTAGCACAGCCAAAGTTCCCAAAGATTCCTCTTCATTACACTTCCATACAAGAAAAGTTAAAGACAGGTACTCCAAGATTAAGCTCAATAGTGTCTTACTGCCAAAGAAGGAAATACTGCTGTACCATTTATATGAGCTGGAGACAGGAATATTGGTTTTCCACAAAGAGAAAGTGCAAGTACCAGCAGAAAAACCATCAGCATATTTACAGTTGCCTGATCACCCTTCAAATGAGGTAAAGAAAGGAAAACTGCATTTGTTTTGTGTACAACACCCCAAAGCACCACACAAGTATGACACAGTGCTGCCATTTTTCATCTTGTAATTTTTTCCACTTTAAATGCAGTCTCAAAAAAGTATTGTTACATGGAACACTGATTTCTTGTTGCAGCCAAATACTTCAGTTAAATAAGCCAACATGCAGACAAGTTGTTTTCATTGGTTTTAATTTTAAATACTGTTCAAGAGTAATATAAAAGTTACTAGTTTGTCTATTTAGACTAATCGTTGTTTGGGTTTTCCCCCCTCCCCCCCAAAATCTTCAGTGGAGTTACTTGATGCATCTTTCAGGTAACACTTTAGAAAGAACTCCAAATGACACAATTTAAGCTTATGTTTTCCAAAAGAGAGGGTTCTGTGTCAGACGTCTCTGGAAGTTCTCATACCTACAAAAGTAACAAAACAACAACCAAAAAGTAACAGCTGCTGCATATAAAATTGTATTTTTTAAAAAAGGTGCAAATAATTTAGTCTATGCAGAGAACATGATAAACTACATCTACTTCACATCAGGAAATCAGTAAATCCAGAACCCATTTGCATATCAAGAATATTCGCGGTTAGACATGTATTTCAACAAGATGAATTTCATTAAAGCAGTATCCCAGAGGAGACTCGTTCAAGCGTAGTAAACTTGTAAGTGAATTTAGATTGGATATGAGGAAAGATTTCTTCACTGAAAGGGTTGTCAAGCACTGGAAGTGGTGGAGTCACCATCCTTAGCAGTGTTTAAAAGACGTGTGGCCATGTTTTATTGGCCATGGGCTAGGGGTGCACTTGGCAGCAGGAGGTGAATGGTTGGACTTCCATCTTAAAGGTCTGTTCCAACCTAAACAATTCTATGAATTATAAGTGGCTGTTTTATGCATAACATTTTTTGGGCTAGAAAATCAAAGCCTGGGTGGGTAGAAGTGTGAATCTGAGGCTGAATGGTAACGTTTTAGTAAAATCAAATGAGGAAATATAATTCTCTAACACATAATGCAAACATGTATGCACACATGCTGTCCTAATTTCACTTTCCATACTCACAAAACCAAGCAAACCATAAACAAACTGAGCATCAGAATTCAGTGTTGACATACAGTGAAGAAATAGGCACAATATACAATTTCTGTGCCTTTCTAAAAGAAAAAGAAAAAATAGAGAAGCCTATAGGCTTCGAGCCACAAGTTAAAAACTCACTTTTAATTCTCACAAACCCAAAATGTAAGGAATCAAAAAGTACTGCCAATAAAACAAAGGAAACAACAAAATATTCTCCTACACCTCAGCTCATAACCAGAGAAAAGACTTGGAAAGATTTTAAACCAATTCAGCCTCACCCAGGCACTGACAAGTCACATCAGAGACCTTACCCACACATGTTCATGGAGTTTGTAGTTACCTTCAAAACACAAGGGATTTGCATCAAATTACACTCCCAAACAAAGCATATGGCTCACATCAACTGCTTGCATATTCATGAGATCTGTACTAATGATAAAACTGTATTCAGATAGCCTAAAATACTGATTTGAAAAGGGCTTAGGTTAATACTGCAGAGGCTAAATAAATAAGGCCAAACGGATAGGAAATACATTTTCAGATAAATTGTGAACTGCAGGCAATCCTTTAGGTTATCTCCAGACTACACAGCCATCCCCAGACAGTTATTAAACCAGTCCCTGGAAAACAACTCTCAGAGGAACTTGTGCATTTACTCTCAAGGATCTTGGTGACAGAACCAGGTCAATTAGGAACATGATTTCAACACCTCTCACATATTCTTAAGTAAGGCAACTATGCTGGAATTATGTCTAGGAAGAGACCAAGTAAAACAAATAAGCACAAACTGACAAGTATCAGTGTGCTCTGTCTTCCCACAACTCCAGAGCATTTGCATTATCAGCAGCATAGTGCAAATGCACATATGTCAAAGGCAACTTTTTTAGAACCAAAGAAGTTTCACTGGTTGCATAGCACTTTCCTAACAAAAAAAAAAGCTGACAGTAAATATAAAAACAGTGGGCAGGACGTCTCTGTACTAGAAATAAACAACAGCAATTTTAAACACTTTTGCATCATCTCACTGAACAGCATCACACTAGTTCAGTGTTTAGAAATGATGGTCTAATGCCTAGAAAAAAAGAACATTTGTAACTAGAGATCATTGCCATTACCATTTCAGAACTACATTTGCAGGAATGAAAGCCTCAGAAGGATTTGGGGTCATCTGTGCCTGCGTAACAGCGAACGAGGAAGCAAAGTTGTAGAAGTTATCCAACATCTTCTGAGTGAACTGAAAAAAAAGAAAAGACATTTTAAGGAAGTTCTTTTTTCAGTTTGAACAGATATACAGCTCCTAAATGAAGTAATTTTAGCATTGTTATCCAAAACAAAGTGGGAAAGTGGATGTAGTGGGTCTAGAGACATCTGTTCTAAATTGATCAAAACATATTTAAGTTTCACTCTTGCCCTCAGATCCATCCAGCATCCAGAAATCATTTTAAGAATCTTCACTTGCCCTCTCCTTGCTCAATTTCATCCAACTGGACACACAGCTTTGGGAAGAACATTTTCTGTTTGTGACAAAGTGACAAGAGCTGTCCCTCTCCTTGAAATTAAATCATCAGATGAATTCCAGACTGGGCCAAAGCTGCCATTCCAGCTCCCAGAAAAACACTTGTTGTTAAAACCACTGGAAAAGTCTGCAATCTGTCTAGTTGCAACTCATCAGACTCCAGTGACAGGGTGATTTCCTTCAGCATTCCCCACATAAGGGCTGCTGTCCTGGCATCTTTTACTACAAGATCTTGTGGGGAAAGCACCTAAAGGATGCACAGGGCACTCCTAAACTGTAGGACTAGGAAAGCAAAAGAGAGAAAGACCAAAAACTAGCAAGCTCTGTGTGCAAAGGATGAGGCTGCAGGACATTCCCAGCCAGTCTACAAATACACAAGTCTATGGGTACCTCTGTATTTCCCCTATTCTTTAAAAAAAAAATAGTTATGCCTTGTTTTGATGGGAGAATAAGCAATTTTCATATAGAAAATTGAATAGTGAAATGATGCACGAAAACAGAGCCTGAGTTAATATATGCACAGTCTTGTGCTCCCCTCTGACAAAAGAAGCAGAAGAAATATCCCAGAACCCTATCCTCAGTCTCACCCCACTCACATGCAGAACTCTACAGTTTTGTTCTACTTCTTTTTTATCTAGAACTTCATATACATAAAAAAGACATATTCAATCATAAATCTTCACAAAACTTACTAAAAATGTAATAGGAGAGCAACTCCTTAACTTAGGGTAGCAACAGATGATTTTGCCATTAAAAAAATACTGTTATTGCTATAATGTAGCAGTTCCAAAGAGCTCATGTCAAATATTAAATGAAATCCATTAGTTATTCACAAATATGCTCCCAGTCATATATGCCCTTCCTCTGCAACCCTCAAAGGTTTCCTTCAACTTTGACCTCACACGTTTTCTCTGTAGGAGTAAGTACTACTTCAGCCTTTGGGTCAACTGCATTCCTTGAAGGCAATTACAAGTTCAGTTAAGTTAGATGCTCAGAGTTAGATGCTGCTCTTTTTTAATAGAAAAAAATCACTTCAGTGAAAATAACTTTTGTAAGAATGTTATGCAATCATGAGGTGTTTTCTATTTTTTCTTTAAATACTACTGCCAGAAAAATCCATGAGCCACCTTACAAATGACCTGACGTGGCACGTTATTCCTCATAACTTAACTACTGTTCTAGTAAAAATTGGTGGAATCAGAAATATTACTTAGGTGTCCTTTGCCCCTAACAACTCCAGAAAAGGTCAATTAACTGTATATATACAAAAATAGCTGTTGGTCAACTCCTACTCATGCTAGTCATGGTAACTTTCTCCAAGAGACATTACCTATTTGGAGCTACAATGTGTATAAACTGCCCAAGAACATCAGCTACAGTAGCAGGATTACTGCACAACTACCTATCTCCCTCAGCAAGCACCTGGAAGGAAAGTGAGAACGTAAAAAAGGCCTGAAGAAAAGCCTCACTAACTGCTGAAACGTTTAAAGAAAATGCCAGAGCCATCAGTGTTAGGGAAATCAAGACCCACCATGCAGGTCTAGCTTGCCTTGGACTGCTGTTAGACTGCCAACTAACTGCCGGAGCTGGTTGACGACTTCCAGAGGTTCAAACTAATGGACAGGCTGGGTTAAAAAATGGCACATATTGTAGCCCAAGGCCTGATCCACAGGGAAGGCACAGGGGGAAAAAAAAAATCTTTCTGTAGGAAAGGGCATAATTCTGTAGTTCTGCACAGCTACGTTAGAAGGATTTCTATACGGAAAGTGGTACACTGGAAAATCTATCTGCATCCATCCCACATTTGCTTTAATTTGTGAGTAATTTTTAACCATCCCTGCAAGTCTACGCACTGAAGCTTCAGCACCTACAAATCACCAAAGATCCACTCTCTCTTACATGTATTTAGTCATAGCTGCTTCTATAAGGAAGTATCATAAATAGTTTTACAGTACAGTGACACTGTCACAAGTGAATTTCTTGGTCTCATGCCACTGAGCATGCAAATTCCAGTCTTTTACAGGAGACAGTTTTTCAGTGTAAGAAAAAGCAATTTCACAGTATCAAAGCATCGAACCAAATTATATGACAATTATTAGCTTGGTTAAAATCCTACTGCCACCCACAGCAGCTTCCCCTACCCACTCCCTAATTAGTCCTTCAGAGGCTCAGTTCTTGAGACTTTCATGGTACAGAGAAGTTCTGAAAACGGAATGTCCAGGCTACCTCTGTGAATGAATCTACTGATGACACAGCAGCACTTGCAACAGGAGTCTGCTGGGCCAGGTTCTCCAGCAGTTCCACTGAGATTCCAATCTGAGCCACTGTTGGCGTCTGTGGGAGGTTCATGGCACCAAAGGGATGTTGACTTCCCTTCCCTGAAAGCACCACGAACAGCACATGTTAGGTTTGGCACATATGTAAAGGCTGTGTAACTTAAACCACTGTGTTTCTCCTGCGGAAGGTATTCCCCAGCTCCCAGCAGAGGGATCTCCCTATCTCAAAAATACAGAAAAACAGGCACAAGTACACACAACAGATGGAACAGTGTGATTGGTACATTTAAAAAGCACAACAGATCACAAGAAAATTTCTAAAAAGCAGAAAAACATGACTTTAAAGCTCCCTATGAAGTTCACGGATTCAAGAGAAAATATGAACAATGAGTGAAAGACACCAGAACCTTTCTCTACAGGAACCAAGCTTTTAATTCACATTTTGTCAATTGCAGATAAACTGGAAACATGCAGCACTGCTGAAGTTGTTTGATTCACTCATTACAACTAGGTTCTTGTGAACCTGTTTGTGCTCTGAAAAAGTAGAGTACACTAGTTTAAGATCCCTCTGACTCAGGGACGGCTGGGCAGCCCCAGGTCTCATCTGAAGTGCTAAAACCCACCAAAAGCAGCAAAGGTCAAAGAAATAGTCACGGAACAGACCTTTGACTTTGCAAGTGCCACAAAGAAAACAAGGAACCACCCCTAAATTGCATGCCACTCACACAGGCATCATCCCAGCCCTCTGCCCTCACTTCTGACCTTTCTCAACCCATACTTTCAGCCCCAGCTTCAGCCAAGGTCTCTGCAAACAAGGACAGACACTCAGAGTCCCTTAAATCATGTACTCTTCTGTCAGCATCTCCAAAGGAAAATGCAAGAAAAGATCTGTGGGACCACCATGCTACCAGTAAACAAACACTAATACTGCACCTGTGTTTGTGGGAACACAATAATCAAGTACCCTCTTCACACAGAGGTAATGTTTCAGCAGCACTCTCTGACCTCTTCTTAGCAGGAGAAAGCAAAGCTAATCAAGAGCTGTCCTATAGACCAGTCAGCGCTACCTTGAGCTGCAAGGAAGGACAATGGAGTTTAAAAGCACTATCTGACTTAGTTCCACTAAGATCTAAAGCACCATCTGACTTAGTCAAAAACTCAGCCAGCAGAAACAGTTTGACAAGTTGAACCGACATCAAGACTGAAGACCTCAGGAATGTGACCATTCCTCTGCAGAGACACAAGGTACAAAGAAGCAAACAGCCAACCCATATGGAAAGTACATTCCCAACTCAGCACCCTTTTCAATTGAAGTGCTACTCCTCACTCCAGATCCTACAACTGCAATACAGTGCCACCTCACGAGTCAAGTATTCCTATTAAAATGTTACATTAACATAAGGTGAGTAAGAAGAGAGCTCATCTCCTGAAATACTATTCAGAACCTCTTCCGAGAAATGACAGAGCTGTATGATCTCAGCATTTGCTGTTGAGAGATGCTTGCTTGATACAAGCTATCAGAAACAAGTATCAAGTTCATTATTAAAAATCCCAATAGCAACAGAGCTGGTACAAGTTTTGCATCTTGTAACACCTTCACCTGAAAAGATGACATTACAGTGAAAATGTAACATCCTCAAGCAACAGTAAGTTGCATCTGTTACAATGTATGATTACTTTAGACAGTCCTGATCCAAACAATAAAACACATCCATTCCATTCACTTTACAGGAACTCCCACGGAACCACAGCCCTGGAAAGATGTCTGACTTAAAGGGTGAAATAAAAGCATCCATTGCCATCCTTACACCAGGAGAAATACACTCCACATTTTCCATGCTTGGCTCTTTAAATTAGCATTCCAAACCTTACAAATGCAGAGAATGTTAATCTAGCTCAGGTTTTTGCATTCAGACCCTACATCTTCCAACACATTACATCACAGCAGAGCAACTGCTACCACAAAAGTACTTTTCCACCCATTTCTTTCACTTCATTGAACCCTTAATTTGATGATTGAGCCTTCATTACCTTTGAGCCCAATAACAACAAAACCCATACCCATGTGTAGGCGTCAAATGCAGACATCATATAAGAGCATAAAGAGCATCACAGCAGAAAAGTCTGTCATGGAAAAGGCTGTCCTGTAACTCTTATCTCCCTTGTGAACATACTTCCAGTAAGGGTGCAAAATACAAGTCCAAAGTCTGTTTTCTATTTCTATCACTCCTTCAGGCACAACCAAACACCAAAAAACCTTACAATTCCAAGGCAGGGAGCATTGCTAAGCCCCTTCTTTATGCATAAACAAATGAAACTCTGCTACAACCACTGCTTCCCAGGGAGCTGGCAGGGACACACCTTCAGTCCTCTCAACAAGGTATTAAACTCAAAATGCAGAGTTCAAGTATCAGTAATGTCTCTCAAAGATTCCAGCTCCCTGTTACATAGTCTTCTCCATCTCAAAACTGTTTATGGCCATGGAAACTTAGATTGGGTAGCTTAGACTGAGTCCACAGTCAGAGATAAGCTGCAGACAACAGTGGGAATGGCAGAGCTCTCTGCTGCTCAAATCAAGCACAGCAGCACCTCAAGGCACTGCAAATGTGTTCAGTTATGTCACTGAGTTCTTCCTCGAGAGCAGCCCTTACTTGGAAATTACGGCTGATTATGCAAAGAGCATCTGAAAATGCATTTTCCTCCCAAGATGTCTCAGAGCACACATCAGCCAGTCTTTCAAACATGAGAAACATATGTCAAAAGCACTGGTGATATGCTTTACTGTTGTACTAACCACACAGCTTTGGGATACACAATACCACATCCCCCCAAACCCTTCCTGTGGTTGCTCCCTTTCTGCTGAAGAAAGCCCAAACTTTTGAGGAATGTGTATGATCAGAATTCCTTCTACTCTGCAGCTTGAGAGCCCTTATCTCATACCATACTGCCACATCCAGGACTGACTCCAAAGAAAGCATGCCTGCCAGGTTAGGAATGAAAACGTTTTAGCACAGCAACCTCAATGCTTAATTAGAGATTCAAGTTAAAGACACAGACTACACCCAAGCCTAAAAAAGATGTGTACTACTTTATCTCTGTAACACTTTAAGCTGCTTGACTGATGTATCTGTCCCTTTCATATGACAAAGGTGTGCCACTGCAATGTGTCACCATTTTTATATGCACACAGCAAATCCCTCACATATTTAGGAAAACACACACACAGACACCCCCCCTACTCGATGTACCAATAGTACTAAAACATTTGGAAAGCTGTTTTCCAATGAGGACATCCTCTATTGAACAATTCTATAGAGCAAATGCCTCTGGCTGGGTAGTGCCAGCTGTCAGAAATCAGTGCCAGGCTCTACTCCCTGCAAAACCTGTCTGTGCTACAAAGAATACAATCGCTTAGCAGATGAAGCTGAAAACAAATGCTGCTGGCATGTCTAGACAAACGCCTAAAAACATGGTAGGGAAGTTACAGGATCATTTTTCCTTAGGTTCTCTATGCAGAAACACAAAAACACATCAACTTGTTTTAAAGGAATCAACACCACACACAAGAGAAGACGGGTGAGGAATTTCACAAGGAACAGTAATACACAGTCAGACTTCCATGAAGCTGACAGGTTGCTTCCAGTACATCTGCTCAGAACTATCTGAAAACACACAGTGGGCTGCCTTTTCAATAAGCTTTCTGTTCAAAGAAACCTTCACACATTTATCCCTTATGCATTCAGGAACACATCTGTTTCACCGATTGCTATGTTCTACCAGTCTTACCAGATTTCAGACCAGAAATTTTGAAGATGGCACTTGGCTTCTCATTAGTGACAAACCCCAGCAGCTGCCACACTGCCATCCCACTCTGGTCTGGGTAACAAAAATAGACAGATCCTCCCATTCCATCTGGAAATGGTATAGTTCCCAGCATGAAGACCACTACATGGTTGATGTTTTCATAGTCTGGTAAATCAAATACAAATTTGTCTTCAGCCACTTGTTGGGGTGCAGCTTGTACCTAAAGAGAACAAAACCTTTATTAGTATTAACACCTTTTTCATCTTCATCTGTAACTGTGAATTTCCTTTCACAGAAATACACCTAAAGTGGTACATAACAAAAGGTGAGGAACGTACTAGCCTAAAGAGCAAATAGCCAGATAAAAGTCAAACACAGCAGAAGAACAACTGCAAAAAATACTACCAGAAAGACACAACAGTCTTGTTCTACCTGCACTGAACACATATCCCACCCGGGACTACAGGATCAGAATACCTTCGCTCCCCATGTGCGTAGGAGGAAAATAGGGTGCAGAAGAGGTTGCCAAGTCACTAAGAAGTGGCTGTTGACCACCTGGCTGGCACAACCCCAGGATCATGGAAACCTGTTCACATAGGAAATACAATAGACCTTGAGAAAGGCAGCAGAAGGATGGCTGAATGCCAGAGCAAACGATACCCTCCTCTTTACCCGAGATGCCACATCCTTGCAGCCAAGGCACAAACTAGCTTTAAAAAGCTTCTTTTAAGCTCCCAGCTTGTCTCTGAGGAGACAACACTGACAGGGGGATGGCAGTCGCCTCCCGGCAAGGACGCTCTACAAGGCAGCTGCCTGTGGGGACGCGGGGCAGGAGCCATCCGAGCGCCGGGCAGGCGGGGCCCTCTGCCTGGGGCCCGGGAACGGCGAAGGGCCCTCCGGCAGCTCCACCCCGGCCCCGAGCGGGTTGAGGGCCCCGCCCGGGCCCGGGCAGCGCTCACCAGCCTGCCCGCCACCAGGCAGCCGAACATGGCGGCGGCCAGCGAAACCCTCAGACGCCTCGCTACTCCCGAGCCTCCATGAGCGCCGTCCCCGGAAAGTCAACACGCCCCCGCTCACCCCGGCGCCGCCGAGTCACTTCCGCGGCGCCGCCATCACGGACTACAACTCCCGCGGTGCAACGCGCAGCTGCGCACGGGCCGTGTGGGCGGGCCGCGGTGGAGCATGACGGGAGCTGTAGTTCTTTCTCGTCACCGCACTGAGGTGCGTGATGGGTGGGAGGAGGTGAGGCCTCCCGGCACAGCCCCGGGCCAGCGCCGCCGCTGCCCCAGCGGCTGTGGGCAGGAGTGTTCTCAGCAAAGGTACCACAGAGTCTTTGCCCTTCTGTTTTAGCTAGGCTGAATTACAGTAGATCCATGATAATGCCGTCCAGACATGGGATGAAATCAAGCAGACGACAGAGGAAGGAAATGAACAGGGAGACGAAGAGAAGCAGTTCCTCTGGAAAATCTCCATAAATGATGATTAAGGTTCCCCTCAGGTCAAGACACAAAAGGTTGTTTTTCAGTCCCTCTTTACGGGGCGATTCTCCTGCAAGTTAGTGCAATATAAGCTGCACCCGTGTTCTTTCGGCTGAGGGAAGTTCCCATGCTTCATTACTTGTGGTCTCCTGGGTGTCAGAGCACAGACTGGCTGGTCTGGATGGAAACAAATCATTCCTCATTTTGACTGGGAACCGTGTTCTGCCCATTCTATAGAAGCCATTCTTTTAAATCTTGTTCTGTTGTGTCTTTTGATGTTTACACAGGTATTTTAATTCAGGCTTCAATCTTAATCATACCCGTGTTAGTATTTCTGTCAGAAATCTGTATGAAACCTTTCCCCTTTTACTGTGCCAGTGTGCTGCCATGGACTCTGAAACCTGCGATTAGACCCATCTCTGTAGGAAATGTCAGGGTCTTTCCTGCAGCTAGGATCACCTTTGGTGGACAGCTTCTCCTATTCTCAGCCGTCCCAGGTGCTCAGCACTGCACTTGTGGCTTATGGCAGAGGTCTGTCACTGGGAAAGCTCCCAGGGTTACTTTTGTTGCCCACGTTGTGGTAATTAAGTTTTAGCAAAGGATCGTGCTGCCTTTCCAAATGCTAAAAGCGTAAACAAAATGAAGACCCCAGTGCCTGCTACCAGATGGAGTAACCAACCTGTCCCTTGCAGTGTGAAAATGTGAGGGAATTACAAGAGCAAGGACCTATTAAAAATCCTTATGCTAGCCCACGGTTATTTGTACAGGCAGGATGGAATATGTATTTCTGTCTGATTCACTTCTTGAATTTACTAAGAAGCCCAGGTGTAAGAAGTATTAAGGCAATAGTGCAGAACTGCTGAGTCCCAGGCTGCATTTTGGATTTGAACCTTTGCAAGTGAGTTCTCCGCTTGGCAGGTGCTTTTCCAGCTGGCCCTGATGAACTGGAAAGAAAGAAAGAGTTTTAAAGCTTGAGATATTGCAAATTAGTGGAGGGTGGCCAAGCTCTGCAGTGCAGCCACTGAGGCACAAGAAATCTGCTAATTAGGCAAGAGCTCATCTCAGGCTGCCAACTTGCCGCAAACCTCTGAGATGTCTAAAAGGCTCAGGGCAACCCCATCTTGCAGGCCTGATCTCAGCAGGGCTCTCATGCACTCTTGCTTAGGCATGTTTGTTTTTTTTAATTTAAACCTAATTATTTACTATTTATCTAAAACTGGTTGAGCTTTCTGTGCGGAGCCATTGCTGCTCCCCCTGTCAAAAGCTAATCTCAGCCTGTTTATGAAGTTGCTGTAGAACTTACTTGTGATGCAGATGTCCACTCCAACCCCTACTAAGATCCATGCCTTAATGTCAGTTGGGTAAAAGAAGCATACAGAGCAGGCATGTTCCCTGTGTGCAGTAAGGGCAAATATTTCCTATTCAGTAGTAAGAGATAGTGGCACAACACAGAAAACACTTATATGTAGAGAACCTCTGAGAAGAAGATTCTGTTCCTGGGTGAGGCAAAGGTGGGAGTAAGAGGAAGAAACCTCAGGCAGGTTGAGTCCAGACTGACACAAAACTTCACCCATACAGTGGTGAGTGGTGTGCCAGAACATGTGCTGGGATCCCACCTGAACACAAAGATCAGCAGCATCTACACATGTCGGAACATCGGTGCAGCGAGGTGTGGGTGCTGGATGAGCAAGAACTGTGAAAAGTAATTTTTTTTCTGGATAAAGAATAATTTTCTTGTACTTCATTTCACATTAGTCGCAGGTGCAAAAGCAACAATAGTTTGTAAAATATTTATGTGGTAGGATGGAGGGTTTTTCATAGTTCTCCTTTCCTCTTTCCCTGGACACCTTTTTTTGTTTGTTTGCCAGTGTATTTTTCTGCTGTCTGTCTAGTCTCCAGGCCATTAAGGATTTCATGAACTTAGGTCATTTGCGTGTTTTCCAACCTGAAGGGTTGCAGCCTATGTAGCCTTTTGTTGTGCAGAAGCTGTTCTGTATTTTTTGATCATTCTTGTCATTTCTTGGTCCAATTCCCCCAGATTCACTGCAGGGGAGCAGTCAGCCCTGCAGCCAGCTCTAGCTGTCAGCAGTCAGGAAGGCACTGGACAGATCTGCCCACAGGTGCACGTCTCTCCCATTATGGGAAGGTGGTAAAGCTCTTGTTTTTGGCCACGTGTGATCAGATGATATCAAAGACAGGACTCTTGACCTGTTCCCCTGACTTAACAAGCCTGGGATGTTTCAAGATTTCATTCTTCTGTGTAGCTGAGGAATCTCAGAGCTCAGCTTCTTGAGAGCTTGGATGAAGCTGCTGTTGGGTACCAGGAATAGGGCTGAGGTCATTTGGGATAGTGAAAATGTGTGATAAGAAGAACAGGGTTATGTAATGGTGAAGAAGGAGCTGCCTCGTGGGACAGAGGAAGAGCAAGGCTAAATGGAGCACGCAGGAATGTGATGTCAAGCGGTTCAGGGTCAGAGACTCTAAGGTCACTTTAGAAAGAGATTTTAATTGTCTTTGTGCTGAGCAGTGGCCTGTATTTGTTGTGTAGCTGCTTTCCTCAGTGCTGTTGACCCATAAATGTTAATCTTCTCCATTTGAAGCCAGTGAGCATTTTGTTTACAGAAATAGTGATCAGGAAAAAGTTATCAGATAAATCTACAGAGGTTGAATATTTACTTGGAGACTGGAAAAAAGAACCAAAGTGCCCAACTTAACTGCAGACTAGTTATGCTCTTTTGACTATGTTCAAATAACTACATAAAGCAATCAAAATCTGGAGACAGTGAACAGAGGTGCAATTGGTGGCACTGTTTTATATTCAAAGATTTTAATTTGCATTATAATTTTCCATTATTATGACCTCTGCTTAGCTGCTTCCTAACTTTTCCAAACTTTAACCATTAGGACTAAAGTTCTTTTCAGTTAGAGCTTCCATTTGTTTATATTTTTGTATGTGTAAAAGTTTCAGCCAGAGTGTTTCTGTTGTTTCCAAGACATATGTCAAAAAACGCATTGTTTTGCTCAAGGTAAAAAATTAAAATTTGGATTACCTGTTCTTTCAGAAGCCCTAATTCCCTCATGTTGTGGGAAGAGAGACTTGCAATTTGCTGGCAGGTAGTCTTGAGTCAGAAAAGAAAAGCTGTGAAAATAAGCTCACCTATATCTAAATATGAAATATTTGGAGAATCCCAGTTTGTATGTGCTCAGGAGAAATTTATGTAGCACCACAGATTCCATCCATGCTGAACAAGTCTCACCAGGGCTGCAGAAGTTCATCTGTAGCTGCCTCTAGGTTGGGCACCAAGGCAAGAAGAGAGTATTGAGCCCTTCTTACCCAACTTAACAACCTGAGGGAAGTACTTAAATTAAAAACAGTTTCCTTCTGTTCTTTCTAGACAGTGGGTCCTCTAAGGCAGAAACTGTCCTCTGGAAGAGCATCTTTGTTGCTGGTAATTAGAGAAGTCATCTTGGCAGTACAGCCACTTAACTGAGGAGCCTCAGTTACATGGGAATTTAAGTGGGAGGAATCCAGTCATTTCTCCTGCTCACAGTGTTGGTGTTTAGGTTTGATAGGAGGTACAAGGGAGGAAAGGAGGAGTAGTGGAGATGGAGGAAGACATAAGGGCATTAGGTTGCAGCAGAGGGTGGGAAGGAGGAAGAATATGGTTTACTTTTTAGTAGTGCTGATTTTTGAGATTTGGTTTTAAATCCCCTATGTCAGCTGAAAGAGATGATCACTGGTTTGGTTGCAAAAAACTGCCTGGCTTATTGACCTTGCACAACCTGTTCTTTGCCAGTTGTAGAGAGGAAATTGGTGTCTGTACTGTGAATTTTATTTCACTTACCAACAGCCTTGAAGCCTTTGTCAGTGTTATCTGACAGCACCTGACTATGGTTCTGTGAGAGCTTTAGCAATGACAGGATCTTTGTAAAATAGAGGAGATCATGTAATCTGTTCCTCAGATGACTTTTTGGGACTTGAGTTCCATGGATGTCTTACTAGTCTTTGCTGCATTTAAGGTTTCTGAATCTTCATGGAGAGAATTATTTTGTACATGCTGAGACTGAATTTACATTTTTAAGTGAATGATACTTTATCACCAGCAGATGGTGATAAAACACCAGGGTTTGGCATCTTAAAAACCACTGTTCGTGTCAGAAGTTGAGACTGGCTCTGGTTGTATCTCTGCTGAAAAACTGCTCTGTTCAGTTTAAACCCTAACCGGGATGGAATAGTTCATAAATATATTAATGATATGTCATTAACTGGCAGGCAGTGAGCGATACTTTCAGGATCAAAACAAGTAATGGAACAGATAAATCAAATAATCCCAAGGACCATCAGTCTCCTCCATGCCACACACAGAGAGATACATGTCCCCACACCTCCTGCTCCAAGACTTGGGGTACAAGCAAACCAACCTTTTTTTTTGCATGCTATCCCAGTGCTTAGCTTCCTATCTGCATTTAGAATTTAAACTTCACAGCAAAATCATTTTTCGTAGATGACTATGTAGGGATTTTTTTAAAGACATTTCTATTTGGTTATGTAAAATCCTTTTAAGTTGCTCAACCTCATTAGAAACCTACCCTGTTTGAGTGTCTCTCCAAGCATGTCCTAAACACTTCACATGAACAAGTCTGGCTTCCTTAAAGTTATCAGTTTAATTCTGTTTCATCTAAAGTTGGTCTACCTCCTTCCTGTAGCAAAAATAAAAAGAAACTAGCATACAACTACTTAAGGAAAAAGTTTCAATTGATTTATAGCATAAGCAAGACACTTATTTTCTGGAATTTATTGATGAATGTTAACAAAAGGTATTGTCCAAACATAGCTTTCTAGGTCCAGCTGTGCTAGCTCCATAGATTTGTCTTCTGGTTAACTGTAAATATTCATCACTCCTCCTGTGAAAGTGTTTTGCTTCTTCAGGTTGCTAGCTAAGTGTTCCCCAAACTGCTTTAGGCATTAGTTTAAACAGATTTAATATTATATCTGCTCACTGGGTGTATTGTGACAAACATATCAGTGGCTAAAAGGAACACAGGACAATGTGACAGTCCAGCTTCAGGTGGTGGTGCCCTGTCACTTGCTGATCAACAGCACATATGGAGGCTCCTCACCCTTAGTTCTTGTTTGCACTGTCCTGTCATCTACAGCTCATTAAATGCTGTTTCTCAGCTTTTCATGATGGCCAACCCATGATGTTCCCCTTATAAGAGTATTCACAAGAGCCAGCAGAACTTAGATGTCTGAGATCCTCTGATACATCAAAGATGGGCAAGGCATGGCTTGCTCCCAGTGAAGATAACTGCTCCTGTAGGAGCAGGAGCTTTCTACCTTGTGTGCTGTTTGTGTTGCTGTTCTGTGGGCAAATTTGTCCTGTTTTTCTTAAAGTCTGAAAGAAATGAATAGGAAATTCTACACTACGATGACTGAGTTCACTGCAGGTGTTGGAAGAAGATGAGAGGAATATGCAGCTACTTGAAGGTGAGATGTGAACTGATCTTGAGAGTTGTTCACAGGACTGCAGGTGGTTTACTTTGCCTGTCTTGGTCTGTTACAACTTGACATTGAGACATCATAGCTGACCATTTTTGAACTCATTCTGTCTCAGGTGAGAAGGTAACCTCCTTGTGTTTTACTTTACAGCATGCAGTCAGGTAGACCATGCCAGTTACGTGTCTCAGGTAACACATACCATTGCTGGCTTGCTGTGTATGCAATGGACTAAGCTTTATCATTATGCTCTTCTTAGTTAATTCCATGGGTGGTTAACTCCTGCTCTTAGTAACTGTAGTAACTCTTAATCATATCTGACTATATTTTGCTTTCCTGTTCAGAATGGAGAACCTCTCTGCATGGTCATTTGGCTGTGCTTTGGGTCCTCAGCTTTGCTGACATCCCTCCCACTACTGTTTTTCTGGTGTTCACTCATGACTCAGACAGCTGCAGTCTTGGTGGGGCTAACCTGGATGTCCAGAAGGTCCCATTACATTTCAAAACTGTCCAAGGGCTGTTTGTTCAGTTTCATCTCACTTTATACAATAGGGGTGATCTTAGTGTCATCTTAAGCCGAGGTACGCTTGGATTCAGGATCTGTGCTTGCTGTTTGTGTGGGCTGCAATACTTCCATGAAGGACAGGTGTAACTAAAACCAGCACCTACTCTCATTATCATGCTAATAAATCAGCTTTACACAATACATGCACTCCTATCTTTGCAAGCAGAAGTGTAGCATGAGGGGTGAGTTTTATTCAACCTGAAAGAACTTTTTTTCAGAAGAGAACTTGCTTTTTGAGTTGGTTACCTAGGACCTACCAGTGAAAATACAGAATATAACCCTGTAGCCCTTCCTTGTGAAAGCAATCTAATGAAGTTCCATCAGGGTTACAGGATTTTCATGTTTAAAGACTTGATCCATAGTAACTAATTTCTGCCTATCTGCTAATTAAAACCATGCATTAGAAATGTTGTTTGCCTTGGCTTCCAGGATTTGGAAAAAAACCCTGAGATACATGGTCAATCCTGAGACACCCTGAAATTCTTCAATTCCTGGTAAGTTCAAAGGCTATTATGGTACCCAGCAACCCTTGGATGGAAGTCTGGAAAAACACTGAGGAAAAGAGAAATGTTTTTTCCTTTGTGAAACCGTATCTGTATTTCAGACAAGCTGAGCTGGACAGACTAATGCTTCCCACACAGTGATGGAGAAAGGGCATAATGCTGAAGTATTACATATCTTTAGGCACTGACTTTGATGAAATGTAGTAGTTTCTATCAGGGGAGGTTTTTCTCCATGTTTTCCCAAGCTTCCTTCTGAAAACTAGTGCTTGTGCTTCTGGGGAGCTTTGTAAATTAAAAATCTGCACTATCACAGTGCTCATTTAACAGTTTGGTTGGTATTTGCGTACTGGACACAGAAAGAAGCAGCTGGAGTTTAGAATTGCTTTCAGTTTTGCAGCCAAATTGTGCATCCCTCCCATGAAGACACTGATGACTTTCTAGGGCTTTTTTTCCTGTATTCCAGCCAACCCTGCTGAGCAGTCCCTCAGAGCTCACTATAACTTAGCTCTGTTTTAAACTGTGGGTCTGTATTTCAAATACAACCAATGTTATTTAAGAATTTGCATGCATCGGTCCACTGGAAGAGATGGACAGTCTCACCCAGGCAGCATTTATAAGCTCCCTTGGGAAGAAATGATGCTTCTTCTCTCTCATCTGACAAATCCCTGTCCTGTCAAAGATGCTGTAATTGATCTTTGTCATTAAATTCAATAATGTCCAGATTTACAGATCTACCTTGTTTCAGGCTAATGCAGATAAATGAGGTTCATGGTAAAATATTGACTTTTACTTGGCACCTATGCACCTCAGCACTTTATGCGTTTGATTAACATACAAGCAAGGTTGTAAAATCAAATAAATGAATGCGAGGAGTAATGCTTTATTCTCTTTAAATGATATATGAGACGTAGCTATTTATAGCAAGGGGTTGGGAGAGAAATGTAAAGCTAAGCCAGTTCTAGGAATGCTGATACAGGAGATTCAATGGAAAATTGATATTCGTATGAGGAAGCTTCTGTAGGGGAAGTCAGAACATCATGTAGTGGTTTAGATCTCATTTGTTTGTGCCTTGATCATGGTCTCTACCCAACTCAGCCAAACCTTACGTAAGAACCATTTTTTAAAAATAAGGCACATGTTTTTAATGCTCAGTTACAGGAATTCCTTGCTAGGGACTGTGATAGATCATTTATGTGGAAGTCTTTAAAGCAAGATTTTATACTTCTCTGCAAGCAGTGCTGCAGCTGAGCTGTGAATGCTGGACTTACTAAAGAAACTTCTCCAGCAGATGATCATTATGCAGGAGTCCAGACTGGATGGTCATGCTGGTCTCCGTGTGGATGTGACACTCTCAAATTACAGAAGGCTTATTATGCAAATGCTGTGATGAGTTCAAGCTACTAAGAATCACCAGACATTTTAATAATTTAGGAGAGAATGTCCTCAGAGAGATGATTCCCTTGAAAAAGTGTTTATCCACTGCAAGAGAAACTGCTCAGATCTCACTGAACCTACAGCCAGGGGAGTTCTCAAACTACCTCACTTGAGCGCAGCAAAAATTCTGACTCATTTCAGACTTATTCCCTTACTATGCAAAATACAGATAGGCAGATCCTTAACGGATGTAAATTGCAAAAGCTTTAGCAAGGGAAAATCTTCAGCAGATGAGAAGGTTGCTGCATCTCTGACAATGCTGCATATGAACCATCATTCTCCACAAATAATGAGGACAGTATAGAAATGTGAAAAGTGTGACCAATGTAAACACAGAGCATTTGTCTGCTTTCCTTGCTGTCAGAATCACTGTGGATTTAGACAGGAACTGTTGTATCCCATGAGGATGCTGAGAACCGGCCATCAAAACCCACAACAAAGAGGGTTTGTTGGTGGGATGGCGTCCAGCCAGGAACATCCCCCCAAGACAGAGCGAACTCCCAGGAGAACTTGCCTTGAGTATTATAATCTATGGATCTTCTGTGTTTGAGATTGGTTCACTGTTCTCCACCCCTTTATTCCAGGTTTGTATCATCTCTAGAAATTTCTTTTTGATTATACCCCTCATTGGCTCTTGCCCCTTAGTCCCTCCTTTTCTGTACCCCCATTGGCCTCCCTACCTTTACTCCATCCCCTGGCCCTCAACCTACTGGCTCTGGTGCTCTGCCCGCCCCTTCCGCCCCATATATAAACCTGTACCCTGGTCCTGGACTTTCCTCAATAAACCTCGTTGCTGGAACCCATACAAAGAGCCCTTCCCACCTCCTTTGCTGCCTGCTGTCGCCTATTCTTAGTGTGTGTTTGCATGTGCCCCGCTCCATCGGGAGTGTGTGCAGCTGCGCTTTCATCTGGCCCTCCACCCTGAAGTGGCTTCTCCTGGCTGGGGACCCTTCTGGAAGGCTGCGGCACTCACCACTGCCCCACGCTGCGGCAGGGAACCACAGAACCTTGTTCAGCTTTCGTTTGAAGAGGGGAGGGTTTTTAGCACAGATGCATTGGAAAATGGCTGAATGGGGAACATGAGCAGAGCAGTTTTCCTGCTAGAGCAATCCGGAACTAGATCACTATGGGGTACTCTGATTTCAGAGTGAAAGTTGTTTCATTGCAGGTACTTAGCTTGCTCCCAGGACAGAATCAATTTTCAGGAATAGGAACTTTTATTTCAGAATAAGGAGTCCACAAGGGAAGATACTGCAGAAGAGCAGTCATCCACCTGTGGATTTTGGCTGGTCTGTATTTACAGAACATCAGAAAACTTGGAAACAAAATGCTGCAGTGGCACTGCTTCTTTCCACCTTTAGTTATGTGGCTGCCCTGTGCTCCAGAAAAGCTTTCCTGGAGCATTTTCTCATACTGCCAATTTCTGAAATGAGGAGACCCTAGTTAAAATTCTTTCAGTCATCAAACTGTAGGAAAAAGAGAAAAAGTATCCATACAGACTAAATCTCTTCCATAACCCATTTTTCAGATGAGTAGCTCTGTAATGGCTAAACAAGAGATTTCTCTTTGTTGTAGTGTTGCTTCTGGGGATTTTGCTGCCCAGCTGTTAGAAAAGAGAAGTGACTTTGCTTCAGCAGGAAAGATACGATATCTTGAAGTGCCACAGAGGTCAGCATCATTTTCTCTTCTGAAGTTAGGAATGAGATAGCGTTACCCAAATGGATCCTGGGAAGTGTGAATACATTACCAGGTCTGTCAGAGACATCTGTGAATCCCAGAGCAAATGCAAGGGATCCATCCTGACTACCAAATGTAGACATCTGCCGAGTCACTGGATTCAGTACTCTGGACTGCCTTTACAGCTAATGGAAGGAAATGTGTGCTTTCATCTGAGCTATTCCAGGTATTTGCCACAGGATGCAATACCCCACAAAGATAAAGTGCCCATTTCTTTCCGCATGTTACAAAGCTAACCCAGGATGACTAGCTCAGGTATAGAGATCTAAACTGCAGAGATGTACAGTTAAGTGAATTAGGCTGAAGCTCTGTTGTCTTTTAATAGATTTTATATAATGAATCTGTGTCTTTTAATTGTAATCCTCAAAGAGGGATAAAAGGGTATGAACACCAATCATGTGCTCTCTTAGAAAAAATGGGCTTCAGATCAGGATATTGAGAGGCTCTAGAAGGATTATGTCCTCTTCTATCACGGAAAATGTTAAACAAATCCTGAGAAGTTTTGCAAATTTATAGATGGGAAAAAGAAGAGAAAGCCTGACAGTCCTTCACAAAGTTTCTTTGTTTCAAGGTCATCATGAATTAATTTTGGAGAACCATGGAATCAGTTGTGTATGTCCAATAAATTATGGAAGGTAATTAAGCTATTCATTTTAACTTCAGTGCTTCACTTTAGTGTCCTTGTGGATCTGTGACACTGGGTGCAATAAAAAACTTAGATAGACCCATTAGTTTGATAAAGGCATTGGTGGAATGTTGTCATGTGATTTTCTTCTGTGAAGAGTTACTGTAATTAGTTCTGTGAACAGATAAATCTGAGTTGTTACCTTTATTTTACAAATGGAAAAGCAAGACACGAAAGGGTTTCCACTGGCAGCAGTGAGCTTTGTATCAGGCCGACAATGTTCCACTCAAGGTGGCACAAACTTTGTGGAACATTTGGGAAAAGAATGCAGAAAATCTAAATCTCATTGACTGCATACAGAGTGCATACTCATTGAGTAACACAGATCATGAGGATGAATTAAGATGGCAGATTACACTCAAGCTTGTGTAGGCCTTGCCTTCCAGTTTAGGTCACCAGTGTTCTCTACACAGGTGTACTAAAGGCTAAAATTTTGAGACATGCATTCATTTCAACTGATGCACATTTGCTTGTGTCCCTGGCTGTAGTAACACCCACAAACACAATTGACACCCAGTTTCATAGGGCACAGGGACATGAACCAGGCAGTCTTCTCACCCTCTGGGTTCCCAGTGTCTGCCTGTTGCACAGCCAGTGGTTTTCTCAATGCCTTGGGTGCCAATCCACTGCAACAGGATTTGACATCTAGGGACTGTTCTGCAGGGCATTTGTAGTGTGCAAAAAAGTGTATAAAGGCAGTGTAAGCAGAAGGAGACGCTAGTATAGAAATGATGCTGGCAGAGGTCATGTAGATGTTGGGATTCATGGGAGTTGCCTTCCTGGTCTGCTAGAGACAGGCTGTGTCCTGAGGTCTAGTTGGCAGTGGGTGCCTGGTTGGTGACAACACACAAATGCACACGGAAACACACAGTCACAGTGCAAACATTCCATCTGCCTGGTAGCTGTCCCTCAGACCCTGACCTCCAGTTGCTGGCATTCAGACGTAAGAACTTCTCAATCTTGTGGCTGGCAGACATTAGCTAGGGCCAGTAGAATTGAAGTTCACTAGTGGATCATGCAGACAGAGGGAACAGGGAGCATGCTCACACTGCTCGCTAAGGAGAGAGTTTAGCTGTTACATTGCTGTGGTCAAGTGTGGGGATTGGATGAAAATACTGACCAGCAACATGCAGGTAGCCTTTTTTGTCCTCTCTTTCTCTGTACACATTTGCTCCTCCCAGATCCAACTTATGTGGGATCTCCCTTATGTTTGTTCTCTCCCTTTCGCCACCTTTGATCTTTCCTCTAAACATCCCATAGTATGTTTTGTATCCTTCCGCAGTTCATTTAAAATGTCCTATAATAAATTTTACACAGTCTTCAAACATTCTCTGCTCTAACCCCATGTCTCCCATAGTAAGTCTTACACAGCTTAAGGCAACAACCCCTTTCACTTTGTTCAGTTTTCCTGGGAGAGAGTTTTCTTTGGCTGATGCATCTTGGAGGGTTTTACATTCAGGCACAGCCAGATTTGCCCAAATGCAGGTGTAGTCTTTCTGGAAATCTTTTTCTCCAGTCCTTTCAGCTCCTTTCTGCAGTTGATGTCTGAAGTTGAGCAGGCCTAAAGAGTACTGTTCACCTATATGTGATTTTTCATTTCATAGACCATTATCATGCCATTCTTTTGGCTTTTTTTTGCAAGCAGAAGTCCTAGTCTGTTCAATTTCTCTGTGTATGGAAACTATTCTACATCTTTCTCATTGGCTCTGTGCATTTCCTTGTTTGTCTCTCATCTAGTTGAGATAGGATGAAGGTGCAGTACTGGCAGTGGAATTTAGCACTGTTTAAATAAAGGAAAGCAAAAGGGCCTTACCCTTCCCAGGACTGGGCTTCTTCTGCCCGAGTTTGGTGTGAAAAAGTTTGCGTTAAACTAAAATAAAAATAAGGACGAAAGACTGAAGTGAATAACATCATCTTCATCATGACCCCATTAAGGTTAATAAAATGTTAAAATGAGGCAGTGCTCACCCACTGTTTTATCTTTACTTCATTGCTTTTTCCTACTAGCAGTGCATCAATAACTTGCAGTATATTCTAACTGATTGAATAAAAAGTTATATTTAATTGGGAAATCAATGAGCAGGAATAGGGCACTGAGGTCATATAGATTGTATCATCCTGACCAATCTAACTCACTTGCCCTTTGAGCTGGTCTTTCATCATTATATTTCACTTGCCAATTCCTCAACGGTCTTAATTATGGGCACAGCAATTTGTCTTCAAATATCACACTACAGTGAAATCTATGCATCGATAAATACAGCTCAAAAGCAGTTTTCCACACTGCTGGAGACTTAATTGCTTCTATGGTTAAAGCAAATGCTGTAATTCTTTACATTTGTGGTGCTTTTCAACATCTTCAAGTGACTGGAAGCCATTCAGGATGGCTAAATTAAAGGAAAACATGTATTTAAATTTGAAGACTGGTTCTGAGTAATTTTTGGCACTTTATCTGTACAGAACATTCTTCCCTGTGCTGCAGTTGGAGCACGACTAAGAAATAGCAGAGGACACTTCAGAAAGGATAGCTGGTGTCATTGGAAGGATCTGCTGGCTGTTCAGTTTCTGACTGCCTCTTTTAAACCTCAGCTATATGCAGGGGAAGTGGTGAATACCACATTTACAAATTTTGCCCAGTCTCGGAAAAACAGCTTTTTCTTTTCAGTAAAGTGCAATTTTAGTGGTGTCCTTGTGTTTGCCCTCTGCAAAGCAAGAATGTGGGGATACCACTTGGAAAACACAGGGTGTAAGTGAGGCTTGAAAAGTCATTGTGTGAGCAAGAGTAGTGGAGAAATCTACGACTGCGGAATATATTGGCTGGGATGAGTGGCATCCTTGCAGGATTTTATTGAGTTACTGCAGCCAACCCTCCAGGTGATATAAAGCATCTGTGTTTTTATTGTGCTGTTCTCTTTGAATACAGTGTCTCTTGTGCTCCCTGATACCTAAACCAGCATTGGTTTCTGCAGTGGCAGCTTGCCTGATTTCTGAGTGGCTGTCAATATTGTTTTGCCTTTGTAATAGGTAGCCTAAGGTCCTCCTAGAAGAGATTCTGGCATCTCTTCTGCCTGATGTTACCTTACCAAGGGTGGATGGGACAGGGCCAGACCTGGGGCTACTCATACCATGTTTCAAGAATGCTCTGGGTGCTGGCACCTCCTGAGTTCCTCTACCAGGAACACCTGCCCAATTACTTGAGAAAAGGCATTTCATGGGAAGCAGTGTGCATAGGTGGTTAATTAAACCCAGAGACCATGAGACATTCCAGTCCACATTGTACTGTGGATGCAAATAAGGAATCAGTTTTGGGGCAGCGTACTCAAGGGTGAAGAACAAGATTTGGGCATTCTTGTTACCTCAACTCCTTGCCTGCAGACAGAGATGGTAGTGATCCCCTCTCTGGTGGTTTAAGGCTGCCATTTCAGAAACAATGAAGAAATACTGTCTAGAATTCTTGGCGTCTGACCTACTCAACAGTATTTTCAGCAGTAGTTTCTTAATGGTATATTAGTAACTAAATATGCATTGGTCCCATTTTGTGCTACATTCCACTATCTGTTTGGCATTTACATGAGCCAAAGTCAAATCCTAGGTCTTGATAGAATCGAAAAAACATTCCTTAGCAGGCATAACATGGTGTTTTGCTTTTTCTTTCTCTAAAACTTCAGTCATGCAGCTGAGGAACCTCTCCCAACCAGAAGTTTTGTGGAAACAGGTCAGTGGTTGTGAAAAGTTTCAGTTTTGATGCTTCATCTTTTTCTGACAAAACCACTCTGTTGAGGCATTTCTGACAAGCTGTAAATTGTATCTCTGAAACATCTAGAGAAATGTGTTATCTTCTGAGGATAATTTTCTGTACAAGATGTAGCGTGATCTGAGCTGGTGTTACAAGGGCATCTGGAGCACCTGATTCTGAAAAACACATGTAGAAATAATCCTTCTTAAAAAAAAATTCTTCAAATAAAAATGCTATTTAATGTCCAAGGTATAGTCTCTGAGCCAAGCAGAGCAGAACTATTGAATAACTGTGCCACTGGATGCATAAATATCCAGAAGATAAATCAATTATATCTACTTCAGACATAATGGAAATAAAGCTACTATAATTGAACATTATCACAGGTTTTGATGTTCTTGGCTTGGAGAGCAAATATCTCAGCTTCTGTTAGGAAGATTGTCTTGGAAACCTATCAGCCCACACAGGGGTACTGACAAGACATACACTTTAGGAAAACCACAGCACAGTCTCTGTGCCTCAGAATCGATCAGTCCCCAAAGTCTGTCACAAAAATTGACAGCCTTAGGAGAGGTTTGGACTTCTGCCTTGCCTGTGTATTTCAACTTTGGAAAGCCTTTTCCTGGAATTTTCATACATAGAGCTAATGTGTTGGACTTACCTCACATTACGCTCATGTCTATCTCGAAAAAAAATTTAAAACTAACTTCTTGATATAGGGATACTAATATTGTTGCATTTCATCCCTACTATATTCACAGTGCTTTATCAAGGGTGTCAAGACCAGTACCTGCATTCTCATGGATAGGTTTGAAAGCCCTGAGGTTGAAGTGTTGCCTCCAAAAAACCTCAAAGTAACCTGAAGTCTCTCCCCAAATAGACACATACTATTTAATCACTGTACTTTCCATGGGAAGTGGTGGAGTCCACAGAAGATTAGATAGCTGGTCAGAACATGTGGGAATACTCATAGAATCACAGAATGGTTTGGGTTGGAAGGGACCTTAAAGACCATGTAGTTCCCAGCCACCCTGCTATAGGCAAGGACACCTTCCACTAGAACAGCTTGCCCAAAACCACACTCAACCTGGCCTAGATGTACATAATGATAAATACTAACTTTTATCTAGAATTTCAGGTGCCTTCCAAAGTTGTTAATTTTTTTTCCATTTTCTGAGTATTTATGCCAGTGGTTCCCAACTTTACTGTCCAAAAGGCAGCAATGCAAACAAAAGGCAAACACACTGTATGCAGTCTCCCATTTTGAGCTCTGTATTGCTGGGGACCTCAAGAAGCAGGGGATCCCACAGCTACTGAAGGACCTTGTGGTGAGCCTAATGTCTCCAGTTCCAGGGATGGGGATTGCTTTCTACGTGAGTAATGTATTTGTTTGCACCTAGTTTATGGATGGAGAGGTTGGGGTTAAATGAAAAATGTTTTGCTTCTAGACAGTAATAATGCTAAAAAGAAAATTCAAATCATTTGTTTTGGACCTGTGTCCTCATCTCCAGTCCTCATCTCAACATCGGAGCTCTGTCTGATACACAAAAGAAAACAGGTACTTCTTTGTCTTTAAACCCCTATAGTTGGGTTTAAAGAAAAAGGTGCTGCCTCTGCACCTAGAAAGTCCTTACTGAAATGCTACATCAGCAGATACTTGTCTTGGTCTTCTCTGGAAGAGGAAAACATGCATACCCCATTTTTCTTCTGTGTTTGGTCACAGGCTCTTGTGTTCTGTGATCTGTTTTATGAAGATTTTCAAAGCAGTCAGGTTTGTAGGCTTTATGCAGCTGTTGGGGCTATTATCTACTTTGTTTTGTTTTGCTGATGGGGATTTGGCTAGATTATCTCCCCTAATCATATAAACCCTAACTGTACATTTTCTATGCATGACTGATAGGCATAGAAATATATATATCTATATCTATACATATATATCATCCTACAAAAGCTGGAAAAGAGTGCTTTGCGACTTTGCCCTGAGCAAACTGACCTTCCTAAAAATGAAGCTTTGCCTCTGTGAATGCTGCCTGAGTGTTTCCTTTGTAAGATAATAGTTTTCAAGAGTTACAAGCTGTATAGTTGTGTATGGCAACATCTTCTCTCTACAAAGAATACAATCTCCTTGAAGAAATAGCAATGGTTAAGTGTTCATTTCTTTCACAGAGTGTAGATCTGATTATTCTCCAGTCAATTCAGTGTTTTTCTTGAGGTCTTCTCTGCTAGTTACAGGCAGTGAAATAGAGCAAAATTGTGAAAGATATCACTGTATACAGCTTATGGAGAAATGATTTAAGAAAGAGGTCACTTTTGTATGCAGACGTATGCAGATGTAGTAGGGATTGTACAGATTTATGCGGGCTTCTATGTGTTGGTAAGGACACAATAAAGGAAACTCTCACACCTGCTAGGTTCAGCAGAAAGAGGAAAAAGAGAAGCTTTATTTACATTTCTCATACTTTATAGGGTTCTCAATTTCACAAGGGATTGGAGGACATGTCACTTCCTCCTCAGTCCCACTGGAGAAAAAGGATGCTCATCAAACTTTCTCTTATCACAAAAGGAATGAAAAACAGAAAATACAGTCAAGTAAACATTGGCTATTGTTTACATGAAAGTGTATGAAAATCAGACTCCAAATATGTAAATTATCAGAAGGCTAAGAAAAACCAGGGCAACACTTCTACACTTAATTAAAGATACTTCTAAAATGTGATGGTGTACACACATGCAAATGAACTGAAGTCATGGGGTTTTTTACTTTTTTCAGGGCAAAGATTAAGTGGGGCTACTGCTTCACCAGGACATTTCTTGAGACCATTATCAAGTTCTGGTGCAATTCCATTATGTTAATCTTGTCCACCTGTAGTCAATGGCAGTACTCATGCAATGGGTCTAGTGATGTCAGTAATGTACATATTTGCCACCAGTATACAGTAAAGGAGAAATTAGAGTAGCAGAAAACAGCTATGGCAGCACAGAGGGAAAAGAGACTTTAAATATAATTAAATCGGTTATGGGTTAATTCTGAGCTTCCTGAGCTGGTGCATGTACGAACACCACTTTTACTTTTAGGGAAGTGTATCCTTTTTACACAACTGAATGAAATTAGAGTGGCAGATCAAATAATTTTTCCTGCTGAATCCAAAAGCAGGAAGAAACAACCTTAAGAAAATGATATGAATGGAAAATAAAGTCCATTCACAATATGCAAAAGAGAAGATTCTCCATATGGCAGGCTCATACTGTGAGAATGCTTATGTTCTTCCTGGAATGGCTATGTGAAAGTAAAAAGGAGTAGCATGATTTTAAATCATCAGGAATCATCAAAGAAAATAATCAGCTGGGAAACTGAGCAACGAGTTGGTGGTGGCAAGTAGTAAAAATCTTTGGAGAGCTCCAGTCCCTCTCCAGTTACAAAGGAAGTTGTGTAGTTTAATCATCAGCAGATGTTTCCCATAAAATCCCACTCTAAGTTACGCTCTCAACCATCTGAAACAGTGCCAGGTCCCTCATATGTCTTGATTACCTGGAAATTTTCTATGATTTGGCAAATTCATGCCAACACATCCATCCTTGAGCTATTTGGAAAACTGGAACTGCAATAATTGCTGTTAAAAGGGAGATGAATGAAGGTAAAGTTTGTGTTCAATGCCAGTTTCCTCCAAGAGGTTTCGAAAGCTATTGCTGTTGCTGAAACACTTTCACTAACATGCAATGTTTTCCTCTAATCCCAGGTCTCATAGTCCATATCCGTTAACTCAGGGACATCAAAGGTGAAAATCTTTGGCAAAAGCAGAGAAAGAGAGCTTCCAGAGAAAGAAAGCTACTGGAGTTCTTTTAAAGGTATCAGGTCTTCATCATGTATCAGTGGTGGCTGAAGCTAAGGCAAGATCAAGGCTCTCTTGCCTCCTACCTATATTCCCCCTCTGCACCAGCTTGTGTGGATGATAAGTTTGAGTGTGACCCAGATGAGCTGGTCAGGAATTTGTATTTGTGCTTTGTGCATAAAAGAAATAGTTGAAAGGGAGGAAAGCTCAGTCCTGACCATTTCCTTTAGTGGACATAAAAGGAAAGCCCAAGCTAACTTCCTCTAATGTTGCAGTACTGGAAGAGGAATGCAAGGAAGTGGTTCCAGTACACTGGCCCACACCGACCTTCTGGGAAAATACTGTGGGTTTTAACAGTAGTTATTCTAAGAACGATGTGGAAGACCTCTGTAGTTTGTCCTAATTAGACAAGAACCTGCCACCTTCAGGGAGAGGCGTCAGTCTAGATAGACCTGGATAAATCTCAGCATTATGGTTGACTCTTTTCCACTGCTGTGAGCTCACTCCTGGTCTGTGACCAATTCCACCTTCTGCATGTGGGATTGCAGAGTGGAGAGGGGCAACAGAGGTCTCAAATGATGGTCACAGTCCTGGGGGTCATGCTCTGTCCATGGCGAAAAAAACCAGTGGTAACCATGAATCACAGTCAGGCTTGACAAGGCAGTACCCAGGTTTTCCCTAAAATGTCTAAAGCGACATCCAGAAAAAGAACAAGTGCTAAAGAAAAATTACACTTTGAAACTGTTTGACTTTAAGTTGCATCACAGAATAAAACTGTGTCCTGAAAGAAACTTAGATGTAGTTAGGATATATCCTGATCTTGGAAAGCTGTTGGCTAGCTTAAAGGGAAGAAATTAGGAAGAAAAGACATGGAATAATGTTTGAGGAAAATAAGCCTCTCCTCAGTTCTGTGTGAAGGCTTTATGAGGCATTGGCTTTATGTTAAATTTACAGGCCCTTTTTCTCCTGCAAAGGTGATCTCTCCCCTGTGAAGCAATTAGCTATTAAGAATCAGTTTCATATACATCCTCCTGATTCATGCTACACACTTGTGTTCATTGCAGAAGGCAAGTTAAGCCCCTTTTGGAGAGTGCCCTATATAATTTTATAGTCATCTGCTGAAATAACATAACTCAGTGTAATTTGAATTGGAAAGCTCACCTAGTGTGTAGTACTGGGTATGCTTGCAAAGCTATCTGTAGGAGAGCTGCCTTGGTGGTTGTTCAGCAGTATTAGCTGAACCCCTGCTTTTGGGAGGTGGCCTGGTGAGGCTGTGTTGTATTCAGAGAGTAGGGATGCTCAAAAGATGTCTCCAGAGGCAGATTTTCACTGAGGTGTTCTTGCACCACATTTTCCTGTGTGCATCTGGCTGCACAGGTCACTCTCAGAGAAGAGAGACTGAAAGGAATGCTGACTTTTATATTCCAGATGAACTGATTTCTGGAAGTTACATTTTGGTCCCAAAGATTAAACTGTCTGCTGTATTTTAAATATTTGAAGGAGAGTATGCTTTATTTTCTTTAGCAGCAAGCTATTGCTGCAGTGTCTTCAGATCCTTTTTGGCTTTTCGTGCGTGTTCTTTCTTATTTGTTCCAGTTAGCAATAAGTCTTCCAGATAAGAAGCACTGCCATTTAACTCCCAGCAGACCAGGCTTTTGTGCTCTGAAACACTGGAGCTTATTAACTAGGAAGATACATAAGCTAACATTCATTCTAGCACATCTCATATTACTTGTCTGGTACTTTAATAGAAAATGAACCACATATTCCATCCTCATATTTTTCTGAGCCCCAGTAAATCCTCATTTCTTTCTGTTTATTAATTGTATTTAGCTAATTGACACTGATATTAATTGTATTGAAAAAGGAAAGTGCTTTATGTGACAGCACAGCTGCACATGCACTTTCCAGATATTGCAGAGGAACAGTGCCTTTGATAGACATAGTCTCAAATTCTGTGAAATCTGTCATTTTAAAGAGGATCTCTTGTATGGTTCTCCCAAAGAACTTAGGAGATTCATCTCTACTCAATAGATACCTACACCCAAGCTAATCACCCTGGGTTGCCCTTATAGTTACTGAAAGGCTTATGTAGCCCATGCTTCTCATGAACAAACATGGACTCTGCTTAGGCTGGAATTAATTTCCCTCCGATTGTCAAAAGAGTCTGTGCCTGCACTGTAATGTCTGTATTTGATCAGGTAAATCTTACCTTAGTTTCTTGGTAGTTTGCTTAGAATTGCAAAATGTTATAGAATGAATGGTGTCACTGATGGGACAGCATGTCTGTACCTCCTGGTTGCTGAGTCCAGAATGGGCTTAGAAATGGATGAGTTATCATCCTACTTTGTCTTCAGACTAAATATCCCTCAACTCTTTTTCTCTCTTCTTGAACTTGGGTTCTTTTTTTTTTGCTACTCTCTGCACTTTGTTCAAAGGTCCAATGAAGTGCAGGCTGAAAACTGGAGAGAACAGACCAGCTGAAGCTATTACCATGGGATATGTTTTCAGGGAGTATTTTCCTGCTTGTGTCTCCTGCTCCTCTTTCCCTTGCTCATATCTGGCTTATTTTCAGACTCTGATTCACTACAATGATTGTTTTTCCAAAACCACACTGTGAGTGGTGGCTCCCCTTTTGTGTGAGTGCTGTTGATTACTCCTTCCCAAGTGTCTCACCCTGCTAACAGCAGAATTTCCCCCCTTCCACTCCCAGCACATTTCTCCAATTTTCAAGTCGATTTTCAGTACTAATCATGTTGTCAGTGGACTGGCAGTTCCTTCCAGCATAGTGTCATAGTGTCATTACTGTCCTTCATCCAGGTCTTTAGCAGTGGTGAGTCCTACAAGACCTAAAAGGCCAACCTTTGCTGAACAGCGTGGCATATGTCTTACTTATTGTCCACAAATCATTTTTTTCTCGTAGTGAGAACATTCATTGTACAGAGGCTGAAAATCCAGATGTGATGGGGATGGCAGCTGTGGGAGCAGGGGGAGGCCAACATCCAAAATCAGTTTTATCATCCCAGGATGTAGTTGCTGCACCAGAACCAAGGCCTTCCTGCACCTGTAGAGACCTGGAGATAGTCTTTCCTGTACAACTCTGGCGCCAAGTGCAGTCACATATTGCTCGTGGAATTTAATTTTGCACTGAGAAGTTCCTGAAACAAGATATGAAAATGAGGGTCATTAAATGTTAAAGCCCCAACTGGTTTTTTCAGATCTGATCTTGTGTACAGGCACAATTAATCATTTTCAGTTTGGATATTTCTATTCCACTGCAGTCTGGGAAAAGTCAAGTTTCTAAATTATCATATTTTGACTTAGAGCTATCTTTTAACAGAAAATATACATTAAATGATGTGTCAAGTAGAAAATATCATATGCATAGGGCAAAGGAGGACACAGAAAATGGGGTCTTCAGGAGCACCCCACACCCTGGCTCTGGAATATGCTAACTTGAACCAAAATGTGATTTCTTTCTACACAGAATATTTGCTGCAAATATATTTATTTCTAAATAACTTGGTTGTTTTGTTGTGAATTTTTGAGCAGATAGGCTTCTAATTCAATTTTCTGTAAATCTTTTAGACTACTTTAATGACAAAAAATGTCCTTGTTTGACTGAATTACTTTAATTAAAAATGGTGTAAATTGCCAATTCTAATAATAATTTAAATCAGTAAGTGGACAGCCTGGATTCAAGTAATCTATTATAACCTTGTTTTCAATTTATGATCATAATTATTTTACCAAAGATAGCTTACTCTTTTACTGGCAAAGAACCATTAAAACTACTTGATTTGGGAAAGAATATGTTTGTAGAATAAATTTGGCATTTTTCTGCTAACCAAGACAACATTTGTATAAACCATGTGTGTTTGGATACAAATACATACAGCTATACCTATAAAGATATATATATGGTTTGGTATGTGTCAGTAAGTAGTAATTTGTCTTAGCATATTCTTATTCTGATCTTTATGTCTCACATTTTCACTATGTAAGATGATGAATGATACATTTCCTTTCTACTAGATGATTAATGTTTTACGTGCAATTTGTGTCAAATTACATTTAAATGGCAATAAAATTCAATTAAATGCACAGAAACATTTTAATGATTAATTCCATAAAGCTACCTTCAGTGCGGTACATATATCAGAGAAAAAAAGTTAATGAAAATGTTTCATATTCAAAACATTATTTAATAAACACTTGAAATATTACCATTAATGAGTTAGCAAACCTTGCTATTTCTTGTCATCATGCCCTTTAAGATTTTAAAACTACTGTACCTCATCTGCTCTGAGTGTATAATTTTCCTAAACCACAAGAAGAGAAAGTGTGCTACTTTTTGGAAAGAAAAATTATTGAACTGATAGTTGATTACATGAAAATTTTTTTCTTTGGAAAATTAATATTTGAACCTGGAAAAGAGAGTCCAAATTCCAAAAATAGATTTAGAACTTCAGAAAATTCTGATTTCAGGTCAGAAATCGGTAACTTCAACCAATTCAGTAGTTTGCAGTTCTATAAAAATTTAAGCAATAAAGATTTATTTCAGAGTCAGAGAATCAGAATAATGTTGGTTAGAAAAGAAGTTTAAGATCACTGAGTCTAGCCATTAACCCAGCACTTCCAAGCCCACAACTAAACCATGTCCCCAAGTGCCACATGTGCACATCTTTTAAATACCGCCAGGGATGGTGACTCAACTTCTTCCCTGGGCATCGTGTTTCAGTGCTTTACAACCCTTTACATGAAAAACGTTTTGCTGATACCCAGTCTGAATCTCCCCTGGTGCAATTTGAGGCCATTTCCTCTTGTCCTGATGCTTGTTACCTGGGCGAGAAGTCCAACCCCTAACTGGTTACAATCTCCTTTGCGGCAGTTGTAGGGAGTGCTAAGATCATCCCTGAGCGTCCTTTTCCCCAGACTAAACACCCCCAGCTCCCTCAGGTGCTCCTCACCACACTTGTGCTCCAGACCCTTCCCCAGCTCCGTTGCCCTTCTCTGGACACGCTCCAGCCCCTCAGTGTCTTGTACTGAGGGGCCCAGAACTGAACACAGGATTTGAGGTCTGGCCTCACCAGTACGGAGTACATTTAATTTCAATGAATATAATTATATTGGTTTAGACTTCAGTACATGAAGTCATAATTTCAAATGGCTTATTTTAAGGCAAAGCACATGTCTCTGAAGAAAATCTAATTTAAATAATAACCACATTTTATCTTCTTTATTAACACACAGACTTAAAGCAATTGAAAACAACAATTAAAATGAAGAGCAGTCATTTAATTGAAGCAGAGCAAATTCACAGGTCATCAATTAAAAAGAAATATATGAAGAAAACAAAAACACTGCTGAGTGACACTAGACATCAAATGTTCCAGGTTAGATTACTTAATGCAGGACCACCTGACATTTATTTGGTTCTGAAAATAACTATGGTAGATGAGTAATTTTTCTTTAGTCTTGCAAGAGCAGATGGGGGTTTTTGGTCTGTTTTTGTTAGTGTGAATGCAGCTTCCCTGGGGAGTTTGGGATGATGTGGGGTGTGGGAAGGGAGACCTGCTCCCAGCCTGCAGGTCTGGGCTCTGCCCTGCCTGTACCCATCCAACTGGAATGCCAAGCCAGGAGGATGTGAACAAACATGGATTCACCAGCTGGGTGATTAAATTGACATAACAAGGACTATGATGAATGTAAGATTTTTGAATAGGAGCTGGTGTGTCCAGCTTGGTTTGGCATCCAACAGCATCCAGGGAAATGGCTGTAAAATTTAAAGCAGGTTCATTTCTTGCTCTGATTATTACCCACGTTTGGAGCTGACGTGGTTGGTTCTCCTGGAGGTCTGCACTTATTTCATCTTTGCTTCAGCCACACACATCTGTCCCTTGTTTTTAGGCTTCCTGGGTTAGCCTGGAAGCAGCTTGCTTGGGTCCCACTGGCCTGGAGAGGAGACAGTGGTTGCCTGTCTGTGCAAAAGCTACACACACACAGAATGTCCACACTTTAAAGCAGAAGTCCAGGGAAACCCAGCACTTCTCTTTACAACCTTGACTTCAGAAGTAAATTCAAGTCGAATTTTGCTTGACTCATTTTAAAATCCTGGTGGATGTGTGGGGCAGGGAGCAGCATGAAATAGGTGTTGTCTGTTGCACAAATGTTCCTCTTATTGATGTAAATATGGTATGAGCAAGTGGCAGGCATTTGTAGGCATTTGCAGGTCACATCTGAATTCATTCTAGTGCTGGGGTAGGGATCTTGGAGCAGATCGTCAGCAAGACATTTCACAATGTACTTAACATAATATTGCATGTGGATAACAGCCTTTCAGTGAGCAACTTCTTTTGAGTAGGTTCTGGGGATGTTGATGTTTTTGTGGGCACCCCTTTAAAAAGATGCTCTTTTTCTTGAAGGAATCAGGATTCCTGTTACCCAGGTACCAGAAAGAATTCTGCTGCAGTAGAAATAATTAATTTTGATTTTCTACAAAGTCAATGGGGTGGCATTGCGCCATTCAGATCTGGAGGTTTTATTTGTTTTTAGGCAGAAGGGAAATAATGTTGAGGTTGGAGGGGGAGCTATAGAGAAAAATGTTTTGGTCTGTTTTGTTTTGACAGTCTCCTGTCTCAAAACTCTGTTCTTCAAGCTAGAACAGGATGGTGGACCAGAAGTATTCCTCAGGAGTAGAAGAATTTACTGCAGGGATGTTTTCAGAAGTCAAGGTATTTTTTCTCTACATAAGAATCATAGGAGAATTTCTTCAAGTTACAACTTTTACTAGCACAGTTCAGTTTCATGACTAGAATCTTATTATACATTTACTTTGGGCCTCAAAAAGGGTGAATTTCTGTCTGACATCAAACAGAATGGTAAATACCAAGTTACTTCAGGAAAGGTACAGAGAACTAAATGTTGAACAATCTAATAATTTGTTTTACTCCGATGTCACCAAAGCCAAAAGGACCCTAAGTATGAGGGAAAAGGAGTGATCTCCATTTCTATCTGCTTACTTTGCTCTTGTTATCAGCTAGCTGGAAAGGATGCAGTCAGAGTGATACCTGTATTTAATAGTAGGTATGAAAATGCAGCCTCACATTATGCCTGCAAAAGTGAAAATCTGCTTATAGGACTTCACTGCAGCCCTAGTCATAACAGAGAGGTCCTTTGGCCTGTGGCCACTGGGGATGGCAGAGCCTAACTTGGTTGTGCCTTACATCTGATAGAAATCTAAGGTCTGCCTGTTAGCTAGTTTCTTACTTGTTATTCTAAATAATATTTTATCTCACTCAAAATACTTGTTAGTCCTAAATTTTGAGTACAGAAATGTTTCTGGGGATTTAGGTGATGCTGATTGCTCTCTTCAGAGCTTCTGATGGATACCTCTGACCCTCCAGTCCCTCTGTGTACATTTAAGATGATGGCAAATATAACTCCTTGCTGTAGCTCTGAACTTAGCAGTTGCAATTTTCTTTGGTTTTTGTTTCTGCACCTTATTTTCTAATCTAATGGCTGGCTGAATGACATATGGAGCCTTCCAGGTTTTCATCCTGCTTAGCAGACTGGGAAAAAGTCTGCGTATTTCAGTAGTAATCTACTGGAGAAATCTATTGTAGATAAAACAATTACGTCTTCCATTTGTTCTTTTTTTTCCCCCTTGAGCTGGCATACAGTTCTTTCCAACTCTATAAAGGTGTTTTATTGCACTTACTAAAAATGTCAAGGATACTAAACAGCAATGCATAATTTACAATAGACTTTGTAGGCAATGGAGTTCTTACAGCCACAGCTTCCTGAGAGTGTATTTATTACTATTTTACTACCTGCTGTAGTATCCAGGCTCAATTTCCAGTGTATTTGGTGAAAAAAATCCACAAAGCAAGGAGGGATAGGGGCTGCTGCTACAAACGAGTGGGTGATTACTGGCAGTTTGCCAGTTTACCTAAGATAAATGGATATTATTAACATTGTTGACCACATTGAAGTGCTTTAATTATGCAGAAATGGAGGCAGGAAAACATTAAACTAAAGAAATGTGCTTGAATACAGTGTTCGGGTGCTGAAAAAAAGAAGTCATCCCATTCCAGCAAGATTAAAGTGACCTTGGTTATTGGTTAAACAGCAAAATGAAGATATTTTCCTTCCTTTTTAATGCCTGGATTCTTTGCAGGAGTTGGTGCTGGATAGCAATGTAGTGCAAGTTCAGGTGTTCAATAATCAGGATGACATGATAATATGCTGATGTCAACTTGACAAAAGTGATTTGCATAGGCACTAACTATGATGTTTTAATGTATTAAAGCAAGAATGTTAGGAGGTCCTTAGGAAATAAAAGCACAGCAGTAAAATAGCTGTGTTTAAAGGGTAAGGTTTTTGGAGCAATGTTTTTAAGTACCTGTGCCACATATCCTCTGCTAGACTTTTATTAAAGAAAGCTGTAACTGCAATTTCAGTCAGAAATAGCATTTGCTGTCTCTGTATTGATTTCTGCTTAAGCAGCATGCAGAGGTTTGTTATCATTTTAGTGTGTTTGTAAAGAAATGAAATAAGCAAAAGCAACAAGTGTTAATTTGGCCTTGTTTAATTTTAATCTACTCTGGCAGTCAATACCTCACATTCTGTGTAATAGCCGTTTATTTACCACAAGAAATGCCTTAAATGCTGAGACAGAAGTCAGCCTGAGTACAGGAATATTGAGGAAATATGTTCATGTTAGTGGCTGCCTGGGCTTGTGGTAGCCCCGAGCAAGCCAGCACACTGCTCTTTCACCATGACTCAAAGTCCAGGCACAATCTCTTCTCTGAAACAAGGTTCCAAAATTTGTCTTGTCTTACAATCCTTTTAGGAAGTATCAGAGCAGGGAACAGCACCTGCAGTGCAGGTGGCGCAGCATCTAGATAGAGGGATCATGCTCTCTACTTTGTCTTGCAATAAGATCTGAGGATGAGCCAGTCTTCAGGAATTTAGTCCCTTACTGTACCATTTTCATTAGCTTTGCTTGGAGAACCTGTAAGTACACGTGGGACCACCTGAATGTATGATGCTAAGTGCTTTGGTGAGTGCTGGCATAATTGAAGCCACTGACTGGAAATGGCACAGAAAGAAAATGAGGTGATATTCATATCCTGGAGTCATTAACTCTTGCACATCAGATTTCTTTCTTCCACAACAAATCCTGCATAGCAAAAATGTGCAAGGTAATCAGGTAAGCTGAGGAGTTTCTTTCCTTTTTTTTTGTCACACTTCATTTTATATCTCTAGCTAGAGGCAATAACATGTAGCTATCAGCAATCAAATGAGGCCTGAATCCACCAGCAGAACAGTGGGTTTTTGTAAGTGATCCATCTAGATAAGTGTCACCAGTGCTGTATGCTTCTGAAGAGTGTCTTAAAACTGACATGCTCAGTTTCATGTCTACTGCATTGCCACATGGGGCTCTGACAAACACTTGTCTGACTGAGAATAAAATTCCTTTGAAAATTGTTACCTGTGTAGACCTGCAAGACGGTATTGCCTTGGCTGGTAACAGGCCATAAGCTTTGTGCTGAATTTGCAAGGCTGCAGGACTGAGGTATGTCAGGTTTGCTTTGTCTGAACTCTTGGTGACCCGCCTGAGCTCTGTTTTACTTGCTGTAGCTGTAACAGCAATTTTTCTAATTGACCAGGTGTCTTACGGCTAATTTGTTTTACTTTTGTTTGTCTTTCTATTGTACCTACATAGTTTTATGGCTTTAGCATAATGATGTAGTATGGAGAAATATAAGTCTGGGAGGAGAGCAGAGAAGTGGAGACACAGGACATAGAGGGACACAGGCAGGGGATGAGAAGTGTTGGGGCACAGGCTAGCACTGCAGACCTGACGGCTATAAGCAACTCATGCATGGCCAGTCAAAAGAAATGCAGACCTAGAGCTGGTCAAACCTGGTTTTACAGATAGCAAAGTGGATAAAGAACAAGTGTCTGATGTGTAAAAGGCTTGGTGTACAGTGAATTTAGGTGTGACATGGAGCTGCAGACAAAGAAAGAGCAAGGCGCAAAAGCATGTTAATAAACGTGTAAAATGAACCCCCAAATAGATCCATGAAACCCAAATGGATCCTAAGGAGCGGAAGAAGAAACCTTTGAGATCATGAAGATCATATACCTCTAAGTTAAGGAATCTGGACTAATAGTGATAAGTTGTTTAAGATTTCAATTATATATACAGTAGACTCTTGGCTTTATATGTGTCAAGCGTGCTTCCTTTTTGCTTATAAACAAAATCTTGAGGATGAAAAAACAAAATAGGTCTTAGGATTATTAGAAGAATGAAACAGCTGCACTTATACCAAGTTTGCCTCAAACAAAAACACACACAGTGCTTATTAAGTCAGACTGGAAAAAGCAAAGTAGGAGAAGAATGACATATTTGGAAGTCCATTTTATTTATTTATTTATTTATTTATTTATTTATTTATTTATTTATTTATAGTAGAGCTTCCTATGTCCTCACGTACTTCCACGTGGTGATACATGACTGATATTGTAATGGTTTAATGCATAGAGTCATGGAATCATAGAGCCACAGAATGGTTTGGGTTGGAAAGGATCTTCAAGGTCATCTAGTTCCAACCTCCCTGCCATGGAGAGGGACACCTTCCACTGGACCAGCTTTGCAACCCATCCAACCTGGCTTTGAACACATCCAGGAATGGAGCATCCACAGCCTTCCTGGGCAATCTGTTTCTTGTGCCTCATCGCCCTCACAGTAAAGAATATCTTCCTAATATCTAGTTTAAATCTTTCCTCTTTGCAGTTTAAAGCCATTCCTCTGTATCCTGACACTACAACCTTTGTAAAAAGTCCCCCTCCAGCTCTCTTGGAGACCCTCTTTAGGTACTGAAAGGCATACATTATCATGGTATGTTAGCTCAGCTGGGGTCACTGTCACTTCTCTGCTTAGTGTGTGATTAATAGAAAGAAAAGCAATTTTGCAGAACTTGTTTTCACTGTGAAATGTGAAATTACCTTGCATTTACCACAAGTTAAAGGCATGCATGCAAAACCCAGATTCGCTGGATAAGGAGCAGCTCACACACAAAATGTGGGATTTGTGTTTTCCTACCCACATTCCTGTAGACTACTAAGCAAAAATGCCATGCAGCTGCATGAGGTGTATGAATTCCTATACAAAAGGAACCCATCTGTATTCTAATCTATCTGTTCACCTGGCTTGAGTCCAGATGAAAATCCAGGCGGTGCTGTAGAAACAGTGACAAGTTCAGGCTTTCAGTTATGAAATTAGAACAATTTATTAACAGTTCTTAGAGTTTTATCAGCTGCTTATTGTGCTTGCCTTTCCTCAAAATGCATCTTTTATTTTGCAAGGACAAACAATATATTTCTCTCCCTGTAACCTGATGTATTCTAGTGTGGAAAAGGCATCCATGTCTCCGAGGGAGGAAGAGTAGTAAAGTCAGTACTATTGGCTCATACAATACCTTTCATTACATTCACATTCAGTTCATTTCACATATTCATGAATTAATCAGCCAGTCTGCACAGTCACACAACCTACAGGAAGATTGTTCATTATTCTTCAACTTTGTGATAGTGATGCCATGATGATTTTTGCTTTTATATACCCCTCTTATATACCCTTTCATATGCCCTTTTTATGCAGCTTTTATGTATCCTTAGTGCTTTTAGCCCAAATACTTGTAATTCCCTAAGTCTGACAACTAGTTTACACCCAAAGCTCTGTTAAGCCAAGAGACCAAACATCTTGAAAGCTTTGTAGTTGGGGGGTCAGAGAGCCCCAGACACCAAGGTCCTCTCCAGAACACATTCTGTAAACCAAGATAGGCCATCCAGGGAGAGCATTTCTCAGGACGGGCGTTCTCTCGAGCCTCTCATTGGGGAATCTGTGATAGATACGCTGATATGCAAGGTCTGTAACTGTATACATGAATCATCGTGTGTGTGCATTCTCTGGGGGGGGCATTCTAGGGGGTGCACTCTTCGGTGTGTATTCTGGGGGGTGCATCCTGCCTGGATGTGATGCAACTACGGATCCTTAAATAAATACCAAGGTAAAACCCTTTTTCCCCTCTAACCATGTTTGGCTTTAATTCTAAGCCCAGGAAAAGGCATCAATGGCATGATAAAAGAATTCATGGCTCCCTGCTGTTGGGTTCCAAATGCGAACACGTATGTGTTAGCACTCTCACCCCTGGAGTCTGTGGGTGTCAGTAAATTCTCAGTCTGAACCCTCCCTGTTGAAGGATATTACTCTGGATGTCAGCTATCCATGATGTCCTTATATCTTGTTTCACATCATTTTTCTTCCTAAAACAAATGCAGCTGCATTTCCAAAGGTTGTTAACTTTACTGGCAGTGATTCCCTCCCCAGAGATATGTGCTTCCAAAGTATTAATTCTCTTCAATTAAGCTTCCTAGATCATGCTGCATTGATCAGGCAATTAATTGATTGCTGAAGGCTTGCCTGAAACAATGAGTCAGCTGTTTCTGTTCCCTATGAGTTACTCACCCCTGTTTTTTCAAACTCAATACAGCTCAGAAATATGGCATTCATTTGTAGTTTGGTGTAAACTGGCACCCTTTGGTGCATGTAGCATCATTGCTTGTCTTTGTTTCACAGCTCAAAGGAAAGCGCAGCCGTATTTCTAACACCACTGAAAGCTGACGGAGGGAGGGCAGTAAATTGCTCTGTTTCTGTTTTTAAATAATGCAAAAATCAAGTGGCCATTAGATGGGGTCAGGAACTGTAAGCCTAATTCAGTTGTGCTGTGTAATGATGCTGTGAATACACCTGCTTCATCTTCCCTACTGTTATAGGAAAAGAGCATCTTGTTTCTCCTGATGCTGTGGGAATTTATTTCCCCTATGGAAGCTACTTGTCTGAAATGAAAACTCGGAGAGTCCTAGGATAAAATAAACAAAATACAAGAAGATGTCAGGCCACAAGTAAGTAGAATAATTGCACATTCAACCTTTGCCCTGTAAGTCAAAACAAACCCTAAAGCATTCAAACGCAGGACTTGGAGAGCTTGTACCTGGGAGGTAGGACTCCTGATGGCCAGATAGATTAGCATGTTGTGCTTTCTGTTCTCTAGAGTTTCAAAGCAAATTTAAAATAATGGGGACTGGAAAATAATATTTGTAGTAATAAAAACCTGAAGGGAGTGTTGATTAAAGAATGTAGTCCATTACATCCATAGTGTTTGAACAGTACAGCTTTTCAGAAGTCTGCTGCAGGTTACAGCTTGTAGGAATCCTGTCATAGTCTCCTGAGGGTTTTGGTTTGGACTGCTCCTGGTTTGGAGAAAGGATAATGGAAACAGTGATATTCAAATCCATGATGGAGTCTGCTTAGGCACACAAAGAGAAGGAATTAATTCCACAGTGAAGTCAGAACAAAATTCAATTTCTGCTTGTTCCATCATGAGAAGAAACTAAGTGCTTTATCTTAGGGAGATGTCCATGCACCAACAACCCTTTTCTGATACTGGCAAAAGCTTTTAGCTTTTGATGAAGCCAATACCACTTTTTCCTCAGCTTCTTCTTTTACAATAAGTTCTAAATTGGAAATGTAAATATCAAGCGAATGCTACTTGCTCGGACAACATGTTGATACAGATACGTGCCTGCCTGGTTCACTACAGAGTAAACACAGCTGTGAGATGAGTTGCAGTAAAAGTGGAACAGTGGAAGGCAGCACTGTAACCATGATTATTGATTGAAAATATACTTATTTAGGCATTCATATGTTTTGTTTCTGGTTAGGATCAGGATGAAAAGAAGAAGTTCTCTGACAAATCTATGTATGAACTTTCAAAGTTTTTCTTTTCAAAGCCATCTTGATGAATTATGGCAGGTTGGTGTTTGTTTTGCTTTCAGGAGGCCTTTTTATAAGCATTCTCATTTGCAAAGGCTTATTTTAGTTGCACCCAAATTCCAGATCTTTTGTGCACTATTTATATGAAATTTAGTCATAAGGGCTGTTCTTGATCTTGTCCTTCTGTTTTGCAAGAGTCAGGAAAAGTAATATGAATGAGATTTTAAAGACAAAATTTATGCTGGTGACCTGTCAGACTTCTGTGAATGTGGTTTGTATCCATTTTGATTTAAAGCAAATTATTTCTTCAAAAACCAGAGTGAGAGAGCTGGGTCCTGTGGGTGTAGTCATAGAATATCTCAAGTTGTAAGGGACCTCAAGTCCACCTACAGTACCATCCTTTGTGTCCCTACAGTTAAGTCCTTGACTAATGACTGTTTTCCCCTACTTGTGCATGCATAACACAAGCTTCCCTTCTTTATGTCCTCCTGTTTATTCCTTGACATCCTCAGGGACTTCATTTGTGGCCATACATACATAGTGAAGCATCATGAGTGACAGCAAGGTTGCCACTCTAATTCCCCTACAGAGAATGTATTAATATATTATTGGCACATGACAGTTTAATCAGTCCTACCTGTCTGTCCAGCCATGGCCTTCACTTGTGACAACGTAATCTGAGAGAAGTAAAAGTGTTTAAGAAATTACCTGTGTCAAACCAACATTTCAACTTATGTTTGCTATTTTCTTCTATGACTATAGAATACCTTATGTATTAACTGGAAAGGGCTGCTAAAATGCTTAGTGTGAGGATGGGCTCATTTGTTGAAAGACTCACTCTTAATCTTCAACATTCCCAAAATTGCTTTTTCGGCATCTTTTGATGCTTCCTTCAGGCTTTCAGCTCAGTGAAATGTGGAAATAGCTATGTGGTGTCTGTAAGAGTATTTCTGGGCTGTCTGAATGCTGACTACACAGTACTTAGATGATGCATACATTTGAAAGATGTGTTCCTTTTCCTAAAGAGGTGAAGCTTGGCCTAGTTATTGACATCAGTGAGTTCTTGGATTGTACTAGGTGTCTGCTACGCTGTGTGTTACTCATACTTGAACTCTCCACAAGAAGTACATTCAGCGCAGCAGCCTCTGGGACAGCTCATAGATCCAAACAAAGACATAAAGGAGAATCCTGATGTACAAAGAAATAAAGGAGAATCCTGAGTTGGTTCTTTTAATTATATCTTCATTTTCTGCTTGCTCACAGATGCTTGTGAATATCAACTGCCTCCTGTGCACATGCTTAACGCCATTTTCCTCTACAGTTTCTGTGTTCTTGCTCTGTAGTTCATGGTATGATGGGCCTTCTTGGTGTCCTGTGATGTCCTGGTGACCCAAAAATACTTTTGTTTTCCTTTTTTTTGCATTGAAATGTCAGAAACAATATGAGAACTCTGTTATACCCAGAATAATGTTTTCATAGGATAGCATGGTGCTACATGCCATGACAACCTGTGAAGAAGTTTGAAAGTAAGGGAACCTGCTGAAATAGTGTTGGAAGAGTCATGGCTGGGGAAACCAAAGCAGGTGCAATGTCACCCATACTGCCATTTGGAAGTTGGGCTTGCAGGGAAAGATTTTCCAGACAGCTCCTGGGCTTTGTCTTGGAAGGGGAGTTAATTGGGTTGCTCAAAGTAAACAGATGGGATGTGGTATTCAAGCTTGCTCCTTGGCTGTCAATTTCTTATTCAGCACTATCTGCCTATTAAGTTTAAATATTGGCAGAAAAAAGTCAATGAAGAACAAAGAGAGAACAATTTAAACACCCCTCCCCCCCCAACCAAATAGAAATGGAAACAAAAAATGGCAGTGGAATCACTTTCCATGGTCCATGAGGAAGATGGTGACTCAGGAGAATTTGTTCATACATGATATGTGCAAAAGATGCCTGAGGAGAAGGATCATGGGCTGCCAGAAAGAATGGCAGTAACTGAAATGATAGTCAGTGATATTCTAGTCCAAAAAACATGAGGAAGAAACCCAGCCAAACTATGATGGCAGTGTTTATAGCACACAGGAGTGCAGCTTGATCCATTTAGAGTAAACAAATTATTTTGGTCTCATTCTGGGAGAAAGGCTCAGTGGACTTTATCCAATTAAAGTGGAAGCAGTGGAGCAGGAAGGAGTGCTGTTCTTGAGCAGTAGCAAGGGCAGTGCAATCTCCAAAGCTCTTCTCTTCATTAGATGCAGGGAGAAAAATGGATGTGGCTGGGTAGCTTACCTGTCACTGTCACTCTGGGGAGAAAGTGTGACATTAGGAAATTTGGGTCTCAGAAGGAACCAAGAATGAGATGAATGGACAGATGCAATAAAAGAAAGTGATTAGTCCTTAGAGACCTTTCGCTTTGCAAGTTTAAGAGGTTAGAGAAGCTGTTTATTGACCTCTTGGCATTTTGACTTCTGTGACCTCTTTACAGAAATGAGCATTTACTAACGCTCCTTCAGTCTAAATATAACAAAAATGCAGTCAACTTCTCCAGGGCTTCTCATACAGTTTACCACTCCATCCTCAAGGCAGCCTGAGAAGAATGGTCTTTAGTTAACTGACTTTGCTGAGGCATTTTCAAATTTAGTTTTCGTGGGAAGGTAAAAACCTTGGAGGAACAGAGGAGTGCACAAAAGGTTAACTTTAGAGCTCAGAGCCGCTTCAGATTTGCAAATGGCATTGTCATTCTTGCAGAAGCCCTGGAGAGACAGGGAAAGAGTAATTAGGGAGAAGTTCATAGTAGGTGAGGAATAATTAGGAGCTGCTGAGAAACCTGAGGACATCTCAGAGAGTGCCTGGGAAAAAGAGCACTGCAGCTCATATCCACATAAATGAGGTACACTTGTGATCAGAAGCTGGCATCTAGATATAGGCTCTCTTTTTGCATCCATCAGTACTCCTCAACTCATACACTCTTCCTTGCTCCTGAACCCCAGTACTTCCTTGTCTGCTGGTATTGTTACCTTTTTCGTTATAGTAGTACCTAAACCTGTTCTTCCCAGATGGGGCCCAGAGATGAAGAGGCAGCTGGACCCAGATGTCAGCAGAACACTGATGTTGTTCTGGTATAAAGATTCTCAAGTTTGACTCAAAATGCTGTCTGCTGATTTGTTTGGGGGCTGCTGACTAAAAGGCATGATGCCCTTACACGTACTCTTGACCTGATATGACACTGTGGGGAGAAGAAAGATGAAGCCCCAGCACTCTTCTCTCTAAACCCAGAGAGAAATAAAGTAGTCAACTAATATGATAGAAAGGCAATATGAACGCAGGCAAGGTAGTAGTTAGTTAGAATATGATGAGAATATATATGAGCAGTAGTTTTGGAGTGAAATTCTAAACTATGGAGTCTAGAGGTGGTAGGTTGGTATACATGAATATTTGAGGCTAGTACTTGCAGACAGAATTACTGCTTCTAGCTGGGGTCCTATGGCTGTAGTAATGTCCAGAGCCATTTTTATCTCCTCGAAGCAGAACTTGTACCATGGTATCAGTCTAATGGAACCCAGGAGATCCAAGGCTCAGTTTGTTGCAGTGATGACACGTGGGTGGGTCCATGGAGTGATGCAGCTGAACTGAGCACTGGGAGACTGTGCTCTGGGGTTTTGTACTCAATACCAGCTCTGGCCTTGTCCCAAGGGCTGAATACCCCAGGTATTCAGGGGTTTGAACACATTAGGGGTGTTCTTGGAGCAATCCACTGGGTTTTGCTTTCAATAAAAACAGATCCCGTTCATGCTCTTGAAGACAGAGAAGCAAAGCATGGTTCAGTGGGGATGGGCAGGAGAGCTGCTTCCAAAGTGCACCCCTAATCCCAGATAAGCACTAGAGCAGATGTCTCTGTGCCTCTGGTGCCCCTTTGTAAAAGGGAGAGGAGATCTTTTCTGCTTTCTGGCAATTAAAATAGGATAAGGCATTCTTAAGGAAGGGAGGAAATAAGGGGAATAAAGTAAGGGATTTACATTTATTTTTATCAGTGGGAAGAAAACTGTTTTTCTTCTATACAACAAGGCAAAGAAAATATCTGTACCTGTCTATCCTTATGATAGATGATCCTTCTATTTTCATTATACTGTTATGAGATGAGCCTATTAAAATGTGAAAATAAAGCCAAGCAAATCCACCATATCAAATAAAATGCACCAATGCTTTTCTACTATCGAAACGGAAAAGTTTTTTCTCCATGACGGTACCTTGCTTTTCAAATTAAATGTCAAGTATCATGTCTCCCCCAGAGATCTGAGCTACAGAGCAAAGTTCAGATTCGTCAACTACAGAATTATATTTACCTTAATGCTTATTACATATCAAATTACTGTGCTGTGACATGAATAAATATTGGATTTTAAAGTTATTCCATTCAGAGTTTTACTGAAAGAAATTTGACTGCTTTAGTTTAGCTATTTGGCTGGCCAAAAATGTCATGTATTTTAAGGGAACATTCAACTAAAAATATGGCTGCCCTCAAAGGAGACTATTTCTCTTGCCTAGTTAATCAGCACCTTTGTTATTGAGGTGTTGCATGTGGGATCCTGCAATCCAAACCGCAGTTCCACTCACAGCACCGTTACAAGGTAAATAGGTGCTGGATCCCTTGTTTTACCAAAGGAGGAATTGCAGCACAAGGATGGGTGTTCACAGCAACAACCTGATGGCCCTCAAGGGAAGCGGAGGCTGCTCTGCTTGTGCCCAGTATGATGAGGATGCCTGAGTGCCTGTGTTTGTCTCCTGCTTTCAAAGTGCAGACCTCAAAGGGGAAGAGCCATGTGGTTCAGAGCAAGTTGGGAGTGTCCCACACACTGAGAAGGGGACAGCCTTGGCCCACAGCTAGCCATTGTCTGGGGTGCAGGGGTCCCCACTATGGCTGTGCAATCAAGAATTGTGAGTCAACATCATAATCTAGAACCCACAGTCTTTGTCACCTCTTCTCTTGAGAAAATGGTACTGTTGTATCTCTGCTGCTTATTCACAAATTACTGTTTAATGATTAGACAGTCTTAGTTCATTCGGCTTTGAGTTTCCTTTCCATTCCTAGAGTCGTCCTATTAAGTGTTGGCCTGTGGATCAGATTTTATGCTAAAATCAGTGTGCTTTTTTTTTTTGTAATGGTGGGAGTGCAGTTTAGAAAAAATGGCTTCTGCTATTTTCCCAAATTCCTTCTACCCCACAGCCTGGTTTGATTAGGGTCACAAACAAGCCAAAGTAGACGTGAGTACAGAATGAGACAGTATTATTTGTCAAAGGTCATTTAGAACTGGGAGTAAATATGAGGAAACTGGTGTTTGCCAGCTGCTCAGACTAACAAATCCTGATCAGCTGTTTCAGGCTGCCTGGGCCATTTATGCTGATAACAGCCTCTTTCAGGGTGAGGATCTCATAGGACTTAAACTGGTCTTGGTTGATTAACTTCTGATTTACATAAAACCAGGTCTAAATTTGCATCTGAAAAAGACTGCTTTAATCCTGTCACCTAATATTAAATTTTAAACCTTGATGTCAGGGGGTCATGGTTGTTTGGTAATACAGCCTTGGATAAAAATAGTGTGACATTATTCCAACAATATTAATCTTAATGAGATGTGCAATCTTACCATGTGTGTATCAAGGACACTGTACTTATATGTTAACTTTATTATGCCAGTTAATGCAATTAGTGTAGTGCTGCTAATGTAGTTAAAAGTTTTATCACTAATCATATAAGCTCCAATAGGATAAATATAAAGGGTTATTAATGCGGTAATCTATTATTAACAAGTAGAGAAGCAGCAGAGCAATAAACTTTGCCTTCCCGCTGTAATGCCTTTATATGTTGTCACATTTTGGTTTTCATGACTATGATTCCTTATACTGACTTCTGGCTGCTGCTGGATTCTCTCTAATATTATATAAAAAGGACCTGGCACCCATTTGAAGATCTCAGTGTCCCTCAGTCAGTTTTGTGGTGCATAATTTTTCTTTCACTTTTTCTCTTTCCTTTTGACAGCTTGCAGCAGGTCTGATTCTTATCTGATCAGGATTCCTGTCTGTGAGAATGATCTCTAAATACCTTCAGTTCAAGGACACTGTAGAGTGTCTCTTTCAACTAATATAAGGTACGAAAATAGTGAAATTTAATGAGATAGAACACCAAATTGATTGTCTCAGAAAGAGTACCTGAGAGGGTAGTTAAGATGATGTGTCAATCACTTTATCTTAACAGCTTGTACTGTCATCATGTGACATTTCTACAGAATGGCATGAACCCCTTGGTGTCAAAGGACTCATATTTGCACCTTTGATTTAACTAGCAGACAAAAATCATTAAAGGGCAAGGACTGCTCTCCTTAGTGGAGAGGACACAGCTTATGTGGTTTTAAGCAATTAAAAAAATATTGACGCCCTAGTTTTAGGCACCTTTTAGCTGTCTTTAATTTTATTTTTCCATCACAAGTGTTAGAATTTTGAGGACAGCCTGAACATGTTTTAATTCTTCTGGATCATTTGATGCCTGGGAGAGAGACAACTGTTCTCAGAATAGCTATCAAGAGGCAATAAGCTGAAGTCCACTCATGTTTCATGATTCAACATGAGTCATGATCCAGGTAAAAATCTGATTAGATGAGGTGTATCTTCAGATTTTTCATTGGACTCTCTTCCGGAAACAATGACATGGGTTACAGGAAGTGCAATGCATATGTCAGGTGTGCGGGGCTATTGTCTTATCACAGTTTCTGCTTCAAACAAGAATGCTGGTAAGTAATTCTTAGGAAAGAGTTTTAAGCCTTTGACTTTTTTTCACTCCTTAGCCATCCAGAATCCACATTTTTTTGTAAAATCTACTGTATAAGCAGCATGTATGCTCTACTTGTGGGCATGACAATCTGAAAGAGAAGGGAAATGGATTAGGAGGAGATGATTTACTTGACACACTGCTGCTTTGGGTGCTATACTGTGGATTAAGAAGAGACTCCCAACATGCATGACAGCATGCAAAGAAATATAACTGTGAACACAAAAACACCTGTGCTAGGAGCTTGTCAGGAAGCTAAATAAAATTAGCAAACCGTGTAAAACTGGAATCAGAAAAAGGCTTTAAGACTGAGGAGACTCCTGAGTTAGGGAAAAACTCTTCTGGTTGACTTTAAGGCAGACTTTGTGGTATTTTTTGAAACAGGTCATATCACCTGGTTACTTGGACTTGGTAAACTAGTTGGTCTTCAGTCCTATCTTCTTAAAAGCTTTGAAAAACAAGTTAACAAGAACAATGCCTAGCAGAGTCTTAGGGATCAGGACAAAGGTGCTGAATCTTATACAGAGCCATACACAATCTGTTCTTAGGAGGATATTAATTTTAGAATGTGCTAGTTATTCTATATTGTGATTTTGCTGAAAACTTGTCAAAAATCAGTTTGGGCACTTTCTATGCTAACTAATAATGGCAGAAGTATAGGACTGAGTTATTGCAGAGCCCTTCATTCAGAAGGATCCCAAAACATCTATATGCTGCTGTGCCTAATGAGAATCACAGGCTTGTCAGCCCTTACAGTGAAATAGAGCTGTCAGATTCTCAGATGTAACCAAAGAGAGAGGAAGAGAGAGCAAGAGCTACCCAATGACATTTAAAATTCCTTTCAAGTATGCATATGTAGTAAAATGCCAGCAATGGGGTTAGACAAGTTCATAACAAGCCTCACAAATGGGTTGCTCTAAATGAGAATATAGAGGTCTCAATAATAAAACCCACACACCTGCTTCCTCAAAATGGAACATTTTAATTGAATTTTCTGCTCTTGTTTGTTCCCCTTTGAATCTCTTTCTTCATCTCTGAGTTGTAGTTGTGCCCCCAATCTCAATCTGAGCCATCTGTTTCACTTCTAATATTAACATCTTCTATCATATAATGTACTATACCCAGAGAAAAAAAGAAGAAAGCTGATGACTTTCTCCTGGGAGAAAACCTTATATTTCACAAAAGGTTCAGCTGTCACTTTAAAACAACACCTTCCCACACACAAATATGCACCCGCCACATTAGAATATTATTAATAATGCAACCTTCTTGTGTTTGACAAGCCAAACAAAATTACCCAAAAAATGTGAAAAGGTCTAAGAAAGGTGAGAGCAAGTCAATGTTTCTTTTCAAAATGATAGCACCCAAACTGATCCACAATAGAAAGTAATTACATTTTAAATTAACTGTTCTAACTTAACTCCTCGTATACATTGCAAATTTCTGTTTTCCAGTTACACAGGTATCTGTTTAAGCTCAGTGAAGTTTGCAGAGTTGTGTTGACTGAGTCTCAGTCTAGAACTACAAATCCCTGTTCCTTCCATTCTGTGTTGTTTTGGTCCTTCACTAGCTAGTAGTCGCTATCCAACCTCCACCACTCTTAGTGTAATCCCAAATTCACAGGGGACTTGGGGGTCGGAGGAAGAGAGGCCAATAGTACCATTCAATTTCACCTGTAACTGCGGTTTCAAGCTGAGGTAGAGGGTTAGCATCCCAGTGAAAAAGAGTGTTAGTGAAGAGAAAGGAATAGACTCAAGGTTTGGGGTGGATCCCAGTAAATTAAGGAAGAGACTTGTGTCTTAAAATCTAATGAAAACTTGAAAATTGTCCTGGGAGATTTAGGCTGGGATGACAAAATAGAAACTAGAAAGAAATCAGGTAGTATCAGGAAGGAGTTCAAGAAGATGAGGTGAGGATCAGGTTTGTTTGGAAGAAATAGGGAGCCTGTAATGAAACACAAAGTGTGATCTTGACTGAGGCAATTTAAGAAAGAATAATGAAATTAAAGGAAAACACTGATACTATCGGCAAAGAGAAAATGTCAAAGCCTCACATTTGCTTTATTCCAAATGATGTCTGGATTGAAGCAAGCAGATGTGAAAGTCACTGTTCACCAGATTCAGTGAAGCTTGTTTTTTACTTGAGGAGAGATTTAAGCATTACATGGCCAAAACCGTGCAACGAAAGTTTGGAAGTTTTGATGTATCTGATTCAAAATACCACTCTCGGTTTTGTCTATCCCAGTTATTCTTTCTGCCTAATGTAGCTACTCTCAGTTTACGCCACTCAGGGATACAGGTGTTTCTCTAATCTTTCAAGTATAATCCAGAGCATGAGAGTGAGTCAGGTGACGCGATTGATGTCAGTTGTCCAACCGACTGCCGGCTGCCCGGAAGCCAGGCACGCGTCCGAGGCGAGTCCCAGAGGGAAGGCAGACGCCCCAGGTGACTGCTGGCAAATAGCTGTTCTGGTCCCTGGATGGTGCTGACGGCAGTAGACAATGCACACGGAGATGAAGGAGGCGAGAGGCGTCTCGAGAGTGCAAAGCCAAAGGTTTATTATCCCCCCAGGGGGCGGAGAGGACAACACACCACAGAGGCTGTGCTACTCTGAGCACAGAGCAGCGGTGACAGCAACTTTTAAGGGGCGGCGGAGAAAGGGAGGTACATTCGGGACAACCAATAGGGAAGTGACGAGGGAATGACAGGGTCCAATCAGTAGGTCTCAGGGGAGGGTCCGGGGTACATAAACCAATGAACAACCGAGGATAACAGAACTTTCTGGACTAAACATGAATATTAACTAAGCAGTATGAATATTCATAAACTGTGACATAATGTGGGGTGATGTAGGGGAAACCAATCAGGGACACGTGGGGGAGGGAGCAACCGGGGAGAACCAATCAACTTAATAACTTAACTTAACAGGCATAGAAATAACTAGAATGGGGGGCGGTGACCCAGCCTGGATGGACATCAGGGCGGCAGGGCCTAGACTTCTGTGCCCTCCTCCGCCACCTCCTCCTGCTCCTCAGTGGCAGGAAAATGCACCCACCTGATGCCCAGATATTCCTCATCCAGCGTCTGCTGGATCACCGCAACAGTCAGGCATTGGGTTTCCACTTACAAACAAGGTTTTTGAAATCCAAGTTTTGTGGAGACGAGGACCATAGCAGCACATAAAGGTTAAAGCTTTGAGTGTAGCCCTTAATAGCTGTTCTGCACTAGTGCTTCTTTGGAGACTGTCTGGTTTAGGCTTAAAATAAGCTGCAGAAAACCACACGCATTGCCAGCTTGTAATGAAGTCATGAGCTGGGTTGCAGAGCTCCCTGGACATTCAGTGCTAAGACGCAGACAGAAGGCAGTTCAGACAAGCTGAATCTTCCTCTGAAGTTTCTCTCTCTTGATTAGAGAAGACCTTTACTGTGGGGTTCCTAAACTGAGTACCAATAGTTAAATAGAATCCTAGCTCTAGGCTGGAATAATGCCTCTGGCATTGGGAAATGGCACACGGCAATTTGCTAACTTCAGTCCATCAAGGCAACAGGAAAGACAAATACAAAAAAATTGTGCTTCACATTCTTGGTTTGCTTCACTTCACAATGACTTTTGTTTGAGGATGGCATAGATGTTTTGAAAAAGGTTTTGGAAGGTGTTGTCTGAAACCTAAGCCATATCCAGGTTTCAACATCTTTTCAGTGATCCTGCCTCATTGCTGGAGGAAAATACAGTGTGCTGCCTCAATTAATACTAGATTTAATAGGGTTTAGCATAAATACATGATTTAAAATATTTCCTTCTGGAACACAGTTTCCTCTGTGTGCTACAAAGTTACATTGACAGTCTTTCTGTGGGAAAGTAGTTATTCCTCTCCTTATTGCATGTACCCCATGGATTTACCTACCATACAAAATGATCTAGGGATGAATAACTATTGATTTGACCAGCAGACTTGGGACAACAGAATACAGATGTATTTCCTGGATCCTATAGTAGTTCTAGCACTTGTATAAATGTTATTTATATGGAGGAAAGGAATATAATCATCTGCCAAATTTGAAAAAAAGACATTGAGTATATTTTCACAACTAATTCCTGCACCAGGAATGTTTTAAATGTCTCCAAGGCTCTGGAAATCAGTGTTACAATTAGCTAAATGAAGTTACAAGTAATTTTATTATCTAACCCCATAAGACTTTGATAGAAAATTTTGTGTGTCAAAAGAAAGTCCCTCTGGAGTGTAAAAATAACTCACTCATTGTTGAACAGAATCATCAGAATTACAAAGATATTTCAAAGAAAAAAGGCATCTTTAAAAGTTCACATCATATGGATGGCCATGAACAATGGAGAGTGAAATGCAGGGATGTGGAACACATTTCCCAGAAAATGGTCCTCAATTTCATTACAGCATCTATCAGCCTTGCTGCAGTCAGACCAAAAAGATGCTTTTTCCTTCCTTTTAACCTTTTGATTTGAGGTCCTTTTCCCAATAGTTTTGTTCTGGTGAGCCCCAACCTTCCATAATTCAATAACTGCTGTCTAAAAAATGTCTTTTGAATATGTACAAGTTTTTTCTGTTAGTAGCTCTTGACAACAATGCCCCAATATTTGGAAATATTACCACAGTCCCAGAAATTTAACAAAGCTAATGAGACATAGGAAAGAACAGGTATCATTAATACAGAAAATGATATTAAGAAAATGTGGAAGGTTTACTGGGTCTCATGATATATTCCTGCAGGTCATGTCTTTTAATTTCCTATTCCAAATATATTATTATTCTCAGGCATGTTTTTATTGCAATCATGTCATAAGACGACATGTTCATATTCTCACTATGTGTTTGCTCAAATATTAAATATGTTATAGAAGGACTTCTACAGAAATTAAGCCTCAGGTTTTGGTGACTGGTTTCCGATACCTGGTATATCAGAGATACAGACAGTAGGTAACAATACATTGTATCCAAACAAAGTTATTTGATCTTTCTTTTGAGGAAATACTGTTAGTACATACAGAAATATTTTCCCACAAATTGCTGTTTATAAAGAGTATTGGCTAACCCAAAAGAGACACACTTTGCACCAAAAAGTATTTCAGAGTGAAACAAAATGTCTTAATACTAAAGAGAATAGTATCCCTTAACATAAAGGAAAAATACCTAATATTTGATTATGCATGGTTTCTTAAGGGGAATAGTTATGTTGACTGAGGACGTGAGTTAACTTTAGAACACCAGAGCTATCCCGTGGGCTGGACCAACAGACTGTCTAATCTGGGACTCTTTTCCAGCAGGGGCTGGTACCAGATGTTTAGAGAAGAGTATAAGAACTGAGCAGTACACAATACTTCCCACCTTCCAGATCTATTGTTCATGGACTTCCTGAGCTGGTGACTATTTTCAGACCATCTGCTTGCTGCACCCCCTCTCCATGAATTAGTCCAGGGCTTTTAAATGCATTAGTGCCTTTCGTCTGTGCCTCCACAGCATCCTGTGGTAATGAGTTTCACAGTTTTATTATGCATGATGTGAAAAAGTACTGTTGATGGAAAAAGGTATTTCCAGAGGGTGATTCATCCTTCCTGACTTAGGAGAGGATTAATTACCCTTTGAAGAGTCTCATCTTTCTGCATTGACATTAGAGCTTTAGCCAATTACTTCACACTAGACACATACATTTTGGATAACTACAGATAGGGGAGAGTTATCCCAATTTTAGGGTCAGTTTAATTAAATGCAATAACCTCTTTCAGTTAAACACCCTCAGCATAATATTTTTTCTGTAGATTTTGATGATAGGAAATATCATAAAGTTTTGCACAAAGATGTACTTGAATGAAAAATTCCTACCTACCTTTGTAAGCCCGATGGCAAGGCTTTCCCTCTACCAGTTTAAACTAATTAACTTTGTGTGTAGATGAGGCCTAAAGGATCATTATAAGAAGAGGAACATTAGGTTTCATTATTTATCTTTTTTTATGGAAGGGCTTTGACTAACACATGTGGATGGTTAAATTATGTGAACTATGCCTTGAAATGGATGAACAAATTCTTGCTGTTCTATCAGTCAGTGGTTACTAAATAAATAATTATTTAGGGGCAGAGACCCTCACTAGAATTTGGGAAGTGAGCCATATATTGTGTATCAACTATATTAACAAAGGGGATGTTTTCCACATCCGAAAGATAAAAGCTTGTACTTTGGGAGCTGATAATGCACACAGCACTGATCATGTAGATATAAGGTTTTCAAACAAAGTAAGATTTAATGCTTTATATTCTCTTATTACCTCAACAGAGTAATTAAATTGTGTAAAACTTATTTTTAATAGCCCATGGCATAGACTGAAGAAATTATTTTATAATGAATACATGTTCTAAACACTTGGGATAAGAAATCTAAATAAAATATGCATTTACACAATATTCTGAAACCTTTATAGCTCTGAAATAGTTCTTATTTGGCAAAAGCACAGACAACTACTTGGCATTAACTAAGTTAGCTCCTGTAATTGTAATCAAGGGAAATCACCTCACTGGTACTCAATCTCTAACAAAAAGCTTCATAAAGCTTGTTAATGAAACTCACCATTTCAATCTTGTTTTTTGGAAAATAGTTCTTTTCCCAAAGAAATCATAAAGTTGTAGAAATAAAACCAAAACCAAATCAAACACTTTTTATTTAAACTTGACTCACTCCCTTAGCTTTCTGAAGAAGTGTCATAGAAACAGTTTGCAGCTAGACCTGCAGCAGGATGAAATAAATGGTTAGGTTTTTAATGCAAGCCCCGTGAGACCTGGATTTCTTGCTCAATGGGAGATGTCTGGAGTCCTTGTGCAACTGAATGGTGAATGGTGCAGTCCAGAGGTGCCTAAGTCATTTCTCAACTATGATGGCCACTGGAAGCAGTAGTATGCCACAGCATATTGCTAGGACAGATGACTGGTGGAACAGATAGATCCAGTAACAGTTTTACATGACCTCTGAGGAGGGAGGGTAAAACTGCACCCAGATGTTGGTGTCTGGATGAATACTTTTACTGAGTTTTTGCATATGAGAGGAGCAGGACAGTAAGAGTGTGTTTTGACGTGAATATTGGCTTGATAAAGATGTTGTTAGAGTGTTTAAGGATTTGTACCTAAAAGTGTCTGAGAAAGGCTGGATGGAAGATAAATATAGATCTGCAAAGCTATGCCAAGATGGAGCCATTTCCAAGCAGAAACTAAATGGAAATTTATCTAGCAGAAACCTCACTTGTTTAGACCTTAGACAGTCTCCAAAGTTAGGCAGTAACTGAAGTGGATTTAATATCAGTGTCAGTCATGAGCCCAAGCTGACAATTTTTGTAGTTTTTGTAAACATGGGACAGTTGTAGTTTCCTGACTCACAATGATGCTTTAAAATAAAAGAATGATAATTTTAAAAATACTGTGAAAATGGCAGGCACTGTAAGCCAAACATATAGAATTCATTCTGAAATTGTGTCAATATTTGCTTCTGCACTGCCTAACTATCATGATTTCCTACTTCCTTTTCCTCTTAGCAAGGTTAACTTATTTTTTTTAGAGGCTGGACTTTCTGAGAGTAAATGCACAGGGTCTTGGCATTCACTGTACTGATGTGCCTCATGGAAGTCAGTAATAGTTATTTAATGGTAAGAGGAGTGTTCTGTGAATCTCCAATGAACAGGGCTCTATGTTTGCATAGAATGTTCTTGAAACAATTTTGTTTGTACAACTGTGCTTCTGAGGGCAGCAATATAAATCAAAGTGTCATTGTGTAAATGAAGTACTGATTAAAAAACGTTATTCAGAAAATTGCTGTTATAAACTATGATTTCTAGCACATTTGGTTGAACTACTCTATAGGAAGACATTTGTTCAATTTTTACATCTTTTATGCTTTTTGTGAATACAGTACATTCCATACATTTGCAGATATTTCAGTTTGAGGATGGTGTTTGCCATCTACTTATTCCGTACTGCTTAATTATTGATAGTTTTTATTAAAAATTCTAGCTGTGTATATGCAGTGTGCGACCGATAGGGGAATGCACATCTGACAAATGGTGGATGCTTATTTTGGTTGCCTGCTCCATTTTTAATTTTGGAATGAAAGTCAACAACATTCTGAGCTGTATCAGCAGGTAAACAGTCAGACCAAGGAAAGTGATCACCACTCAGTGCTCATGGAGTTTTGGGTCCAGTGTTAGGTATGTCTGTATAAGAAATTGGTTGAACTTGCATGATGACCACCAAGATGACAAGGGGTTGGAGCACTTGCCCTGTGAGGAAAGGCTGAGGGCGTTGCTCTTGTTCAGCCTAGTGAAGAAGTGGCTTTGGAGGAACCTAACAGCGGCCTGGTCATACCTGGAGAAAACAATGCAGAAGGGAAATGAAGAGATAGTTGGTGGGATGGTAGGGAAGGATTTCAATGTCAGATCAGGTCCTCAGGTCTCAGGGCTGGGAGGCAGGAGACAGTCTTTGCATCTTTACAGACTGAACTGTGTCTAAGTTTTGTTGTGGTTGCTTCCTAAATCAGTGACTGTGGTGTTTTGGGGTGAAGATTCATGAGGCACAACTTCAGGAAACTTCTGTGAATGTCCTACAGTGCTGATCTATGACTGTCAGAGACTGAAAATAGTTTATGCCTCTAACATTTATATAAAGTTTTAAAGAAGCCACAGCCACAGAAACCTCCTTGAAGAACTTTGGACTGTAAGTTGGACTGCTGATTAGATTAAAGGGAATCCATTGTTCAGTCAACACAGGCTGAGGGAAAGGTATGCATCCACAACAGGCCCAAGCCTCCAGCTGCCATCCCAGCTGAGTTTGGGGTTGGGGGGGGGGGAGAGCACAGCCCACAAAAGCCAGGTTTACACAGCCTCCTTTCCCCAAACGAGGGGGTAGGAGGAGGTCTCGGGTGCATGGCGTAACCTCTGGTGAGAGGCAATAAACACCCTTCCTCCGATTACACAAACTCCGATTACACAAACAAGCTGTGGAACCCCCAACCCTGGGAAGGCCGCACCCACGGGACATTCAGGTGAGAGGCCATGCACCACAGGTCTGCACGTGATGCAGCAGACCCAGGGTCTGCTGTAAGAGACTGCACCTCCCCCAGG
>VYXC01004073.1:872632-886245 GCA_013397175.1 Platysteira castanea
TCATCTTGTTTCTATTCAACCCAAAGGAGACGAGATTCCGGACTCAAATTCTGATGTCATCATGTACGAGGCAAAGCTGCAGCATCGCCAGAGGGCGAATAAACAGTATAAAAACTGCTCAAACCAGGACGGAATTCGGTGAACTGTGTTGTTGTGGTGTGACAGACATCAGACATGTGGCAGTTCACCCTGTGTCGGTATCCTAGGTCCGACACACTGATATTTCAATCGTGGTGCTTGTTTTTATGACTGAAACTCTGTTGGTAATTTCTAATAAATTGTTGTTGTTGCAACATAATCTGGCTTTCATTTGTAACAATAATAATTGGATCATAACAGACTGGATGTGCCAAACATTTCCCAGTCAAATTCTGTACTGGAAGAAATTCCACTAAAGAAATTCCAGTGAAGTTAGATCAGCAGATGGTTTGGTATTTCACAAGGGTGCTTGCTTGCTAGAGTGTTTGTGGAAGTGAAGAGAAAGGAGCTGAAGGCAAGACTTGTCAGTGCTTGGATGTGCTATGTGGTGTATGGTCAAGTTCCGGGGAGGACTAAGTGCATTCTGCCAGGCCCAAAAATGCCAGGATCTCATTGACTTCTGATTATATTGTCTGAATTTGAAGTGATGTATGTGCATGCCAGATGTTTGTGCATGCCAGGCATGCGTAAACCACACAGGTTATTTGTCTTGCTCTATCAGTATGCTGGTGGATCCTCCACATCCATTAATATTGACATATTCAGCTACTGACAAGGGGCACTAAGCAGCCTGTGGGAACAGCATTGTCTTCCAGGCCTGCAGGGTGGGTGTCATGGTTTGAGACTGTAGTGGCAGCAGACTCAAGTGACTCCAATGCCCAAAACACTTTTAGTCACAGGTGCAACATCTGCCCTGTGAGGAAAGGCTCTGAAAGTTAGGGTTTTTCAGCCTGGAGCAGAGAAAGCTCCAGGGAGACCTTATTCCAGCCTTTCAATACTTAGAAGGGAGCTTAAAAGAAAGGTGGGGATAGACATTTTAGCCTGTTGCAGTAGGATAAGGGGTACTGGTTTTAAGCTAAAAGGGTTGATTCAGACTAGGTAGAAGGAAGAAACATTTTACAATGGGAGTAGCTAAACACTGGAACAGATTGCCCAGAGTTGTGACCACCCTATCCCTGGAAATACTCAAGGACAGGTTGAATGGGGCTCTGACCCAGTGGAAGGTGTTCTAGCAGAAAGTGTTCCTGCCCATGGCAGGGGGATTGGAACTAGATTATGTTAAAGATTCCCTTCCAACCCAAACTATTCTATGGTATATTTGGTGTTAGTGTGTGACATGGCATCATCATCCCACAGGAGACACTGCCGTGCAGTACCAGACTGGGGAGGGGCAGGGGACACTTCTCCAGGAGACTTCAGGCCACAGCTCAGGGGGTCTCTGCCCACTTCTGTCAGTTATGGGATTGGGGAGGTAGGGATATATTCCATTCTGACTTGCCCTGCTTCTCACAGCTGCCAGCTGTTGCCTCCTGGGGCTCAGGGCTCACCCCTCTGGAAGGTTCTCCCCACACAGCCACAAGCAGCTTCATTACAGGGTGAGATTGGAGGGTCCAAGCTGAGCAGCCCCAACCACACACTCAAGCACCATTAAAATTTCCCGGTTTTTTGGGTCTGATCCTCCAATGAGACATTAAATTCTGGGCATAGGGAGTAGAAAATAAGAACATTTAGGTGTCACATACATATTAATGAGTCACAAAACACTGATGCAAGATCCTTTCAGAGTGGCCTTAAGGCTCAGCTCTTCAAGAGCAGCAAAGGTCTTTTTGCTTTCTGCTTTCTTTTCTGTGTATCCATCTGTCATTTCTCCCTGAGTCTGTCCTTCTTCCTCAATGCCAAGCTGCTTTGGATAATTTGTCCCAATTAATTAGATCCCAGAGCTGTTTTCAAAAGCCTGTATCATTCAATCCCCATGCTGTTGACTACCTATTAAATGACATAATTTAGGATCCTGTAAGGGAAATCAAGCATTTATCTTACTTTTTGTCTATGACCATAGCACACCAAAGAGCTGGTATTTATGTGGAAGCCATCTGAAATGCTAATGCAAATAATTAACTCCAGTCTGCAGACTCCATTCAAATTGCTCACTGAACCCCAAACCGATTCAAGAAATGAAACTGGAAGCTTCTTTTTAAATGAATCTTTTCTTAGTACTGATTAAAACTGTGATTTACTCTTTTGTCTGCATTTCCCTTAATTTGAAGTATAACTAAAGGAGGTCTGTAATTGCCGATCCTTTTCTATAACACCAAACTTTTTTGCTGTTTTTTTTCTGTAATTCTTTAGGAGACTACATAACTTTTAACAAGGCTCCCCAGCCTCCTTTTTATGCCCAATAACACCAGCTGCCTTCTCGTGTCTCTAATGAATGTATCTTCCCCGTCTCACTCCACCACCTCATCACTTTCTTTGTGTTCCCCTTCTTTGACAGGTGGTCTTGTGGGTATAACGACATCATTAAATAGCTCTAAAGCTGCTAGTAAGAGAATAGTTACCAAGTGAGTCAGAATACCTTTACTGCTGTAGCTGAACAGACAACTTACAGTGTTTGCTAAATTTAACTGTTTCTCCTCTGCTTGATCTTGTCCATCAGGTTCATAGGTCAGGATAGAGTTTCATTTCTTATATAAAGAGACTTAGGTCCACCTGAAATATTTGGGGCTGCCCTTAACCCCTCCTCCCCCCTCCACACTGCTGTCATGGGTAACAGAAGGTTTCCAGGTAACTCACATTTTGGATAAACACAAGTAGGGCATGCGCAATACTCTGGCGTACCTACCATGGCATTATGAGCCTGTGTTCATGTGACTAAGTCAAGCAGTGAAACTGCAAACCCAGGTCATAATTCAGTCATCCTTGAGGTATTCATCAGGAGAAAGAGGAGGAAAAATGAAGCCCCATCCAAGGAACATGGAAATCCGTACAGGCTAAGGTATTTATTTCTCTACAGGACTCTCAAGCGCACTTGCACAAAGTATACAAAGGATTCTCCTGGACTGCTTTTTTCAGTGTGCAGATTTAGTTTTGGAGAGAGAAAGTGACTCTTAAGATGCCTGGTTGAAGAAAAGGTCAGGAATACTTCAACCTGGAATGTTATTTAAGCATGTTCTATTTAATTGAAAAATTTTAATGGTGGTGAATAAAGTGCAAAAAGCAGCCAGTGATGTGGGAGCTCTATTAGCAAAAAAAAATTCGTGATGCAGCATTTGTTTAAGATGAGCCCTGGCACTCAAAAAAGAGACAGAATAAACCTTTTGCACTAATTTGAAAGCCTGATTAACTGCTCTTAACAATGATTGTGACCTGAAAGGTCAAGCCCAAGTGTTGGGGTGCGAGTTTTAAAGTTCTTTGTATGTTTATTAAGTTCCTTGTGCAATGGTTTCACCCCCACCCCTATAAAAAATTGAAGTTGGTTTGCCCCTTCTTCCCTTTCCCCACCCAGTCCCGTAATAAAGCTAAGAACCCTGCCCCTAGCCCCTGCCAGTCACCCAAACCCCTCCCTTTGTTCCAGGCCCTTCCCTGTCAATCCCCTAAACCCGGCCCTCGGGCCTTGTCAATCACTTTGTGCCCATTCCCCTCCTTCTGGAAAGTTCCTCTCCACTCGACACGCCATTGGTCAGTTTGTTTGTCTATCATCTGTATACTCCCCTATTGGTTATATGTAAATGAGTTCCCTCCCCTATCTCCGCCCATGCCCCTCTCCGATTGGTTACTTGTATTCTCCGCCCCTGGTATCCTCCCCCCTTTATATTCCTGTGTTTCTATTGTTCTCCGGCTCAGACTCTCCTGGCCGGACTTGGGAATAAACCGCTGTTCCTTGGTCTAGCCTGTGGTCTGTCTCCTCCTTCTCCTCCTTATCCTGGAGCCTCACTGCTCTCTCTACCAGATTGCTTTTTGCCCTGAGATCATCTTACAAGAGTCTGCGTGCTCTGCACCCGCCTCGGCCCTTGGGTTCCTCGGGACGAGGTGGGCCAGAACATACGGCGTGTCCCTTCCTGCTTCAAGGAGCTAGCCGGGGGCATTGCCGAGGGCGGCAATACCAAGGGACAGCCGTACCCAAGTATGCAGAAGGCACAGTCCCATCCTTTTCTCCCGATACCTAATGGCAGAAGTACTGCTCTCATCTCTGGGTAACTGAGGAAGTGTCAAATTAGAAGTCACCACAGGAAACAAAATCGCCACCACAACTGATCCCTGGGTGAAGACTGGCCTGCTTAGATTAGAGTTTTGCTCAATTTGTAGTCAAACAGCAGCAGACAGGCCACTGACATTCTGAGGTTTGCTGTGGATGTTACTGCTGGGCATGATCCACTGGTGGCTGCTGAATAATGTTTGATATTTCTATTTTGCAGTTCACAGAACTATGACACCTCGTGTCAATGCAAATAAACCTGTCACAGTCTGATACTGTATTTTAGGCAGTAGATTGAAAATTGATTGTGTGACTTATCTGAATATAAATCCTGTATTTATTTACCCCGAACCATGGGCTTGCAATTAGTCAATACATATTCCTAAAATATGGGATAGGTAAATTAACACTTGCCTGTTGTAAATTACAACTGAGAATAATTTGCGGTGGCCAAAAAGTCGAAAATGCAGTTCATTTAAAAATGGATTTGATGCATTGCATTATTTAACCATTCCCTGAATAATTTCAAGCCATGAATTTAGTTACAACACGAAGTATTGCTGACATGCTGAAGAAATTTGCTTAGAAAAATAGCTTTTCTCTTCCATATATTGATGCTTTTTTGCATATATGTTTTAATTGACCAGTTCTGAAATAAAGTTATTCAATTTTGCCCCATCCAATCAGCCTTACATTTTTGTTACAATGAGATCTATACCCTCCATAAATTTCTGATATCTTTATCCATGCTACTTGGCTCCTTCCCTTATGAGTTAGAGTATAATGTATTATATATAATCTAGGTTAATAGTGGCTTGCATTTCTCTCACCAGGATTAGTTATGCTTTCCCATCCTGTTGAATAATAATTTTGAAATGTAAGGAAATGGTGGCTTCTGGGGAAAAGGACTTCATACTTTGGCTACAGACTGCACGGAGGATATTTGAACCCCTGCTCTGCCTGCTTTAAATCCACACCTGAACCTGCCTCTTGGCTGAATGCCTTGTTCCTGGACAGTGTGGCCAATGCATGGTCTCCAAAACTGGTCAATAGCTCTTGCCGGTGGAGGAGTGTAGAAACTGGGTATACTGGAGTGCTCTCTTTTCAGTGCATGTCTCAGTTTTCAGTAACACGCAGTGAAGATGCTTCCTCAACCAGTAGTATTTTGCTCTGTGTTTATAGCTTTTACTGGCTTTTCACCCCATTTGAGGATGTTTTCTCTCTTCTTTCTCCCTGATATTCACTGTAAATTAAATCTCAGCCCTGAGTGGCCTTTTTGAAATTTTCAGAGTCTCTGTTTTTTGGTGAAGGGCTTCTGTGTTTGTAAATTGGAATTTTTGCATGAGAATCTGCTGCGGAAAAACCCCAAAGACCAGCTCCAGTATAGAAAACATGGAGTATGTGTGGAAATGGGGTGTAGGTGGATGTGAATTTCTCAGTGGATAGTGCATCAGAGGCAAGGGCTAAACTTCAGAAGTTACATTCCTCTACCAAAAAATTTATAGTCTGATAAGGATGTTTTACAGCCTTTTTCTGAGTCATGTATTATTCTTCAAGCAGGTGCTTAGGTCTTGAAGTCAGCACAGATGAGTGAGGTGGCATTCAGCCTAAATAAAGATTCAGTTCAACCACTAGAAATATAAGGAGAGGACAGGATAAGGCTGACTGTAATTTGTACAACCAAACCATGGAACTGCAGTTTCTTGTGGTGAACATTAATGGATGTGTGATATGGTTTTGCCCTTCTGGGAATGCACCAGTGTGGAATTTAAAGAAGGTTCATGCCAAGCAGGAACTTTCCACTTTCTCGGCAACCAGTGTCCAACATAGGGTGAATTATTTTCTCTTTCTTCTCAGAACCAACTTCTTTTAAAATAAAGGGGGAAAAAGTAAAATGCTTTTGTGATTATATCTCTCTCAACCATATAATAGTTCTTCTATGGAAAGCTTGAAGAATATGGAATTACTGTTTGCTCAGAGGTTATAACATCTACCTTATCTCTTACGTCATACAGAAAATTTTATGTGGAATAATGAGTATTCATCTGTCTGTAATAGCAAATAAGGGAATGTAAGGTGATTAACCTCTGGTATTCTTGAGTTGTTGGTGTTTTCAGCAATACTTCCTCACTTGTTTGAAGGTGCCTGGGTCTCAAACAAGTCCATGTTCAGTTATTTAAATATCCACTTGCTTTAGAAGGAACCGAAAAGGTCAATGACTTCCTTTCTGTACATATTCTTAGGGACATGCATACACACTGGTTTTTCCATCTTTTTTGCGTTTTAAGTATGTTCCCAGCATGCTGGTGCTCTTGGAGAAATACTGTTGGAAATAACTCATATGGCACATATGGTTGCTCAGCCAGTGTGGTACAGATGTGTGAGGGGGAGTGTTCCAGGACTACTGAAAGGTGCCTTTTGCTATCCTGTGTAGAAGGTTAGACCTGCTTTTACTGGCTCCCTTGGACAGTATGGGACTGTTACCTTTGTGACTAGGATGATAAAGGTACTCAGCAGAGGCAGCTGAATGAAGCCAAGTGGGATGATTCTGCCATGTGTCTCATTGCCTCAGCTGTCTTGTTTTTTCTCTGTTCCTCCTTTCCTGGACATTTGCAGAACACAGCAGAAAACATTTTTGAAGATGTCATCCCTGCTTATCCTTATTAACTATGGTGTCAAATCGAGCCTGGTGTCAAGGAGCTGTGGTGTGACAAGAAGACAGGCTGGAAACCTGGGATCAGTGTGGAAACTTGAGTGTGGAAGCATCACTCACTTCCACATTGTACAAATCTCCCCACCAAGGACTTCCTTTGACTCAAAATAAAACGTACCTGATGCTGGTAGTTGAATGCTGTATTTAATTTCATTCTTCTGATTGACATCAATTCTTGAAATAAAATTATCTTGAAACAAAATGTCATAAGGTTACATTTATGAACTGGGAAACCACATTTGTTGAGGTGCCAGTGGCGATAAAGGAGGCGAGAACGCTCCCCACATGGAGACCTCAGAGGATCTTTTTTCACATGGTCCGAAAGGCAGAGAGAAAGCACATAACGTGGGCCTTGGATGTTATAAGGGGATGAAGGGGGCAGAGAGAGCACATGGCCTAATGGTTTCAGGGCATAGGGGCAGTACATGGGCAGAGTTGGGATATTGGGACCAATGGGGAGAATCTGAGGGAGTGGTCAGGACTAGGGGTGGGGAAGGGAGAGACTAGGGGTGGGGAAGGGCAGGCATTTAGTAAGGAGTGGGGGAATTGAGCACCACACACACTCTAAACAAAGAAATTGCACTGTTTTTAAAAGTGTTACAGAAATAAATTTCATGTTTTCTGGAGTAAGGTTTCGGAATTGTATTGTGCCTAGAGAACTGAGTTTTAAGAAATGAATTTACTGTTTTTTTTCCAAAAGTACTGATAGGAAAACTCTATGTCTTTCTCAGTGAAATGACAGTAATTCTGCTCCTGCTCAAAGTGAGCTGTGTTCTATATATTGAAAGTAATGGTGTTTTCCTCAGCTTGTAAATTACACCACATAAAACAGGCAGAACATTCCTAATTAAAGAAGTAATGCTATCTGTAGAGGGCAGTGCAAAATGGGGTACAGCGTTTTAGGTGCCAAAGACTAAATAATTTCTACTCCCTCCCTCCCTGCCCCCTTTCTCTTTCTCCCTCTCTCTCTTTGTATTTGAAGACCAATGTGTCTAGTATTCCCCTTTACAGCTTATAACATGAGACATGACTTTTTAGCTCCTTTCCAAGGGTGCCAAGAATTCACAGGTTTTTATATTTTGCAGCTCTCCAGCAGAGGTTCAGGTTAAAACATACATAAAGCTGTTTAGAGGTCAGCCACCAAGTAGACAGCCATAGCTATAGCTCCAGAGTGCATTTTGTCTTCAAGATGCATCTAATGTTAGTGGTTGAGTTTGTGTCAGGAGGGAGCTTTTGAAGAAAACCACCTGTGCATCCCCTTTCACTGTACTTTTATTCACACAGCAGAGTAGACTGGAAGTGCACAAATTGGATTTCTTTCGCATGAAAGTGACCACAAGATGTGCTCCAGGATCACCTCAAATGCACTCCAACTGTTAATGGACCTTCAGTTCACAGGAGCAAATTAGAGCTAGGCTGATGTAAGTCTCCGTGACAACTCGTGTGTGAGTGATGGTCCTTACCAACAGCTGTGTCTCTCCAGATAGCTATCCTTTGCTCGCTCACTAATGTAGACTTTTTTTTGCTATGCAGGAGGTGGGAGTGACTGGACTAACAGGTTATTTCACTATTCACTTTTTCACATGTGCCCAGTGATCTGTCTGGCTCTTACTCATGAGAATCTGGTTCTTCCTCCCCAGCTTCCATTTCCAGTTGCAGTCCTTAGGCAGCTCCCTGCACAAAGCTGGCTTGGGTGATAGCTCAGATTTATAATTCTATCAGGCAAATAGACAAAGCAGCTGTGACCACATCTGACTGAGGCATAGATGAGGGAGAGCAGATGATGCTCAAGTCATGGCTGATGGCATGGGAACACAGACCTGACTCCCTGCTGAAAAAGCTCCCTTAGGGAGAGGCTCAAGGTGCTCATCCAATTTCATACCTGGTTTCTGTCCTTGCCTGAGGGTGGATAAATGCACAGAGATATGGAGGAGAACAAAGCACTTGTAGATAGACATGAATTTTATTCACCACTAAAACTGCCTACCCTGATGGGGGTGAGTTGACTCCACCTGGGGCTTTCTTTGGAGCTTGCTCGCAGGTTAGTGCAGAATTTTCCTGCCTATGGAAAACCTCTGCAAGAACCTTACCATAGCTTCCCAGAGCTTTATATTCCAGCACTTTTTATTTCTGTTTCTGACTGTAGTCTGAGATAATGTTGATCTTTACAGCCAGGTAAGTGGATCTCATATCATGCCCTGTGGAAAGATGCATGTCTCTACAGGCGTGTGCACTGCAGGTAGAGGGCTGCTACTCCTGAAATTTGTAGGGCAGGTGTGTTCTCCACTGAATCCTTAGATCTTATATTTGTTTCTTTCACGCAACCTCCAGATCCAGATTATCCCCCAGAGTACGCAATAGAATGACAACTTTTCTGGATTTGTTTCCAAGGAGAGCGATCGCAATATGATAGAACAAAAAATTATTTTTTCTCTGACAGCTGTTCCTAATCATAATATTTTGGGCATTTTTAGAAATAAACAATTGTTTGCAGAAGGCAAACCTGCAACTCTATAATGATGTCCCGTTGCTGACTTCTGAAGTATTTTTGATCTTAAAAAGTATTTGATGCTTCAAAGAAGCAATTTTGAAGGCTAACAGAACAAATACAAGTTTCTTCTCTGGCCTTTAAAAGAACATAACCTACTGGTAATTCCAGGAGAATTACTCAGGAAAATGGCAAATGAAAATGTAGGAATTTCCGTTTTCTTAAGTAGCTATGTTTTTCCTGCAATGGTAAAAGAGGTGGATTTTCTGTTAATATTGAATGAGATTATATGCTCAGCAGAAAGTCAGAAGAGCAGAGGTGTGATTTCAGGCAATCATAAACAGATTTTCACAAATCGTGAGTTAAACTGTTGAGAGAATTTATGAAGAATTTGTTTAGGAGACAAAGTGTTCACTTTATATCGCAGCTTGATCCTTTCAGCATTGGTTTCAGGTAACACAAGAGGGGTCCTGGCCTTAAATTTTACTGAAAATTGTATGACAGAGGCAATACAGATAGAACACATTTCACAGTTTGGTTGTTCTGAAAGATGATGGAATGGTATACTTTAAATATGTAACTTTATTTCATCTGCTTCGGAAAAACCTGAAATCATTGTGTTTTCCATTTTATTCAGTGAGAAATATATTTATTTACCATTTTGTGAGACCTCTATTTCCAAAAAGCTTCCTAACCCCTTCAGATTTATAAAGTTGGGGTAGTAAAATGGATTGTACCCTTCTGCTAGAAGCCCTTGTTTTAATTTCTGCTTCTTTCTTAACAGTCTACCAAGTACTTCTTTCACTTGTGACTTCTGAGATAATGAATCATAGAATCTCTGCACTTGGAAGTGGTGATCTCTGGACATAATCTGGTTTAATCCCCCTGCTCAAAGCAGGGTCAGCTGAAGCAGAATAGGGACTCCACAATGTCTCAGGGTAAATCATTCCAATGTTTGAATACGTTCACAGTGAAGTTGGGTTCTTATAATGTTTAAATGGAATTTTCTGTGTTTTAGGTGATGCCCATTGCTTCTCAGACTATTGCTAGGTGCCTTGGAGGATAGTCTGGCAAAGGTCAAAGTGTGCAGTGCAGGGGCTGTTGCATGCAGAGACAGAAAGTCTTTCTAACCAGGGTTATCGTTCCCTCCTCTCCTTAGCTCTTCCCCATTCTAGAAGGCAGCCCCACAAGGGTCTCTCTCACTGCTTTGACATCATTTCTTTTCCTTCTTTCTTATTTTAGCAGGAGCATGTGTCTTTGGTCCCTTCTATGTGGAGGTGCTGAAAGTCAGACAGAAGGCTCTGAAAGAAGCTTATGGTCAGTGTTCACCCTGTTTCTCTTCTGTATGCATAAACTGTGCTCCTTTTCTTGTTCTGATGCCTTAGGTTTTAACTTTTATATTTTTCAAAATCTATATTGCCTAGTGTGTAACTCTGAAGTTTCTTGAAGCCTGCTAGCTGCTGTTCTCTTATGCCAGATAGACACAACAAAGCCTCTCCGAGTTCGTTATTCAAGGACACTCAGATTGTCCTAGGCCCAAAAGGTGTAAAGTAGGTCCTCTAGAGAGGTGGAGAAATTGAAGAAATTACATCATTAGCTAAAGTTTTAATTGGTGAATTTATGCTGATATGAAAATGAACCAAACCTATAAAAGTGTGAAGAACTCGTGGTAGCCTTTTTATCTCGGGGTCCATTTTGGATGTAGCCTTTGGCTCCCCAGGGTGTACCTTTGAAGGCCTTTCAAATAAATACCTAGCTTTATTCTCTTATTCCTGTCTAGTCTCTGTTTCTAGGTAGCCACTCAAGGCATCAGTTCCTCCTTCTCGATGTCCATTAAAATAGTGACTTGTCATGGTACAAAAATAATCTGACATGTTTCTTTTCACACTCTGTATTTAATGTATTCTATAACATATACTGGTTTTTCTTAAAGTTGCTATTTGTGAACAAGAGGAGTCTAAACCAACATGTAGCTGTAGAATAGGTTTGGAGGAGATTCTCAAATGTCTCTTGCTACTCTTAATTTCAGAGGGACTTTTGCAGCAAGTCTATAAAGGTCACATCCGTGCTGTTAGAAAGCTTCTCCACAGGGTAATTCCCAGCCTCTAAGCCAGGGAACGCAAAGTAACTCCTAAACACTCTCTACAGCACAGGTTTTTGAAGAGACAATTGGTTGTATTTGCAGTGCATAGTACTTGATCCAAGTATGCTCCAACTCCAAAGTGTGGCTCCAGTTGTGTGGCTCTAAGAAATAGTTATCAGAAATTCATGCATATTTCAGCTCAAAGAGCCTGAAATGCAGCGATGCCTCTTTCATAGCCTCAAAGCTTGAAATTTTGTGGCAGCTGTGTCCCAGAGCATGTATTGAGAGGCTGTGTGGACACCCGAGGAGGCTTTCTGGGGAGCATTGCACTACTCTCGTGTGGGTCAACCTAAACTGTTTAGTTTCATTCTATACTGCCTGAGAGTTCTCTGGAGTCAGAAGTGCTTGGAGTTACAGCCAGACTTCACTTGGGAAGAGCCTAGCTAGTTACCTTTGAAAGGGTGTAGGAAGAAATCAGGACATTTGAGTTAGATCTGAAGAGTCAGAAAAGCCAGAGCTAAACTGACCGTAGTAGCACCACCCAATAGATTCCAAGTTTAGTCATTCCCAGCAGAGTTACATCTAACCATGTGATTTCTGTGGTACCTCCAATTTTCAACTGATTCTTGAGGATACTGTGACCTCTTTCCTTATCCTTCTCTATCTGTTATTCTGACAGTTCCAAATGAGCCTCATTTATCTTGGAATCTCATTAGGTGGTCAGTGGACTAAACCCAGCTTTCCCAAGCCAAAACTTCAAATAAACAGTTGACACAGGTCTGACAGCTGCAGTTGCTATCCTCTTACCTATTAGAATGTGTCTATTCAATCTGCCTTTTGCACCTGCTGAAATACTGCCCAACATTCTGGAATCTTTTAAGTTATTAGAAATCCTTTTTCTCTTAAGCTTGTATCTGGAAAGGGTTAACTGTTCCACCCCTGAACATTTTCAGTTGACAGCTCCTCCACTCAGTTCTGTAGAGAATTTTCATTTCTGCCATTGTGTTTTTTCCTATTTGCTTCTCACCAACAGCTCCCTTTGATTCAAATCCATGTATTTATGTGGAATGGTGCCGGGGAGCTGACTGGAGCTGAGAGTTGCTTGTACGCCATGGAGCCCAGACACCTGTGCAGGCACGGTTATTGATCCTGCAGGGAAATGTCATGTCACTGAAACTCCAGCAGAGATCAATGTCTGAGCAGAACTGCAAAGAGCAGTGAGATGTGCAGCTTAATTTGTGTCTTCATGGTGTTCTGAATGCAGCTGGATGGTTTACTGTGAACGAGATAAATCGTATAAACTTTTTGAACTGCCTTTAAGTGCTGGGCTTTACACTGCTCTGGTGTAGGAGAAAATTTCTTCACTGACACAAAGGCAAGAACATGATAAGTAATAATCTGAATGGGAGATTTTATATTTTCACTCTCAATGCATTTCACAGCCAGAAGAGCTGCATTTGGGTGCTTTTTAATTTTTGGATACCCATGAGGAAAAATGGTTTAAGTTTCAGACACTTCCTAGTGCTTTTCTAAAGCATTGCACCTCTACTCAGAAGCAAGAGATAAATTTCAGGGAACATATCTTCCTTGTCCATCACTCTGATGCTTAGTGTTTGCAGCATGAAAAGAGAAAACAGAGGCTGCTGTGCAACCTGTATTTCTGACTCTACCTCTCAGTCAAATAAAATAGTGCCATGCCAGTTGTTATCATCTAGGCATCGGAGTTAAGCCCACATGGTCTTCTCTTCATACCTGTTGTCAGACAGAGGCAAGGATGCGAAGTCATACCTTTATTGATATAAGAAGAAGATAAACTGTTGAGTTTTAAGTTGATTGAGATATAAAATGGAAACTAATGAGGTGACTGGTATTAAAAAATTAAGCTTTTTAATTAAAAAAGAAAATCACTTTTGGTTGATTGTTAGAAGATAATTAGTAGAAAGGTATGGTCTGTTAGAGACTGGTGATGATGGAAAACTGTATGGCAAGATGGATGAAGAAAATCCACTTGGGAGACCTTAAGTGCTTCCTAGACCAGAGATTACTGATAAAAGCCTAAGCAGTGGAGATCAGTGTGGGGAATGGTTTTCCAGAGAACCCAGAGAAGATCCTTCAGTAGATCTGTCTGTCAGTTGGAGAAAGAAGAGAAGAGAAG
>VYXC01004075.1:981-15399 GCA_013397175.1 Platysteira castanea
GACACAGGTCACTGACACCTTCCGGAAATGGTGACACAGCCAAGGGACAGGGATCTCTGGCCACTTCCAGAAATGGTGACACAGCCAAGGGACAGGGGTCAGTGGCCACTTCCAGAAACCCCGAGCAGCTGAGCCGTGAAGCGCTGGGGATGCTGGTGGAGCTGGGGCCTGTCCTGCTCCCCGTGTCCCATCCATGAGCCAATGCTGCCTCTAGAGCCCAGCAGAGCACCGAGCACGTGCAGACTGAAACAATCTGGGCTTTGTGACACGCTGAGCTGCTCCTGCCCAAGTGGAACCTCCTCAGAGCGCCGCGATTTCATTTTCGCTTTCAAAGCCGACTTTTCCTGGCGCGCCTGGGCACGGAGAATGTTTATCAGGCTCTGCTTTTGTTTATAACAATTGAGAAAAGTCCTTACGGTGTCCCTGGTCAGTTTAATCCACGCAGAACACACCAGCCTGGTGTGTTTATGTTTTCTGCCCCGTGCGTTTCGTCGGCCTCTTTTACAGCTTCCAGCAGCACCCGGCGCGTTCCTGGCAGCTCGTGTGCTGACACCCAGCAGGGGAGGAATAAAGGGAGGATGTTTAGGTTGATGTGGTTTAAAAAAAGATCTGGTCTTAAGTCTGGGAAAGGCATGCAGAAGAGTCTCTATCCCAGTGTTGGTGGTGAGGGCTCTGTTAGTGCCCAGGCTCAGTAACAGGTTGGGGACACGAGGAAATGGAAGGGAAGGCATGGTGATTTTTCAGAGTTTAGCTGGTGGGACCAGCTTGTCAGAGTTGTGGCTTTCCCAGGTCCCACAAGCTGATCTTTCCGAGTTTCTCCAACAGATCATTTACAAAAGGGAAAAGGTCACTGAGAACAAGACACTCTTTTAAAAGGCAGAGAAAAAAAAGAAGACAATCGGAAAAAATGAGAACATTCGAGTCAGGATGAAAAGCACTGTGGAATACCCCCAGAGATCCTTCTCTGGTAAGAGAAGCATCCATGATATATTGGCAGGACATCCACTGGCAGGAGATGCTCCCCAGGTGGATCTCAGCAGCCCTACCCAGGGACAGTGATCAGCTTTTCCCTTTAGCTCCCTGCAGGGAATGGGCAACGTCAGATGGATGTTTGGCAGTGAGATTCCGGATCTTAGAGAGGGTGGTTTTCCTTGTTTGTTTGTTTGTTTGTTTTGAATTCTAAGCAGTGCATTAATTTAGGAAAATGTGGCATCTGTCTGGTGCAAAGTGGTGCCACGGGGTGGGGCCTGCTGTGCCTGGGGTTGTCCTGGGGCTGCCTTTCCAGTTTTCCCATTCCACAATGGGAATTTCAGCTCTTACCCACCCCTGTGCTTACTCCTCACTGCCTGCTTCTGCCGGCTCTCAGTCCACTCGGAGAGATGGTTAACTCAACCCTGCAGGTGGGGCGTTAAGGAAAAAACTTCCAGAACCTTCTCGAGGCTGGGCAGAGCATCAGCTCCCCGTCAGGGCACATGCCCGGGGGCTTTGCCATCCCTGCGCTCGTGGGCAGCAGATGCTTTAAAATGTGCCAGGCTCTCAGCAGAGCGGGGTTGCCAGCTGCCGGCCGGGAGGGGAAGAACGCGGGGATTGTTCCGTGCGGGGATTGTCCCCATGCGGGGATTGTTCCCAGGGAGGGCAGCCAGGATGCTTCAGCTCTGCTCTGCCCGTCACCTCCTTCGCCTCCTGAACCCTCTCGATTCCGCCGGCAGTGGCCAACTCGCTCACAGAGTGCGTTATGTTCTGTCCACCCCGATTTCAGCCCGAGGAATTTTTCCATGCCGGTTGAGTTTGTTGTTTTTTTAATTTAAAATATCATTTTCACTCTTTTACAGGGGGTTTTGCGTACTTTAAAATGTCCACGCCCATTGCATTTTAGTGTAACAACAGAGCAGTGTGGAGAGGGTTCCCTGGGACCCTCCCGAAGGTGTTTGCTGAGGATGTGAAACCATTCCCTGCCTGCTGTGCCCGGTACTCCTTGGGCATCGGGAGGAGCACGCAGCTTCTGCCAGGGAGAGGTGGCATTTTCCTGGCAAAACACCCCTTTAAAAAACAATCTTTAGATGAACAAAACGAGGTAAACCAGGGTGAGGTGTCCTGGCATCACCCCAGTCTCTGCCCCACGGCCGGGCTCTGTTCTGAGCGAGCTGCTTTTACTCCCAGTGTCCAAATCCGGGGAGGATTTTTATGGGAAGAAATACGGAGAAAACGCTGTTGTGGTTTTCAGCTGTGGGAAGGGAATTCCAGCGTCCAGCCAGCAGGAATAAGGCTGCGAATGAGAGATCCCGGCCCTCTCTCGTGTGCCGGTGATGATAGGAGCGCAGAGCAGCTGCGCGCTGGACGCTGATGGAAGCGTCCCAGTAGCTTTGGGCTGGAATTACACTCATAATTCTTAAATTATAGCAGCCGGGAGTTAATGTATTTCTGCTCGGCATTGTCAGTGGCGAACCAGAGGCCATTAATTTCCCCCTCGGTGTTTGTTTGAGAAATCATCCCCTGTCAGCTGCCGCTGGCGGCCGTGTCTCCTCGCCGCATTCCTAGACGTGCTCTCTGTCTCCCAGCGAGGGTCCTCCCCCTGCGGGAGATAAGATACAAGCGGCATTCCCCGGGAGGTGTCAGCGGGCTGCTTTATGACACATGATGAGTGATAAAGGCCGCGGAGAGGTGCTGATGTGGCCACATTAGTTAATGAGGTCATAGCCGAAGTTGCTGCCCCACTGATAACCTGCAAATCCAAATAATGCGCAGATAGCAGCGGGGTGCTCAGGAGTCCTGTCCCCGTCTCCTCTCGCTGTCCATCACACGCAAGGGCCCAATCAAAGGGGGAGAAAAAGAAAGATGATGCTCCCAGAAGGGGAACACTCATTCCTTCTGCAGCTCCCGGAGCTGATCCAAGCGATGGGAAAGCAGTGGGATACAAGAAATTTCCTCACGGGCTCCGTGAAACGCAGTCACGGGGAGCTCTGCATTCTTTTGGTGTCTAAGAAGAGAATTCCTATATTGAATGAATATTTCTGGGCCGGGATGGAAAACTGGGGCTTCGGGAGCTTTGTGTGCAGGCTGTGGAGAGTGAAAACTCAATATAATGTTCTCCAGCTGTAAAGTGAAATCCTTGTGGCCACTGCATGGATTTGGGAACAGTTGCTGTCCTCAGACAACGACCTTTTGCACCGATGCTTCTAAATAGGAAGGGAACATTCCTCGTGTCTCACAAAAGCAGGGTTGGGTTCCCAGAGCAGTATTTCCAGCAGGGAGGAGATGGAGCTTCCCCACAGCCCCTGTGGAGGTGGGAAGGGCTGGCCCAGCAGTTCCCAGTGCATCCCAGTGACCGTGTGGGAGCACCAGCCCCAGGGGATGGCACGGGAGACACCCTGGAGTGCTCCGAGAGGAGCAGAGATTTTTAGGATGCAGGGGAATGAGAGCTCCGTGGGATTGTCACTGTCCCTCCTGCGTGGCTCAGCCCCTTCCCTCTGCAGCAGTGGTGGTGTGGCAGCTGTCAGAGCCCTGTGCCTGTGCACAGTGTCAAAAACCAAGCAAGATCTCACAGAGCTGAAAATCAGATTGTCACTTAAATACCAGAAATGCCCGGAATTTGGAAATCTGTTGAAATATGCTGGGTTTTGCCCTTTTTCCTCCTGGTAAACAAGTCAAGAGCTGGCAGCGTCTTGTCGTGCTGGTGGTGAACTTTCTGTCCCTTCCTTCTTAGCAGCTCAGGTCTAATTTATTTAATCATTGGAGCAAACTTTCAAAGTGCTCCGTGCCTCCTCTTTTGTTTCTAAGGTTCAGATGTATTTTTAGCGCTTGTTACTGAACTGAGTCTGTGCATTGGAGAAGAATTAATTATTGTTTTGGGTTTGTTGTTATTCAGATGTTCAAAAAAAAAGGGGATTTACAGACTTTGAACACCTCAGGGGCTTTGTTATAGGCCACTTGTGTGTTGTTGGGGTTTTAATGATGATTTGGGTTTTAATATAAATTCAGCTCTGTTGAAAGGTGACAGCCCTGCCCAGAGCAGCCCTGGGTTACCCACAAAACCACTGCAACCTCAGGAGCAGCTCCGTGGTCCCCACAAGGCCCCAGAAATCCCCCCAGGGCTAGGGCTTTAGGAACTGAGCTTTCACCAAATGCTATAGAACAGCTGAAGTCACCCCATTTTCAAGTTGTTGGTTATTTTCAATAACAAAAAGCTGAGTTTGCAGGTTGGAGGGCTCCAACCTTCCCAAAAAGAACCTCTCCCAGTTGATCAATGCACCATGGAGTTCCTCTCTGCAGTCTTCTGACAGTACTTTTGGGGGATTTTTATATGGATTCATGGCACAATCAATAACACATTTATGTGATCTTGGCTATGTTCCTTCAGTAAAAAACCCAACTCTTTTTCGTGCCCCAAGCAGGTGATGGTGGCAGGAAGGCTGGGCTCGGCCAGCAGGAAAACAAGAGCACGACGTGCCCCTCCCAGCATTGAATGCAGCTTCGTGCAAACAAATATTGACTTTGTGAAAATTTGTGGAAATTAGAGAGCGATGGCATGGGTGGGATTAGACTGGGTGGAATGTCCTGGGATTTTGGTTGGTGCTGATGGCTTTATTTTTCTGGGAGCATTAGGTTTCTCATGAGACAGGCATGTAATCTGCTGCTTAGTGCTCCGTGGGGCTGTTTGCTGGGTGAAGGAATAAATACCTTGCTGAAGTTCCAGGCTTCCCAGTGAGGTGGATTTACCATCTCCGTGGGGCTGGGTTGGTGTTTATTCTGAGGAAGGGGGAAAGTTCTGTAACTCCCTGCTCAGAGCCATCAGGAGAACTGGAGAAGTGGTGGTCCAAGGGGAATGTTTTGGGGACTGGTAATGTTTGAATCCCCTGAACGCGGCAGAAAAGGGTGAGAGGAAAACAGCTTCAAGTGGGACCAGGTCTCAGATGGGCTCCAGCACCTTGGGAAGTGTTGTTGGCCAGCCCCCAGTGCTTCCTCACCCTCTGGAGCGCATCGTTTGGGCAAAACCAGGTCTTAGAACATCATCTGGGCAAAACCAGGCACAGCTGGGGCAGCCTCTCCTCCTCACCCTCGGCACAGAGCACCTTCCCCCAGGTGAGCTGTCGTGCTCACCTCAGCATCTCTGAGTTTCCTCCATGCTTTTATTCTAAGAGAGAAATGGCAAAAGAAAAACCCCGCTGTGTTTGCTGAGCACATCGTTGGGGGTTCTTCGGAGCCAGGGCTGTCCCTCGGTGTCCCCTGCCCCTGCTCATTCACGTGGAGGGTGCCCAATATCTCATTACTCAGGGGACAATACCTTGATGGGGATGTCACCTGCAGGAGTTTGTCCACCCAGGGCGGGTGCTGTCCTGCAGTGCAGGGTCAGGAGAGCTGAGCCCTCTGAGCCTGGAGCTCTCCCCATTCCCGCTGTGGCACCAGGGCCCTCCTTTGGGCCGGTGTTTGTTTGAGGTTTCCTGTTATCCAGAGACAACTCTGGCTCCATGAATTAATAACCAGGCACCAAACAGCAGCAAGGACTTGTGGTGCCCTTCTCTGGGTGGTTTGTTTGCTCTGATTTCACTCTTAGAACAACTTTGCTGCATTTTCCCAGGGCCTGCTGCTGTGTGGAGCACCAGCATTACCTGTTCTGCTTTGGGTCTTATTTTCTCTTTCTAGAATTTGTTGCCATTAAACCCTGAGTAATTCTCACCTCCCACTCTCTGTTACTGCCTCTTACTGTTACTCTGTTACTTCCACCCTTACCTGCTTTGATTTTGAAAAGAGATTTTACATTTCAAACATTTTTGGACAGAGCTTTTGAAGAAACCCTCACCCGATTTCGTAGCTGATGTGAGCATGAGTTAGTCTGAGCTCTGCTGCACCTCTGCTCTGTCCTTCTATTCATTCTCTCCTTTTTTTGTGTCTCACTCTTCCTCCCTCCACGGGCCCAGCCTCTGTGATTAAGTCTGCAGCTCTCCTGCTGTTTTTAATAGGCCTGTAGTCCTGACCATCTGATGAGAACCAAACTGCACAGCGTGCTCCTGAATACTTTCACTGGAATCTCCTAATGCAGGGTATTAATCATTACTGTCAAACCATTCAGGCCCTAAATGTGTCCACCCAGTATAAAATTATACTAAACAGGGGGGGAAAAAGGACTTGGCCCATATTAAAAGCAGTCAGTCCCCTGACTTCTCAGGCATGATGGCCCAGGCACTGTCCAGTGTAACAAACAATGGTGTATTCAGCACGGGCTGCTGGTGATTGACGCTCGTGGAAGCGCCAGAAAATGGGCATAACGAGTTAAAGGAAATATAGAAAGGCGTGGCTTCCTGGTGCTTTTGCCACCCCAAATTCCTGGGAAGTGGCTGTGTGCGTGCAGCTCGGATGCACCCACCTCGGTGATCTGAACCAATTTGTGCAGTTGGGTCTTCCCTGGCTGCCCTCAGCCAACAGGAATTGCTAAATCTCTTGCTGTCACACTGAGTTACTGCACAGACAGAGCCCGGGGAGTCCTTGCTTCGGTGTCTCCCTCGAATCTGATCCTGGGAAGTGCAGGGCACAGCGTGCCGGGAAGGCATGGGCTTACTGCACGAGGCTGGAGGAAGGTAAGGCTGGCTCTCCGTTAGCTGGGATTTAGACGTGCATGTTTTACACCATATTTGCCCCTGATATTCCTAAGCTGCCCGGGAATGCAGCCCCTTATATTAGAATACACTTTTTTTTTTCTTTTTTTTTCCCCCCAAAAAAGCTGTTTCTAATTCTCCCCTGTAAGAATGCCTTTATTCTTCGGAGCTGGCAATAAAAGTTAATCGAGTGTAAAATAAAAGTTACATAAGGTGAGTGGTAAAACTTTATGATTGCTGATGTTGGGTTTATTGACGACTGCACTGGCTGTTAGGAGCTATGGCATCCCACCAAGCCCACGGGATGTCCCTGCCAGCCCGTGCTCCACAGGCACCTCCACGTGGGAACAGGCTCGGCACCCTCACATGTGCCCCAGGAATTTATGGGGAAAGCTCTCCAGCTCCCAATTACGATATTCTTAGGTAAATGTGGGATGTTTTATTGGCAAATGGGAGGAGCTGCTGGATGTTGCAGCCAGGCCAGGGCTCCATGTGTGCCCTGAGTGGCAGCAGGAGCGGGACAAGGCAGCCACACACCCGTGGCTGGTGGCTCCTCTTGCCCTACACTGCTTTTTCCCAAGCCAACTCACTTAAATATTCAGCCTGAGCAGGAATCCTGAGAGGGAGGGATGAGGGGGAAGAGTCCCTGGTCCTGTCTCAGCGCTCAGGGTGTTCCAGCTTCTCCATACAGAGTTTTCACTTGGTTTTCACACGGTATTCATGTGGTCTGCACTCATCCTGCCCTGACAGAAGAACACAGAAACCCAGGAAAAGTAAAACAGAACATCTGCAGTGTGCAAAATGAATACGTTCCTTGCATTTTGGGCCCGTCATTAGCTGTGTTAATTGGTTTGAGTGGCTAATAGGATACTGTGATCATTAATGGTTCATACATTTATTTCAGTGCGGTAATGGTTTGAAGTTCTTTTTTTCCCCATTAAGTTCTGCCTGATAAACATGGCTTAAAATATCAGGGCATTTGGCACCTCTGAAAATCTTGCCAAGTTCTTCTTTCTTTAATATTTTTTGCTTTCTAAAAGCTGACTGAAGCAACAATGACAATTTCATTAAGAAGCTGACACTGGGAATTACAGCAGCAGTGCAGCATTTCCTACCCTGACTTGCATTTCAGATTTACCATGCAATGAAAAAAAACCCCAAACCCCAAATCCTCCTGGAATTGTGGTGCAGCAGGTTAGTGGCCATTGATCTCAGCAAGAATGCTCCAACCTGCCAAGTGTGTTACATGCTTGAAGTCTAGACAGAGATGTAGCAACCACGCGTGTTCCAGCTGGATTTTGCTTTTGGAATGATGCAGGGATTCCAGGAACGGGGGTGGAGGTCAGCGCTCAGACACACAAACTTCACTCCTGAAGAAGATCCTGTTTTGTTTTCTTATCCAACAGGGCCCAGCTGCCAGAATAATGGATTTATGGGGGAAGTGAGAGAAGGGGTTTCTTTGCCTTTGTCTGTCATCTCTGGGTGATGCTGCTGGGCGCTGGAGAAGGGAGGGAGGGAGCTCTTTGCACTGTCCCAGCAGCATCCTCAGGATCTGGGGCTCAGGAGGAGCTCAGTGTGCTGTCCCAGCTCCCTCAGCAGGTTCCAGGGAAGCTGCTCCAGGTGCCAGCTCAGGGCTCTGGGATGTGAGTGACCACTGGCACCTGGTACCAAAAGCTGAGTGTCCAGCAGGGCCAGGACAGGGATTGTCCCCCTGGACTCGGCACTTGTGAGGCACCTCAGGGGCTGGGGCCAGTTCTGAGCCCTCCAAGACAAGAGAGACCTTGAGGGTCTGGAGAGTGTCCAGTGAAGGGAACAGAGCTGGGAAGGGGCTGGAGAACTCCTGAGGGAGCTGGGGAAGGGGCTCAGCCTGGAGAAAAGGAGGCTCAGGGGGGCCCTGGTGGCTCTGCACAAGTCCCTGACAGGAGGGGGCTCAGGGGGGGTCGGGCTCTGCTGCCAGGGAACAGGGACAGGAGCAGAGGGAACGGCCTCAGGCTGGGCCGGGGGAGGCTCAGGTTGGACACCAGCAGGAATGTACACGGCTGTACATGATCAGAACTGGAAATTTCTGCATGGAAAGGGTGCTCAGGACTTGGAAGGCGCTGCCCAGTGAGGTTTGGAGTGCCCATCCCTGAAGATGTCCAGGGAAGGCCTGGAGGTGGCACTCAGGGCTCTGGGTTGGGGACAAGGTGGGCATCGGGCACAGCTGGGACTCAATAATCTTGGAGGGCTTTTCCAACCTCAGGGATTTTGGGATTCTGTGTTTTTCTCTCTTTAAAACACACGTTGCTGGTTCCAGCTCTGTGTCCCTTTGTCACCTATTTACTGACCGGGTCTCACCCTCTCAAGGGGACAGGGATGTGTCCTGTGGGCTCCGTGCCCTCGCTGCCTGTGCTGCTGCAGCCCTGTTCCCATAACTCCGGTATTGGTTTTGTCCAGCCTACAGGAAAAAGTGATGCTGTAGCTGGCATCCCAGTGTTAGGTCATATTAAAACCATCTGTAACAAATCTTTATTTGCAGTTACTTTGGAGTTCAGATTTCAGCTTCTACTCCACCTGTCATCAGTGTTTATCCTCATAAACTTTCACAGCTTCTTTTATTCTGGTTCTTTTTTTTCCCCCTTCTGAGAGACCTTTTCAGGGGTTTTGGCACTCTTCCGCCGACTTTGCCTGGCAGAATTTCACTCTCCTTGATTTAGAAAAGATGCAGGTTTCAAGAATCTACAGTATCTTCAGAAGAGAATATTTTTAATGTGATTTCCAAGGGGAAAGAGTCCTGTTGCTAGTTATGATTTCCATAAAAAACAGGAGAATAAAATCTTCGGGGGAGTTGTCTGCAAACTTGAAGCAGAAGATTTTGTTTTGTGGGTAAAAAGTCTGTTCATGCTCTAAGTAGTTGCATAAAGAGGATTCTAACAAATTTTAAAGGCGGATTCATTCAGATATATTTAATTTGAGGATGAAAATGATGAAGATTATAGGCCTTGGTGGGCTCAGTGCAGATGGGCTGAATGGGACAGCACAGGGTGGTGATCACACAGTAAAAAGGATGGGAATGAGGGGTTGTTGCAGAGCCTGGTTTGAATTCCATATATCTTTGGTTTATCCCAGTAAAACCACGAATAAAGAGACTTTTTTGACACCTGGAGTGGTGTGTGCCAGGCAGGGCTCCCCAGGGAAGCACCGGCAGCCTTGCGAGCAGGATGAAAATAGAGGAGCTGGGTTTTAACCCATCTAAACTTCCCTCTATGCCTGTGGCAGCACCAATATCAGCTCAGGAGTTCTGTGCTTTTACTGCTGCTGTTGAGCAAGTCTGAGCTGGGGCTGATTTGTGGGCAGCTCACCTTGCAGAAGGCTCCTCCTGGCTGTGTTTCCTACAAGGCACCGTCATCTCAGAGGCATCATCTTCCTGCCAAATACCCAAAAACAGCTTGGTTAGAAGTCAGGGTGGCTCTGGGGCTTTGATTTCAGTGTCTGCTGGAGCAGAGGGAGGCAGCTGGTTCCTGCCTTTGGTGCTGTGCCTGCAGGCTTGGGGCTGCTGGGGCAGCTTTGCCACATCAAACAAGCCCCAGCACTGGAGCAGCAGATGAAGAAACCAACCAGAATTAGCAGCGCTAAGAGTTTGCTAATGAGGAGCTTTGCTTTCATGACTGCTTGGTCTGGATAAACCTTTGCGGGTTGGGCTCATACAAAGGTTTTAAACACCTTTTTCCCCCTAATTTATGGGGTTTAATCATCCTTTTTGCTCTTCCAAGCAGACATTTTTAGCTATCAATTATTTCTGGTCCTGCTGATTGCTGTGGTGAGCAGACAGACATTTCTACTATATTGGGAGAGCCACAATTTCAATAATTCTCTCTAAAGTGTGTTTTCCACTTCCATATCCCTGTTGTTGTTTCAGTGGGGTCTGGGGAACACTGCCCATGCACGTGTTGTCCCTCAGAGTTCCCAGAGCTGCCCAGAGAAGGAAAACCAGTCACAAACAAACCTGCAGCCAAGTGTGGCACAAACTCCAAGGAAATGGGACATTCTCTGGCCACTGGGGCTTTTCCCAAATTCTCAATATTCTTTCAAACACCCCATGAATGAGGTGAGCGATTTGAGGATTGTACAAGATCGGATGAAGTGGATGAACCCTTGGAAAAGAAAGTGAAACAAAAGTCACTCATTCCTGAGAAAATCGCTCTGGCAATGGGCACTGGTCGCAGGCCTTGGGGTTATTATGGCACACAGTTGTCACAGTGTTGGTCACAGTGACAAGCTGCAGCCAGAGGGAGAGGATGGAGCTCTGGGTCCTCCTGGACTGGGTCTGCCCAGTGCCTGGAGCTCGTGTCCTCCCTCTGGCCTTTCCTCCTACATCCCTCACCATGGCCAGGAAGAGAGCACGAGAATCTCGAGGTGATGTGCAAGTGTTCCAGGGTTCCAACCCCTCATAGCAGCAGTTGGTTTTCCACATTGAGATATATTTCATTTCCTCGTGCGTTGATCTTTCCATTCTTTTTTGTGATGCTTTCCACCTCTCATCCCACAAATTAATTTTCTAAGCACTCAGAATGTCCAAATTCAGCTGATCCAGACCCTCCTCTTCTTCTTAAGTGATTGGCAAAGCCATACTTCATCCTCAGGGCAAATAGAAATGTGGTTTGGTTGGCTTTGCTGTTGGACTTGCTGCCTAGAATCTCTGTGTGAAACGTGGAGGGGTTTAAAGTATGTGCATTGGTGTAAAAAATGCAAACCTGAGCAGTTCTGGGGGCTGTTTAAAGGGGCTGCCTTTGGTGGTGCAGATCTTGGTCCCTTCGTGAGCTTCAGCCCCACAGTGCCCCAGTTTGGATTTTGGTCTCCCATGGGAGTCACACATGCACAAAAAAACCCACAAAATGCTGTTTAAAATGTAAATTAATCTGGATTTCTGGAAAGTATCTGAGAGTCTATCAAGTCCCTGAGCAGTTTTGTTGAGCTGTGACATTCGATGGAACGTGGCAGAACGAGGCAGCTTCCCAGCAAAGGTATTGACTCATGAGCCTGAAATTTCCAGCTCGGTTTTCAACTCAAGCAAAATATGAACAGGCATATTTTGGGTGTTTAAAGCAGAGCTGTAGAGCTTCTCCTGTCACCACTCCATCTGTGCTGGCTTTGTTTTGAAGCGTCAGTAAATACATGCCTATATTCCTTGTATATATAAAATAATCGCCGCTGCCTGTCCTTTGCAGTTTGTTTTGTTGTTTAACAATTGCATATGAGGTGAGAGCAGGGGAGGCAGGGGGGGACTGCAGCAGCCATAAAGTGGACAGAAAACAAGCTTCATCTCTGTAGCTCCGAAGAGTGCATTATGGATGTTTTTAATCTCTTTGACCTTGTGGCAGGGAAGGAGGGAAGTGGAGAAATTGTGACAAACACCAGCGCTTTAATGCCAGGTTTGTTACTGCCTGGAGTGCCCTAAGGGTTAATGTAACAGTTTTAAGTCCTTCAATCACACCCACCCCCAACTACAGAACACTTCCAAATAATCCCTTTATAATAGACCCTTTTCCACAGATTGTATCTAACCCATGCATTAATGGGGCCCATTGGTGTCAAGCGTTTCAACAAATCCGGGCCAGCCCCGGCTCTGGGAGCCCCTCTTCCCCCACGGACGTTAATGATCTTTTGCCCCCCTGACTTCGCTCCCCTGCTGCAGGGACAAAATTAAACTACTGCGGATGGCAAAATAGTTATTTGCTGCCCAGGCAATTACATCCTTCCAAAAGTCTCCATCGCGGAAGGCCAGATGGACTTTATAGAAACCAGACCCAGGCCGCAGTTTTAATTATCATAGTCCTGTCAGAAATGAGTGAAATTCTGAATGACCGCATGAAACGGACCAAAAGCCTTGCACATGGATTTTTTCCTCAATAAAATTTTATGGCTTCTTAAAGAAACAGCATTCATATATTTTATGGGGCCTAATCATTCACTAATGCCTATATTAGTGCACCTGTGGCACTCGGCCCCATGGAAATTACAGCACCGGGCTCGGCCCTGTTCTCTTGTGTTCTCCTGTGTTATTGCAAAGCCCTTGTCCAAAAGGCAGCACATGCTCCAGGGATAAGCTGGGCTCGCTTTCCTCAGCCAGGAGTTGTTCTAACAAGGTAAAGAGATTTATGGACCCTTATCTGCCAAAATTTTGGTGTCACTGTGTGGGCAAGGCTTGTATGAATAAAATCACCCTTCCTAGTATATTATTTTGAAAATGTAACCCGGGGCAGCACCTTGCTGAAGGGATTGGATACGTTGTGTTGGGTTCCTCTGCTGATTCAGTGAGAGAAGGAATTTCTATTGAATATTTTCCCCCTCAAATAGCAGCACTTGCAGAGTAAGTGCTTTGCAGCTATTTCCAGAGGTGAGCAGGTACCAACTCGGTGTTATCCATCTCCTGCACACAAACCCATCCATTTCCAGTTCAAATCCTACTCAGACCAGTGCAGACATTTGGCTGGGTGTTTGTCTGATCTGTATTTAGACAGAGGCTCTGCGATCTCTGTCAGTCGTTGTCCCTCTGCTCATCACACTGGACTGGTACTGTCCCAGTGTCTGAACTGAATGTCTGTACACCCCATCCCTCAGTCTCCTCAAGGTGGAACAGCTCCAGTTATCCCAGTTTCCAGANGCTATTTCCAGAGGTGAGCAGGTACCAACTCGGTGTTATCCATCTCCTGCACACAAACCCATCCATTTCCAGTTCAAAATCCACTCAGACCAGTGCAGACATTTGGCTGGGTGTTTGTCTGACCTGTATTTAGACAGAGGCTCTGTCAGTCATTGTCCCTCTGCTCATCACTCTGGACTGGTACTGTCCCAGTGTCTGAACTGAATGTCTGTACACCCCATCCCTCAGTCTCCTCAAGGTGGAACAGCTCCAGTTATCCCAGTTTCCAGACCCTCATCCCCTTGTCTGTCTCCAGTTTCTGCCTCTTCCCTGGGGAGTGCTGCCCCATCCGCTGCCGTCCCAACATTTTCTTGTGAAAGTGCCTCCCTCCCCGGAGGGCTCTGGGCCCTTTGTGTCCCCCAACAGGATGTAATCCCACAGAGGAGTTTTAATCCAGCCAGGGAAGCATTTCCCTGTACTGGGGGGCAGCTTATGACAGATCTCGCCCAGCACAGCCCCTGGGCACTGGGCAGTGGGCACTGGAGCCGCGTCCCCGCGCAGCCACAGGGCTTCAGGTGAGCGCTTGTGTCCTGCCTTTTCCTCCTCTCCACACCCCTGGCAGCCTCCGCGGCTGCTGCGCTCATTGTCACCAGCCCCAGGTCACGTTTGGAGACAAAGAGGGCTCTGCTGGGAACTTGCCGGCTGCACGGGGCGGGATGCGGGGAAGGTGTGGCAGGGAAGGGCAGGGAAGGATGCGGGGAAGGTGTGACGGGGAAGGGCAGGGAAGGGAAGGATGCGGGGAAGGTGTGACGGGGAAGGGCAGGGCAGGGAGACGGTGCCACCCAGGAACGCGTCTCCTCCGGCTGGGAAAGCCAAAATTCGCTAACGAGGTCCCGTGCAGCGCCGCGCTGACAGCCCAGGACGCGCTGGGTGTGTTCCTGCAGCGCCGCTGGAGTGAAGTCAGCCCCTCTCCCGAAGCTTTCTCATTACTTCATGCACTTGGCAGCCGCTCACGGGCTGGACGAGCTCAGCCAAAATAAGAACTGATGTAGAAACATGGAAAAGACCGTTTAGCATTCCCAAATATTCTTCCCGGGGAGATGGCAGGAGGCGAGGAGGCGCTGCGCTGTCTCTGTGGTTTCTTTCTGCGGCGCTATCAGATGTGGGCAGCAATGCCGGGGAGGAGGAGGAGGGCAGGGGGAGGAT
>VYXC01004075.1:15824-34001 GCA_013397175.1 Platysteira castanea
GGGGGGGAGGTGGAGGGGAGGAGGGGGAGGATGAGGAGGGCAGGGGCTCCGCGGGGCAGTCCGTGGTCCCTCCCAGCCGGGCGGCTCCGGCCCCGCGCCGGGCTCAGCCCTGTCCTGGCGCTGCCCCGCAGATACAAAGTGTGCTTGTATTGAGTGTATCAGCTCCAAGAGGGGCTAGTAGTAAACTGAGAATATTTGGATAAACTCGCCGGCCCTCAGGACTAGAAAAGGACTTTTGTTCACCTAAAGAAAAAGACTGTTCCATTTCCATAGGATGGCTGGATCCCGTCCAGTAAAAACTGAGCTTGAAGTATAAAAAATGATCAGGAGTGTCAAACGAAGGATCTTTTACTTGAGGTCAGATATTTATTTTTATTTATTAGCGTGTGAGATCTCCATCTCTGGCCGGGCTTTGGGCTGAGGCAGCGTCTCTCGCAGGAGCATCGTCCGCCACAAAGAGCGCGTTGTGCCGGGCGCGGGGGAGCTCCGGGGGCCCTCCCGCTGCTCCGGGCTCTGCTGCCTTGTTCTCCGCCTCCCCGGGACGGGGACAGGCTGAAACTCTGCCCTCCAGCACCGCGTTCGGTGCCTGCTGTTGGACATGGAGCGAGGCCCGGGCTGGCACAGCCGGGTGTGTTTGGGGCACACCTGAGTGTCGCCGGCTGCGGCACTGCAGAGCGTTTGCCAACATCTCTGTGTCACCCACAGGCAGGGTCTGCTTTCGGCTCCTGAAACAGGCAGGGAAAGCTCTGGCAGAGCCTCTGCTCCTGTTCACTCCTTCCTCAGTCCAGCAGTAACTGTGCTGCTGCTGGGCATCACGGGGCAGGGTGGGACAGGGCATAGCTGGGTCCTGCCTTTGCCTGATTTTGGGAAGTTAACACTGACACAGGAGCGCGCGGAGAGGCAGCAGCAGCAGATCTGTCAATCAGAGCAAAGGAAAAGAGAATGAGAGAGCTGGAGCTGTCTGAACTCACCCCCAGGTGCAGCCAATGGATTACGGAGTCAGGAATTTTTTTTTTTGTGCTATTCAAAGACATATTTGGTGCAAATGTTTCCCTAGGATTTATTTTTATCTAATGCTTATGAAACTTTTACTGACTCTAAAGACCAGATTTTCTCAGCACCCGTAAACCACATTTTCCTCCTTTAATTAGACCATTTTTTGTCTATGAAGTTTTGTTCACACACTGACTACATCAATATAAATATATCTCTGCAGGGTAATTAATAAAAGCAGGCAGCTCCAGGGAGAAAGCAGATGTGTCATATCATCTTTGTGGACTCAGCTATTGTAGAATTCTTCCCAAAAAACTGAAGAATCACCCCCAATTAAAATGTTACGTGGCTTGTGTATGTTCCCATTTAATCTGATATAATTGAATTTATGTTCATCCTCGGAGAACTCCCAGGGTTGCCAGATACAAGCAGGAATCATTCCATGGATTGGCTGAAAAGCTGCAGGATTAGAGCACAGGAAACTGTTTCAGCAGCATTTCAAGGCTCGGGCAGTTGCTTCAACTTTTGTGTGAGTCTTTGTGAAGGAAATGGAGACAATAATGTCCTCACCACATTTGTTTGATTTGGATGCTGAAGCACTGCTTAAAAATGTGATAATTTCTACTTAGCATTAAATTAAAGCTTTTAAGTAGGGTTGAAAGGGATTTGTTGAGTCTTGTGTTTAATAACTGAGGATTTTAAACTTCAGAATAAGAAGAAATCTGTCACCAAAAAAAAAAAAAAGTTTTCATCTGTTGATGAGGAAGTCTTTGAGATTATTATCAGGTGAACCTTCTAAATACCTCAAGTCTGATTTTTTCCCCAAGAGTATTTGGTTTGCAGAGACAAAACCATCCTCACATTTACTGTAACTGAGAGCTGACTGAGAAAATAATCCTAGATTGGTTTGAGTTAGACGGGACCTTAAAGCTCAGAGTGCCCCAGAAAGGAGGAGGCTTCCCTTTTCCTGCCCAGGGAATCCTGGTGTAGAAAGCAAACATTTGTCATCCTCAGCTCCACCTTTGGGTGGAAGTCTTGCTTTCTGTGAGGTGAGAAATTAGCTCCAAAGGCATCTATAAAAAATATATGTTTTGTCCTTCCCACTTGGCTTCAAAAGAGTCCGAATTAAAAGGAGCAGAGGTCTTCTGCTGCCAGGTCAGGCCGTGGGCCATGGGGCAGAGTGCTGGCTGGAGCTGCTGGGCACAGGTGTCCGTGGAAGATAAGGAATTCTGTGTGGAGGTTATCAGCATCTCCCTAACCCAAACCTGCCCCTGCTGGGGCAGTGAGAGCTGTCTGGAGTGTCAGATCAGGTTTGTTTTGAGCCCTGCTGTCAGAGAACCAGATGTGCTGGCACTGCCTCACTAAAACAACCTGAGCAGAGGCATCGGGGTCCCTCTCACTCGAGGCTCTCCTGTGGCTCCATCCGAGTCCTCACCTCGACACCACCACTGCTGAGCTGTCTTCTGACCCAGAGATGGGATCAGATCCGAGCTGTAGATTTTGAAATGTTGTTTCTCAGCATATTCAAAGGCCAGATTTATCATCAGAATCAATTCCCTGGGATGTATCATTTCATAAGTAGGTGAATTGGCTCAGGGTAAAGTTCACCCTGGCGGCACTTGGGACTGTGCAGTTTTACCCTTGTACTTCCTTGTGGCTGAGATTTCAGCTGTTTTGGTGATGTCAGACAAGATACTGCTTTGCTTTCAGCTGCAGAGGGGTCAGAGCTGCAGGGGGAAATCATTCAATCAGCCCCTCCTTGTCATAATTTGGAAAGGAGGAACAAGATTTGACTTGAAGCTTTGTGCACCTCTCATGGCTCGCTCACCAACCCACTGGCAGCAAATTATTAGCTCTGAGATTTTGGTGAGAAATGAGCACTGTAGAATTTCTTTACAAGTGTGAGTCACTGTGTTGGGGGGGAAATAACCATATTCACTGCATAAATCTGAGGGCAGAACACTTTGCACATTTTCTTTGTGTGTCTGTGAGGGAGATTGCTGCTAAACCCACAGGCAGCTGTCGGGATGGGGGGAGGACTCCCCTTCTGTAAAAGACTTTTATATATTTAGGTGAGAACTGACTCCAAAACCTTCTTTTCTCACGTAGAAGCAAACTTGAGGCGAAAAGTCCACCCTGGTGTCCCCACTTCTGATTTCAGTGATGCTCACATTGCAGACAAATTGTGTGCAACGGTTACAAATTGAAGTAGTTCTTGCCTAAGATTTAGATCATGTGGATAATCTTTACTTCCCTCAGGAGGCAAACCAGCCCTGGAGCAGATTCTCTGGAAGTGCCCTGAGGATCTGCTTTGCTGGCCTTGCTCTCACTCTTCAGCCAGTATCCAAAGGCAAAGGGTTGGGATAACCTGGGTGCTTCAAAAACCCACAGCAGAGAGGAAATTTTTGGAACAGTTCCCTCAACCCAGGTCCTTGCTGTCCTTGCAGCAGCCCAAGGGAAGGGCAGCAGCTGATGGCTGATGCTCTGAGCCCCTCCTGCCCTGCCCACCTGAGCACCCCCGAATTCCCTCACAGGCAGGGTCAGCCCTGCCTTTGTGCTGGGAAGGCCTCTCACCCTCACGTTTGATGATATTTATGAGATAAACCAGCAGACAGCTCTCGTGCAGGATGTAGGGCAGTGCTAGGGGTCTGGGGCAGGCCCACAGGCCTCGGCGCCTCATTTAGCACCTTCTTCGGGTCGTGTTTTTGGTAAATATCACTCTGAGGAGATCACACATCTCGGCTCTCTGAGGGGTGAGCAGCACACTGTGAGTGCGGTGAGAGAAAATCTCTCCTGGGCTGCTTTGTTTTCCGAGCTCCTCAAAGAGGGGGCTGCTGCTGCTGCTGTTTCCGATCCGCTGCCGGCAGGGGAACCTCGAGTATCCTCTCGTTCTCTTTCTCAGCGCCAGCCCAGCTCACAAACTCATCCATTTCGCACCTGCTAAAGAGCTCGAGAACGGGGCTGCCGAGCAGCTGCCGGCCCCGCTGCTGGTAAGAAAGGTTGTGAGGACTCGGCGTCCCCGGCCCAGCGCGGCCCTGTGGGGGGGTTTCCTGTGTGAGGGGAGCCGGGGTGCAGCTGCACTCGTGGGGGAAGGTACAGCCCTGCTTGGGCTGCTTTCTGCTTGGGGTTGGTTTTTTTCCCCTCCTTTTTATTTTTTTTTTCTCTGTAAATCTCTGTTCTGAAAGTGTCAGGTCATGGTTAAACCCTGGGAGCAGGCACCCTTTGGGCCTGTAAATTGAAGGCTTTCAAAGCCAACACGGGGAGAGGTGGGCACACCCAGGTGAGTGTTCCTGGATTGCTGGGTTGTTGTTATCCGTGCTGATGGAGAAAGTAAGGCGGGATCATCATCCTCTGTATCAGGCTTCTAAATTTAGGGCTGGCAGAGTGTGACACCTGTGTGTCCTGGGGCTTGCCTTGCCACTCTGAACCACACCTCTGGCAGCTTTTGTGATGGTGATTCCCTTCTTTCCATGGCTCTATCTCGCTGTTGTGTGGTGGTACCCGTCAGTCCTTGTTTGAGCAGCACCTAAGGCAGGGTGCAGAAGCTCTGTGAGAAGACAGAAGTGAGACCAACACAGTGTTTGTTGTTGCATGGGTGCGACTGGCACCAGTCACACGTGGAATAAAACCCCACATCCTTTCCAGCCTCTCCAGACATTTAAAACCTTGGTATTGTTGCACTGCTTACAGCCTACCCTGCCAGTAACGTTGGTTCCCTGCACTTCTGATTGCCAGTAACTTTCATTCCCCAGCAGAAAGTTTGATTTGTGCTGGACTGAGGTGCCCGAACATGGCCCAACCCCCAGAACCAGGCTGCAGGGTAACTCCAGGTATCGAGCTTTAATAATAACACTCCAGATGTGTCCATCAAATACACCACAGGGCATGGGCTTCCTTATCTGTGTCCCCCTGTTACTTGAACTTGGGCCATATGTCCCCAAATCCATTAATTAAAGGGAAAATGGGTGCCATTTGAAGCCCCTCAGCTCTCTGAATTCATCCACTGCTCGCTGGGGTACCTGGATAACTGCTGATGGAATTTGTTTCACTTGTTATTAACGACCCAGTGTAATCCCAGAGCATTTGCAGGGGCAGGGAGTGGATTTGCCAGGGCTGTTGGGTGGCAGTCTGGGCTCTTATCAAGGAAGAGGCTCAGCAGAGGCCATAAGACAACATCATTTCATGGGGGTCTTCTCCTACTGGGACCTCTACCTGGGCCACCTCCTGGCCTTTGTCAGGCTGGTGCTTAGGCTGATATCAGCACCAGGAATGGGCAGTTGAAGGCTCTGCTACTTTTTCGGCCAGAGTGTGAAATGCAGCAGATGGGTTTGGCACTGAGTGCTGCCCGTAAATCACTCTGGAGAGGCCTCCATGCTCGTGGTGTTCCACAGCTCCATTCCCAAAACGTTACTAAAACCAAGCTGGAGTAATAAGAAATTATTTAAAGCAAGCAGCAGCTCCCTCTGTCCGTCCTGATCCAGTGGAACTCCCAGGATGCACCTCAGGAAGCAGATCAGAATTTATTTCTAAGGTTGGCTGCGTTTTCCTTACGGCAGAAGCACCTTTCGAGTATGGATAAGGGAAGCAGCTGCGCCTCAGTTCTGAGGGGACTCTTGGAGAAATTACCATCAGAAAATGTTCCCATCTTCATACAATAAAGTTCTGTTCAGCTTCTGTGCCTGCTCCTTTCTGCCAGGAGAGCTGCCCTGCTCTTCCTTCCCCTGGGCTAATTGGCACCCGCTCGTTAGGGAGGCATTTGAGCCCACATCTTCCTTTGGAAATAGCAGCAGAGGAATCAGACCCTAGAGCGTTTTGGATCACCACAAAAGCTCTGGGATACGAGTGTTTCGTGTCTGGTTTAACCCCTTGGAGCAGCCCTGGGAGCTCGGCACTGCTGCACCTCCTGCTGCTGCTCCCTCTCCCTAACGCAGTGAAATGTCCTGAGACCCCAGACCCTCCCCTGCCTGTGGTAGCCTCTGTCTTTTGTTTATCAGAGGAAGATTTCTCCCAAGTTCCCATTTTTTCTCATCTATTTAGCTTTTGGAACTTTACAATTACAATTCTTTTGGGATGAGCCAAAATGCTGTAGGATACAAAAACGGGATGTCCTGAACTCTTTCGGTGCGGAGGAAAACTTCAAAGTTTTTGTGTGTGTACATTACAAAGAACTGGAAATCCCTCCCTTGCCTCATGTGTACAATATCTGAGGCAGCCCTGGGATTTGATTCGAGCACAGTTTTTTCTGGTTTACTGTTTAATTTAAATCAGTGTGGTATGAATTACGTTACTGGTGAAAAACGAGCTTTTGTTGAGATAAATGCCTGCCATCAGCTTGGAAGTCGTCTTCTGTTTTGACATGGTTGCTCGGTGTTTTTCTGCGCGGTGATGAGATGTTGCTGTGCAAGGGGAGCTGGTTGCCCTCGGAGAGGAGGAGAGGGAGTGGGATTGGTTTCGTGTGACAACAGGAATCGGAGTCAGCAGCACCGTCTGTGACACCCTGTGTCATTCAGGGCATCTTCTGGGTAGCAAAACTGCACCTCCAGCATGGGAATGGAAGGAATTCTAGAGGCAGGGGAGGGAAAGCAGAGCCAGGGTGGATTTTCCTCAAGATTTCTCAACTCCTCCTCTTAGCTCCATTGCACAGAACTTGCTCTGCTGTGTATCCATGGTGCCTCTCTGCTGTGGAGAGCAGGAGATGCTTTCCTGGAGATTGTATTTAATGAGCGTGAATGTAAATTTAATGTAAATGATGTCCTGTATGATTCGTGCTGCTGTTGGTTCTTCCTGAGGCTTTGTGAGTAAGGTCAGGTCTGCTGTTCCTTCAGCTGGAGTAAATCTGTGGTGCCTGAAGGACACAGCAGTGACACTGCAGCTTTTTCCAGACCTTTTTATCCTGATGCAGAGCAGACACTTGGGAAATACTCAGTATGCTGGTGTGGAAGAGAAGAGCAGTTAACAGTGGGCAGCCCTTCAAAAGGCTCCGCTGGATTGAAACGCTCTCCAGAAATCCAACCTCGCTTCCCAAGCTGGTGTGAGCCATCCAGGCTCCTCTGCTTGGAACCTGGACAGGGGCTTTTGGGAGAAAACAGCTTTTTTTCATGTGATTCCTCGTGTGCTTTAGATGTGGTGGGAAAAAAGAATGAGAAGGTTATTTCTTGTGACAGAACTATGTCCCAGGACCAGCCTTCCCTGGGATGGTTTTCCCCCAGACCCTTCCTGAAGCCAGAGGATGCAGCAGCCCAGCAGCAGCTCGGAAACGCACACACCAGTGGAAAATTCCCACTCCAGACGTGTGGCTTGGGTGGGAGTGAAAGTTCAAAAATATTCAGTCTTTGAAAAGCCAGAATCGGCCTCTCTCCCATCGGCTGCAGCAGCGCTCTGCCTCCCACGAGCCAGCAGCAGCTCCGGGCTGGGCAGTGCCACCAGGCTCGGCAGTGTCACCAAACTCGGCAGTGTCACCAGGACTGGCTGTGTCACCAGGACTGGCACTGTCACCAGGACTGGCTGTGTCACCAGGCTCAGCAGTGTGCTCAGGACTGGCTGTGTCACCAACTAGTCAGTGTCACCAGGACTGGCAGTGCCACCAAACTCGGCAGTGTCACCAGGACTGGCACTGTCACCAGGACTGGCTGTGTCACCAGTACTGGCACTGTCACCAGGACTGGCTGTGTCACCAAGCTTAGCACTGTCACCAAACACAGCAGTGTGACCAGGCTCAGCTGTCACCAAACTTGGCAGTGTCACCAAACTTGGCAGTGTCACCAAACTTGGCAGTGTCACCAGGCTCGACAATGTCACCAGGCTCGGCCACATCACCAAACTCAGCCATGTCACCAGGCTCCGCAGTGTCATTGGGTTCAGTGGTGTCACCAGGCGTGGCACTGTCACCAAACTCAGCAGTGTCACTGGGCTCAGCATTCTCTGCCAGGCATCCCTGATCCCGCTGGCCCCGGTGCAATGCAGCTGGGTTTCCTCACATTCATGGTTCTCCCAGCCCTGGCTCAGTTTGGAAGAAGCAGAAAGGTGCTTGTTTGACAGGAGGAGAACCATAAAGAGTTGTTTTCCTCCCCTCTGAGCATTCCCGGTGTTGGGATAGGCTGGGGTTCTGTCGCAGGGCCGGTGGGTCCTGTGCTGTGCTGCTGGAACCCCAAATGTTTCCAGAGGGGATGGGATGGGGATGGTGAAGAGACTCCTGAGGACAGGACCCTGCTCAGTGAGCCAGGGAGATGAACTGAGCTCTGTGATCCTGCACCATTTACCAGCCCTTAGAGCCCGAGCCCCTGCCTCCTGCACTGCCCAGGCCCCAGGGGTCACGCTGAGGACGGGGGAGTGACCATCTCATGCAGGGTGGTGGTGAGAGCTCTGCAGCCTCTTCTCTCTTTATCCAGCGGGTTTGGGGCTGGGAGCTCCTTCCAAGACCTTCCACTAGGACAAGAAGTTGAGGGTACATCACTCAAAGTAGCTCTCCCTGAGCACACTCGGAGCTTTTCCTGTGGCCCTGAGCAGACAAGTTGGGTTTGGCTCAGCTGCTCTTCCCGGCGCTTTCCAGTGCTATGACCTGTTTTTGTCTGACACGTTTCTCATTAACTCTTTGTCAAATCACCAGGAAGCCTGCTTAATTGCAGGCAGAGTGCTGAATTTATGAGTTCATCTAGGCTTCATGTCTACACATTGACAGAGGTGTTTCTCTGGATGAAGTCTTTTTCTCTTCATGTCACAGCAAGAATGGACTTTCTGTTTCAGTTACTTCTGAAAGTCATAAATTGCAGCAGTCCCTCCCTCCCCTTTATTTAAAAGAAACACAACAAAACTTCATGGCAACAGTTTATTGCTCTAAATCAGCTCGTGGGTCATTAAAGCAAAAAAAGGAGGGGGGAAAAAAAAGGCAAAAATCTCCAACTCCTGCCAAATAAAATGCGCACATCAGCCAAGCTGTCAGAGGCAGATCCTGCGACCACGGGATGAGAAGGTTTATTACACTCTGGGCTTCTGGGGAGGGATGTTATAGCAACAGGACGCTGGGTCAGTGATGGCAAACTCCTGGTTGCTCCGTTTCTCCATGCACACTAGGAATCCATTAAGCCAACTGACGACAGATCCGCAGGCATTCCAGCCCCCCGGCACACCTCGGCCAGGGCCAACCCTTGGACGCTGCCCATTAAAACGTGAAAGAAACAACCCAACGGAGAGCCCACAAATTAGAGGGGCAGGAAACCTCAAATGATGTGCAAAAAAAATGGTAAACGTTCGAGAGGATTTTTCCATAACTTCTGCCCCATAACTCAGCATTTCTGATGTTCATAAATTATGGAGCGGAGCCTCTGCGAGATCAAGGAGCCTTTTGGATCCAAACCCCGAGCGCTGCTCGGCAGACAGCAGATGAAGCTGCAAAGTGAGCCCTGGAACATGACAACAATTTCCTTTTGGCTGGCTGGGGACGGGGCTGAGCCGCAGCCACAGCCGGAGCTCTGGCTCTGCATCCCAAATCCGTGTCTCAGTCAAAGCCCTGTAATCCCAGGGAACATGAAGGTGCATTTGTTTGGAGGGGATGGGCTGCAGAGGAGGAGGATGGGGACTTCAGAGCAAGGAGAGTTCTGTGAAACCCAGGGAATGACTCCACGAGACAAAATCATGGCACTGTTACTGGCAGGGAAGGGAAGGGGAATTGGGAATTCTTAGATGAGCTGTTGGATTTGAAGACAAAAGTGCTGGGAGGTGCCGTGGGTTAATAAATAAAGACTGAACTCACCATCTGCAGCAGAAGGAGAAAAGATGAACTGAAGTTTTGGCGTGTTCAGTGATGAAAGAAAAAGCAGGGAGAAATCCGTGGTGGGATGGGAGGGATAAGATGGAAGAGTGGCCAGAGGAAGTGCTCCCACAATAATTAACTTTCCGAGCGTGTCCGCAGGCTGCAGGCCAGAGGACAGTCTGCTTTTGCAGCACATCTCCAGGGCAGGGGCTGTCCCAGACTGCTGGGGTTTAACCTGGGGACAAAATAAAAAGGACAAAACGTGTTCCTGCAGGGAGCCCAGCTCCGTGGGGCAGGGATGCTGGGCCTCAGAGCCAGAGGGATCAAGGGGCTGAAGTGCATTCCCCAAAACTGCCTGGAACAGCAGCACGTGGTGGTCGTAGGCTTGCAAAACCAGCACCAATTACTAAGTATAAATTGATTTTATTTTGTTTTCCCTCTTCTCCCGTATCTTCCCACCCTTTTTTTCTTCTCTCCTTTCCCTCTGACAATTTCCTTTAATGTCTAAGACAAATTACCCTCGCGAGAGACCTCTCCACTGATACAGAGCCAGCCTGAGCACAGAGCACAGGCAGAAATTCCATGTCAGCTCCACCAAGTCAGAGTCCTGCTAATAATTACACATCATTTTGTGTTGGGTTTTTTCTTCCTGTGGTATCTCTGGTTTTTCCCTTTGGTGTTGGTGCTAAATATCTGATGTCAGCCTTTACCTGCCCAGGAAAACAGGGATGCATGGTTTTATGATTAAAGCTGCTGCTGTCCTGCCCAGGGATGAACTTAATTCTGGTCCAAACTGTGAATAAACAGATTTAACAGAGCTGGAGATGCCTGCTGTGGTGAGAGCACACCCAGGTGGGTGGCTGTGGGGAGCTGAGCCTCCCAGGAGCGGGGTGAATCCCTCTGTGCTTCCATCTGGGATCTTTAATTTGCCCTTTCCCAATACTTTTTGCCACCATTTCCTTTCTCTACCTGCCCTGGAGCAGGGGTTATCTCTTGGCTCTTCCAAAGAACACAGAAAACCCAATGCTGTGTGAGCATCCCAGGAGCATTTTCACACTGGAAATATCTTTGTGAGACGTATGAGCATCCCAGGAGCTTTTTCAAACTGGAAATATCTTTGTAAGTGGTATGAGCATCCCAGAAGCTTTTTCAAACTAGAGATATCTTTTTTCTTTTTTTTTTTTTTTTTAGTTGCCAACAAAGACTTGTAAACAGTTGGTTTGCAGAATTTCGCCAGAGGAAATTTCTGATTTCCTTCTGGTCTGAACTGGAAGAAGATGTGGTAAAAGGTTTCAATTTGTTTTTTCCGGAGTTTTCTCAGGTTGGGGGGCAAAAGAGAGCCTTAAAATACGATTCTGTGTGTGAACGTTTGACAGAAGAAAGAGCAGATACTGCAGATAGCCCTGGGTGACTGCTGCCGTGTTCCTCTGTGCTTCTGAGCTGTGAAACAGCTTTGACAGAGACCATGGGCGAAGAGCACGAGCGTGTGAACCCGGTCCTTAATTAGAGGTGTTGGCCACAGAGGGCTGAGCTGGCCCAGGAGCTCCCCCAGCTCTGGAATTGGTCCTGCAGCACTCAGAGATCAGCCATTCACCCCGTCTGCTCCATTTTCAAAGGGTCCTCACCACTGCCAGCAGAGGGGCGAGGGGGGCTGGGTGCAGGGACCCCGGTGCTGGGCGCTGGCCCCGGTGCCACGTTCTGCTCGTGGAGGGCAGCGAGTGTGTGTGAGAACAGCAGCTCAGCTTCCCAGGCTCTCACAGCACCTCTCTTTCTCTCGTTTTGATCTGTCAGATTTCACACCCCCAGCTTGGGTTTTAGTGCCCACGCAGATAAAACCACAGAGTTTCAGGTGATTTCGAGCCACGGCAGAACCTCCTCCTGAGGCAGAGCTGGCGAGCAGGACCCTGCAACATGAATTTGAGCTGAATTCTGGGCTTTTCCCCGAGCTCTCTGCCCAGGGAAGGGGGCTGGAACTAAACGGTCCTTAAGGTCCCTTCCATCCTAAGCCGTTCAGTGGCTCTAAGTGTCCTCTCAAACAATCCTAGAAGATGAAAGAGACCATCTGTAAGATACAGCTGTGAAATTAAAAAGCCTATTTGTGCGTCCTGGATTTGTGTTCCCAGGGTCACTGAACGTCACCAGTTGCTGCTGTAGAAATTAATGGCACAGGGAGGTTTGTGCCATTAAAAACCACTACAAGCTGTGCCCAAACTCTTCAGTGGCTTCAGACCAGCCGAGCATCAATGATTTGACTCATTCGGTTTTCCAAACAGTTTCCCTGGAAGCTGCTGTCACTGGGGGTCTGGGTGTGTCCCCACTCCAGGGGCTGGCTTGGCGGGGCCACTCAATTTGGGGTCAGTAAGGCCAAGAGCAGCACTTTAATCTCACCAGCTTTAGGCAGCCCTGGTGTTCCTGCAGCTCCCTGAGATGAACCAGAAGTTGTTGATATTTTAGCTTGAGTAAACTCAGTGGTGTTTCAGCCACGTTCAGAACAGGTTTTTATTGCTGGGGTTTTTTCTTCTTTAGAAGTCCAAACAACACAGAGTTGGCATCCTGTGCTATCAATGCCCCACCTCAGACTTTCAGTGCTGCCAGTACCTGACCAAGGGTGTCTGTAAAGTGCCAGGGTCTAGTAAGGGATGAGTGAGTGACCCTGAGTTTTCCCCGGCAGGGGAAGAGGAAACTGAGCACAGCCAGGCTGTTTCTCCTTCCAGTTCTGTCCCAAACACGTTCTGGGAGAAAATGCAGCATTTCAGTGACTCCCAGTGCCGTGATTGGAACAGGAAGGAAGAAGCCCAGCACTGAGGGTGGGATTTTCCCTCATCCCTTTGCAGACAGGGAGCTGCAGAAGGAAGGGTTGGTGGTGGGGATGAGACCAGGAAATGTCTGCTGGGAGCAGTGCAGGGAGCTGGGAGCTTCCCTGGCAGGTCCTGGTCCTCCCAGGAGTTCAGAGCTGGGAGCCAGAGTCTGAACTGGACCTGTCCCCTGAGGTTTCTCAGCCCAGCCTTCAGCTCAACTTGTTGCTGTCATCGCTGAGCTTTAATTTTTCTTCTCCTTTCTTTTCCCACCTTTTTCTTTTTTCTGGGTCTTGAAATAGATGGGAGAGTATTATCGTGTCCCACGAGGTTCTGAGAGAATTAATTGCTAGTAAAAGCATGTTAAGAGCTTTTGATGACTGAAGTAATCTGCACTGACACAGGGGCTGGTCGGGGTAGAGGGAAATCTGAATCTCAGGAAAAAAAGGAGTTTCTGGAGCAGGGAGGCCCACTTAGGAGCAGAGCAGAGCCTTGCTATGCTGGGACTCAGAGGACTTTTCCTTGGTTTTGGTGTGTCCTGTGTCATTTTTTAAATGTGCTTTTTTGAGTGAATTGCAAACCAGATCATCCCAAGAGTTGCTCTGGAATGCTGAGCATCTCCTCTGGTTCTGTCACCGAACTCCCCTGCCTTAAGAGAGGAGAAGTCTCTTCCTGGCAAACCAGCAACTTTCTTTGGACTGCAACCCCTTAATTAGCCCTTTTTCCCCCCACACACCTGGACTTTTAAGTATCTGTGGGGTTTTATTTTGAAGGATTCCTCTTTTGCACAGCAGCCAAATCGTATCTCACCTTCAGCCACCACACAGATGTGGCCGGTGAATTTCTCAGGCTGTACTCAGATAAATGAAAGCAGTGCATTTGGTAGAGCATGTCTTAAAATAGAACCTCACAGCTCTGTGGAGAGTGACCTGGCCTGAAAGTTTATTGAGAGGTTTGTAGTTAAAAACGATCCTGCATGAAAGGATGAAACAGGTGATGCGGAGATGGAGCAGTTGAGGACTTTGTCATAAAATCAGTGCAGTTTGGAGGAGTTCTCTGCTTTGATTGCTCGAGCTATGGTACCAGAGCTGTGTTTTCCAGAATAGCCCTGAACCTTTTCCTCATGGATCACTCTCTATGTCCCCGGAGGTTCTGCCAGCCAGGACCTTCAGATAACAGCTGAGAGCTGATGTTACTGTTGTCACAAGTCCCTTCATTAACTATGGAAATCACCCACCTTTCTCTTTCCTATTGCTAGTTTGGAGTTCTGCCCTGCACACCCTTCCCTTCCTCCCCTCCATAGCTCCCCCCGGCCGCCGCTGACCCCTCTCCTGTCCCGTTCTCCCGCAGATCCCCGATGCCCTGGGCACTGACAAGTTCTGCGGCGACGCCGGCCAGGGCGGGCCCGGCAGCTGGCTGAAGTACATCCGAGTGTCCTGCTCCTGCGACGAGCAGAACCTGGCCCTGTGCCACGTCAACGAGCAGGTAAGGGCCCCGCAGGGCTGCCGGGCTCCCCCGCACCCCAGCACGGCCCGGGGGGCTCGGCCAAGGCCTGCTGGGCAGTGGTAGCATCCAGGGGAGGGGACCGAGGGGTGGACCAGCCCTGGGATAGCTGAAACTGCCAGATTTGTGGTCCTGTCCCTGGCTCAGGATCCAGTCCCTAACTTAGGATCCAGTCCCTGACTCAGGATCCAATACCTGACTCAGGATCCAGTCCCTGGCTCAGGACCCAGACCCTGGCTCAGGATCCAGCCCCTACTCAGGATCCAGTCCCTGGCTCAGGATCCAGTCCCTGGCTCAGGATCCAGCCCCTACTCAGGATCCAGTCCCTGGCTCAGGATCCAGTCCCTGACTCAAGATCCAGCCCCTGACTCAAGATCCAATCCTTGACTCCTCTGGTGGTGGAGAAAGTCACACGAAACCCAGCTTATGGCACCAAACTCCCCTGGGAGAGCTGAGAACCAGCCCTGGAAATGGGAACCGTGGAAATTGCAGGTGGGGAGGGCAGGGAGGGAGATCCCAGGGTGGAAATTCAGTTGTTGTCTGTTTTTAAGAGGAGAGCAAGAGTGGGAGATGGTTTGGGGTCTGCTGAGGAGAAGGTTGAAAGCTGCCAGGCAGGTTACAGCAGTGCTGGTAAAGCAGCCCCTGGGTGGGGGTTTGTACAGAATTAGTAGGATTTTGATGATGTTTGCAAAGTTCTTTGAGGCTTAAACCCAAAAGTGAATTGAAAATGAGCAATTCACATTGTGATCTTCACAAACCTCCAGCTGAGTACAACTCAAACAGAAGTTGCTGTTCAGACCTAACTTAAATAAGAAATATTGTTTGACTCAGCAGACAGGAGGCAGATTTGGGGCCGTGAAGGGCTTTTTAGGATGTTTGCAGCTGCTCTGGGCTTTCCCCAAACTCAGTGAGTTCATAATTCCCAAGTGGCCACGGCACCTTTTGGATACAAACCCCTGCAATGCAAGACCATTCAAGCTCCCAGAGACTCAGCATAAAATTTCTAGGCTGCAAATTGAAGTTTTTCATCCTGGTCCTTGGAAAACTGTCCTTGGAAGCACTGGACTGCCAAATCCCACAGCAAGAGTGGCACACATGGTCAAAGACACTGAAGTTAGAAGAGCTGGAGGGTACAAAATCCTTTCAGACTTTATTAGTTTTGGTTTAGCTGGTGTCACTGGGAGTTGTGTGCCAATAAAAGAGGGGTGTTGCAGGTTCTTCCTGAGCCTGAGCAGCTGGAGCTGAGCTGGGCTCTCACACCTGGGTGTTTTCCTGGCCAGGACCACTCAGGGCTTTAAAAAATCAATCCCCTCATTTTCCCGCTGGGATATATTTGGAAAACTGAATTTGTGCCGACTTCCAACTTTGTTTCCTGTGCCCCAAACCCCACAGGCTGCTGGTTCAGGGGAGATTCTGCCGGGGGCTGGTGCTGAGAGAACCCTGCAGGTCAGAGGGGAGGGATCCAAGCAGGGAGAGCTCCAAGGGAGAGACCCCCAAAGGGAGAGGTCTCAGGAGACATCCCAAACCCCTCCCAGAGTAAATCCCAAAGCCATTTCCAGAGCAATTAAGCAGTGCTGATTCCTACCTCGTGCTGTCTCCTGGTGCTGCCGGGTTTAACTTCATTTATTTCACCAGGGGACACATTTTCCCCTGCCCCAAAGCAGGAGAAAAGTTTGATGTTTCCCCTTCAGGCAGCAGGAAAAGGTTTGGGGTTGCTTGTAAGCACCCACAGAAAATAAAATCTTGTGCAATAAATGATTGCCCTCTAAATAACCAAGCAGCACTGTGGAGATAAGGGCCAGGACAAGATTTTCATCAAAATAATTTTGTTTTCAGGAAAAAAAGCCCCAAATTTTCACGTGGGGACATGGTCCTTTGAGTGCGTGTGTCCCCTTCTGTTCTTCTTTAGTCCTGTAAAGACTCAGGAACAGCCCCAGGAATGCACAGAGAATTTTCCGGGATTCTTAGTGAGGAAATTGACAGCAAAATCTGGACCACTCAGTGATTTTTTTCCCCACCCATTAACAAATTATAATATATTTTAAATGAATTTATTTCTCTATTTATAAAGAGGTTAATTGAGACATTTCATTCACTGTTTTTCAATTACGAAGCCAATTTTCACATGTAGAATAACATTAGCCAGATTTCTTTACATTTATTCATGCTGGAGAGGTATTTGAGAAGAAGATCTTTGATTGCTGGAGATAATTGTGATTCTGAAGGAGGACTGGAAAAAATGGTGGATAAATGATACCTTTTACTAAAAGGGAAATGGGTTATTTTTTCCTGTTGCTATTCCTGCCTTGAAAAGGAAAACACTTGAGCAGTTCAGGAGTCTGGAATATGAAACAGAATCTATATGATAATGTATTTATAATATATAATAATTATATTAATGGCCGTGAGCTGGCCATTAATATAATTATTATATATTTATAATAATCAGGGTGACGGCTGCTGCTTTTAGTTGGGGTGCAGATATTGGGGGGGAGAAAAAGGAGTAACAGGAGACAAAAAAATCAGAGCTCTGTCTAATCAGCCAGTGTGAGGTGTGTGTGCAATGCAGAATTTTGGGGGTATTTCACACAGGTTTGGTAACTCCGGTCAGGATTCCCAAGTACGTCACACAGAGCCTTAAAAAGAGGAAATCAGAAGCAATGTGACTGAGTGGAAACAAAGGGGAGGCAATTCCAGAGGAGGAAAACACGGGAGCAAAAGGGAAATGTGCAGCCCTGCCCTGGCTGGACATTCATGGGGCCAAATTTTCCGTGTCCAGAGCTGGACACATGGACAGGTCAGAGGGAGCAGGAGGGACAAATCCTCACGGGGCTGCCCCTGGAGCGAATTACTGGTGAGGCAAGGACACAAAGAAGCATTTTTCAGGCTGGTTTTGGGTTTCTGAGCTCCTCTGCTGCGGCTGGTGTGTTTGTGGGTGGGTTTTTGATCTCTAGGTGAACACGGCAGCTGCTTTCTCCCCTTTTAATGCTCTTTTTTCCCCCCGAAGTACAAAGGTGTGGAAGCTCACATAAATCCCTGCAGTGGGGAAACAGGGCTGGTTCTTAGGAAGGGACGTAATTAATGAGATAATTCTGGAGTGGACTTTTCCCTCTCCCTGTGTTCCATCTCTTGCTGTGACTCTGGGAATGGTTACACCTTGTCCCCAGGCTCTGTCTGCTCCAGAACTCCTTTCCTCAGTGGAAGCATGAGCTGGTGCTGGGCTCTGAGTGAGTTCAGCCCCAGAGCGTGGTTACTGTGATTCTGCAGGGCTGATATTTTGGTGATTGCACCAAATTGTTCCAATTTAGCAGCAAAATGAGACAACCAGAGGCAGATTCCTGCTGCCACAAGTTCACATCCACAGCAGATCCCTGTATCAAAGGATTCCTCTGGGTTATTTCTACTTTCCTTCATTTGTTTGTTTGTTTTGGTTGTTGGGTTGGTTTTTGTTTGTTTGGGGTTTTTTTACTTTCCTTTTGTTTTTTCTTTCTTCAACGCCCCGTGCCTGGAATAATTTTGATAAAAATCAAGAAAAGGAGTATTCTCAGTGCTACCAAACCCTGCTTATCCTGTTAACTATTTAGTGTAAAACAAAGCTGGGCATTTGGAGAGCTGCCCACGCTGTGGTGGGAAACACGAACTGATCAAGTGTAGAACTTTCCTGTAAACAACAGAATCGATTTGTGAATGTAAATCTTCTGCTGGATTAGTAAATCTGAGCTTTTTCAGTGCATGACAAATAAAAAAGGCTTTGGTGAGCCCAGACCATCAGCAGCACGACTGAAAGGTGAAGTTAATTATTATAATGAAATGTTTGATGAAATTAATGTGACTCCAGCAGAATCCAACTTTTCCCTGATCATTAAAGGAGCCTGTCCTGTATTTCTGGAAGGACTGCAGCGGACGTTTTTAAATACAAGGAGCTGCTTTGTTCTGAGAACAAACGGGAGAGGAAAAGGAGCTAAAGGGTGAGACCGGGGCAGTGTCAGCCCTTGGCAGGGGAATTCTGAGGGATTTTTCCCCTGTAAAATTTGTGACTCTGTCTCTGAACCTGATGGACCTTTTAGACCATGGCTGGTGTTTTAGACAGGTTTAATTTGCCAGCTACAAGAGAAATGTCTGTTAATAGCAATTTTA
>VYXC01004075.1:36246-86035 GCA_013397175.1 Platysteira castanea
GGGGCCGGTGGCGGGGCCGGTGGCGGGGCCGGTGGCGGGCGACGTCTGCCACCTGCTGGGGCGGGCGGGGGCCGCGCTCCCGGCCCCGATTCCAGCCCCGATCCCGGCCCCGATCCCGGTCCTGATCCCAATCCCAATCCCGATCCCCATCCCGCTCCCGGTCCCGGCAGCGGCAGGAGCGCGCCCCACCGGCAACTTTTGTTCGGTGTGTGCCAGGGAGAGGTGGGAGCCCCGGTACGGCTGCGGGAGAGCCCTCGCCCTTCCCCGCCGGAGCGGGATCGGGAGGCGCCGGGCAGCGGCAGGGGCGGGGGAGCGCGGTAATTACCCCGGGGGGTGGGGAACGGGTCCGCTCACGGANGCTCCTGCGTAACCAGCGCGGTGACTGGGGACCAGCGCGGTGACGGGGGACCAGGGCGGTGACTGGGGACCAGTGCTGTGACTGGGGACCGGTGCCGTGACTGGGCCGGATCGCGGCCCGTCCTGGTGCCCGGTGTAACGCGGGGTGATCCGTCGGGGTCTTCCCAACCTCGGTGTGGAGGGAAGGTTCTGAGCGGTAACCGCGCTCCACGGTCCCCGCCGCAGCGCGTGGTGGCTCTGGGAGCGATGTTCCGTGTCCCTACAGCTCTGGGAGGGATGTCCCGTGTCCCTACAGCTCTGGGAGGGATGTCCCGTGTCCCTACAGCTCTGGGAGCCATGTCCCGTGTCCCTGCAGCTCTGGGAGCGATGTTCCCTGTCCCTGCAGCTCTGGGAGGGATGTCCCGGGTCCCTGCAGCTCTGGGAGGGATGTCCCGTGTCCATGCAGCTCTGGGGGCGATGTCCCGGGTCCCTAAAGCTCTGAGAAGATGTCCCGTGTCCCGGCAGCCGCCTGTCCCCAGAATCTAAACCCTCTCCCTGCGATCGCATCTCCCGGCAGCCGCAGCTCTGAGCGGACCGGAGCAGCGGCTCCGGGACAGGGAGGACAAATTTGGGAGCATCCCGGGCAGCTGCTGCTTCCGCCGGGCCTGGGGCCACGCATCTGCCAAGGCCTCGCGCTCCGTGCCAGGGAGGGAGGAAAAATGCATCGCGGTGACACAATTAATGCAGCCCAGGCAGGAATTTAGGAGCTGTGTGTCTTTCTTCCCCATAAACACAGGCTGGCAGAGACGGAGTGGCAGCGAATTTAGGGAGTTGTTCTGGGTGAAATGTGGTTTTTACCCTGAAAAAGAATTTTTTGGATTGCTGTTAAACGCAGTGCTAAGAAAACCTGGAAATTAATAACAGTTACCAGGTGAATTCTCGGGATATTGTGTTAGGACAGGGTCCAGTGTACTCCAAAAATTTGGAAAACATATGGAAGACACTGAATCTCCTCAGCACAAGAGACATGGAGCTCCTGGAGCAGGTCCAGGGCAGGGAATGAGGCCCTTGGGGTCTGCTCAGGTGTGACCCAGGTGTCACTGCCCCGCTGCCCTGGTTTCTGTGGGGTTTGGGGGTAGAACAGTGATGATGAGATGTGTGGGCTCTGCCCTTGTCTGAATCCTGTTTCTGTTTTGGACTTTTCTCCTGGTGCAATGACAAAGGTCTCGGAGGTGAACAGAGTTGTGCTCGGGACATTTCGGAAGGTCCAGGGCTCAGAACCTGGACAAACTGCTCGCCTGGAGAGGTTCAGCTCTGTGTTTAGGGGTCAGGTCAAGGCTGATGGGGAGAATAATCAACAAAATAATTCCATGGAGATGTGATAATTCAGCTCTAATCATGAGGCCAGTTTTGGCTCAGAGAGCAGAGCCTTAAATGTGACAATTCCATCCGTTTAATTTTCCCTTCACTTTGACAGACACCCTGACCTTTTAGGAGGAAGGGAAAACAATGGGGAGATTTTGTGTCATTTGAGGCAGAGAGGCTGTTGCCCAAAATATTTTTTTTATTGTCCAAGCCCTGTGAAACTCTGACACCCAAAGAGTCAAATAAAGGCAGGAGAACGAGCTCTGAGCAGCAATTGCCCCAAATCAAGGGACAGCCTCCCCTGTGAGCCAGAGTACTTTGAGTTGTTGGTTATGATGTAAAACTCAGGCCTTTGCATATTTAACGTGTGTCTCCGTTTCTGTTTCTGATTCCCAGGTCTATTATAAAGTTATTAAGGAGATCGAGCCGGGAGAAGAGCTGCTGGTGTGCCTGAAGGAAGGAGGTTATTCCCTCGGGAACATGGCACCCAGCATGGAAGGTAAGGGCTCCAGGGGAGCTTCTGCTCCTCTCTGCTGCACCCCTGGCAATGCTGAGCCCCTCAGCCAGGGCAGGACTGGGACAAAATCTGAGCCAGGACCTCCCCTTCTGTCACTGTCTGAGTTTTATGCTCATTTTCACTCGTTCCCTGGTGGCAGTGGCTGTCTCAGTCCTTTACAGTGAGTTTATATCAGCCTCAAGCAGATTAATTTCCTTCTTTTTGTGGGTTTGGCTATGATCAGAGGAACCTTTTCCATCCCCAGGGTCGCCAGGTGCCTTTGGGTGTAATAAAAATGGCCAAAGCATCCCAGGAAAACACCGGTCTGCAGAGATTTAGGGAGTGTGGAAAAGGGGGATCCAGGCAGGGGGTGGGAGAGTCATCACTAAAATTATTATTGCTGAGATAAAGACATCCTCACCACTGCTGCAGCTGTGAGCAGTAGCAGGACACACACGTGGGGTGTCCTGGAAATCTGAGAGTGCTGCCAGCACTGATTTTCCTCCTTTAGGGTGCTTATTCCCACATTCATCCAAGGCTCTGACACTGCAGACACTGAGCAGGAAACTGATCTCTGAGGAAAACAAGGAAGGATGTGCCTAACATCATTATTTGATGATTTATTTCTATAAATACATCCTCCTTTACCAGGTGTTTTTAAACTATTGGTTGGAAATAATGCTCCATAAAATTAATTTATGAAATTGGAGCTCTCTCTGGGCATCTCACGATACATTTCTTTTCTTTTATCTGTACATGAATATAATTTCTGATTCAAATTTGCAGTGAAATCCTTTAAAAGGATATTAACAACTCGTTTCAAATATTTCTGGAAATATTTGAGGATTTGTGTTGCTGGAAGTGGGGGTCAAGAGTGGTATTTTCTGCCTCACTCATATCAAGCTTGGGATTATTTTTTCACTGCTCTCTCCCCACCCCCCAAAAAAGTTAATGATTTTCTCAAGACCAACACACAGAGATGAATAATTTCTGTACCTTTTTTTTTGGTTTTTTGATGTCAAGGAGAAACCTGAATGAAAACTCACCGCTGTTCTGCATTTCAGTTTCCAACAGGCTTTTATGTGAACACGCAAAAAGTGCTCCTTGTTTTCCATCTCTGTCATTATGGAACATTTATCTGGATCTTCCTGGTAACGTCTAGTGCTTTCGCTGCATAATTGCTGTCAAATTATGCCAGGCCAACATTAAATATTTGACTCCTTAATACTTTTTACTTTCAGCAGGGCTATCTCCCCGCTGCCTCGCACCCCCAGCTCACCTCGGAATTAACGGCAGAGAAAATGCAAAATTGTTCCACACAAAGATAATTATCATAAAAATCTTTCCTCCCAACCCCAGCCGAACACAGCAGACCCCTTATCACTGCAGGAATTTTGAGTAGGGCACTTGAACTCCTTTGAGATTCGAGTCTGGTAGATTAGCATGTAGATGCCACATAATTGCGTTCCCCTCGGTTTCTCTGAAAGCTATTAGGCACTGATTTATTTTTCTGTTACATTCCTGCTTTGTCCTGCGTGCTGCTGATGGAACTTCAGATCGGCACATTTAACCACAGATCTGACAAACAGACACGGAGAACAGGCAGCAATTTCGGTCTGACTGGGGCTGCTCTTTTCTCCGCAGCCCCTTCTCCCTGTCACACGCCGAGGCTGTTACCGTGGTGAAGGGCAGCCTTGTCGTTCGTGATGCTTAAAGAAAGGGGAAAACTTTAATGAGAACTCGTTTTGAAGGGCGACCTTTTTATTTTTGGTACTTACAGGAGGGGAAAAGGAGCGGTTGAACGAACCTGGGGTCCACAGCGTGGGTGTCTGGTACAGGCACAGAACCAATCCCAGGTCTCAGCTCAGCCCTGAGCCTCCGGGGTGATTTAGGTTTCGGTTTTGCAGGGGGCTGGTCTGGCCCTAAGCCTGCAGGTCAGGTCCTTCCCTGCAGGGTGTTTAGAACCCTGCTCAAGACAGAGAATGCCAGAGCAGTGGGGGTTGGACATGGATTTGTTATCATGGAATGGGTTGGGTTGGGTTGGGTTGGGTTGGGTTGGGAGGGAAGTTAAGGATCATCTCAATCCCACCCCTGCCATGGGCAGGGACATCTCCCATTATCCCAGGCTGCTCCAAGCCCCGTCCAACCTGGCCTTGGACACTTCCAGGAATGGGGCATCTGCTGTCCTCCTGATCAGTTTTTCCTCTCTTTAGCCTGTCTGAGCATCAAAACAGGATTTACAACCAGTGGCAACATGAATAACAGGTGGCTACAAGGCTTTGAATCACATTTTGTCAGCTCTCAAAGTCTCCTTTCAATACAAATTTCTTTTCCCAAACCCAGATACTCTGAAGCACAGGAGTCGCTTTTCCTATCCTCCACCTCTTCCACCTGTGGAAAAGCTGCTGTGTTTGATGTCCTCTTGTATCGTGCATGGTTTGGATGAAACCTGGCAAAGGACAAGGAGAATTAGAAGCAAAATCTCTTCTGTAAAGTATTCTTGAGGCAGTTAATGTATTTCACCTCCTTCCCTGCTCTCTAAGCTCACAGAAAGGACAAAAACATGGCATTATCATGGGTAACAGCAGGCAGGGCCATGCCAGGGCTGTGCTGTGGGAGGGGAGGGAGATCTCCAGCTTTAGTGTGGAGGAAATTATTCTCCACGGCTGCTTTCCCAAGCCCAGAGAGGACTTCTGCTTCCTAGAGGAGAGTTTGGGTGAAATAAGCTGCAATTAATCATGTAAATCTCAAACTGGAGCAGGAAGAATTCCACCTGGATTTGGGGAAGGAATTTTGTTGCATTTTCTCTGAAGTCAAAAGAAGGGGGGGAAAAAAACCAGTTTCCTCCATTCCAAGTGTTTCCAGGTCTGGGAGTTTGCCAGGTGGAGCTCGAGGGATGCTGGGAGTTGGTAGGAGCTTGTTAAGAGGTGAAGGGACCTGGGGCTTCCCAGCCTGGAGGATTTCAGTCATTCCTCCAAAAATTCCTTCCCGGTTAAGCCACTGCTGCACTGCCAGGAGAGCAGAGAGGGGAAACGCTGGCTCTGAGGCAGAGGAGCACCTCGCCAGAGCAGTTCCACACCTTTGGAATTCAATGCTACACTTTTTTCTTCTTCTGTTTTTTCTTCTTTTCACTCACAAAAATTAGTTTAGATTATTTTAATGGTAGGTGAGGCAGAGTCTCTCAGTACCGCTGTTCTTGGTGTCCTGATTTCCCAGTTTCCCTCCCCAGGGACATAAAGCACATGAGATACACACTGGTCCTGTTCTGCAAAATGCAGTAAAGAGAATTTCACTGAGGAGCAGAGCAGGGCCTAACCCACCTCATGCTGAGGCTGCTGGCAGCGATTTCAGAGTGTATAAACTCCCAAAACAACCTGAAATGAGAACAATTGGGTATTTTCCTCCCTTGGGTCTCCTTTTGTAACCAAAATCCCTTTGCTGACGTGCTGGATTTTATTTCATTTTGCACCCCTCTCCTGTGCAGCTCAGGAGATGCTCCTGCAGCCCTGCGGGTGCTGGGGGATACCCACACCTGGAGTGGGTGGCTCTGGGAGCCCTGGGCAGGCTGCTGGGATGCCCAGCAAGGCTCTGCTGGCTGAGCTCTGGTGATACTTTCTTTTTCAGCTGGGTCTGACTTTTCCCATGTCGATACTTTCCGTGTAGGTGTGCAGAGTGTGCAGAGGGTTTCCTCTGCCCACATGGCTGCTGCAGCAGCCTCTGGGGCCTTGCCTTGCTTGGTTTTAAACTCGGGTTTAAGCAGAGAAAGGGAGGTGGGAGGTGAGTGGCCAGGTGGGAGTGCGGTGGTGTGTGGGTGTGACACTGCCCGTGCTTCCACTCCTGCCACATTCAGAACAGAATTAACCCTGATTTATAGAAAACACCACTCCAGGCCTTAAAGCCCAGCCTAAGTCCTTGCAGTTGTGCAAAATTTGGCGTAAACAAGTGCAAGGGGGGACTCCAGAGCAAAGGTTTGCTCAGGGGTTGCAGATTTTGCCTGGAGAACGTGAGCGTGGCCACATCCCACCCCAGCATCCCCTCTCCCCAGAGCAGGGAGGGATCAGCTCCATCTCAGCGTCACCTTTGGCTGCAGCTCTCAGGATATTCCCACTCCTCCCTCGGAGCTGGTGCTCTGTCCACGGGCTGCTCCTTCTGGGAGCAAAGTTATCAGAAAAAGAGCACCACGCTGAGCACGAAGCAGAATGTCGAGGAAGAGGGTAGGGGAGGTCAGGGAAACGTGGCTCCAGTGACTCAGTGGGGGCTGGAAAGCTTCTGTTCCAGGGTGGAGAAACCCAGAGCTATCCCGACTCCCTCGCAGAGCTCCTTCTCCTGGAGAATTTACAGCTCCGAGCTGATTGTTTGGCTTGGCACCATGGTCAGGATGCTGCCTTGTAAACTTAATAATAGCTGCCCTCTTTTTAATTTGTTTGACCTTGACTGCAGTAATTTATTATGTGCATTAGAACTTTTTTTTTAAAAAAAAAAAAAGGAAAAAAAAGCAAAGAGCACAGCAACAAAGCCTTTGGCTCCCTGCTCTTCCTTCCATGGTGCTCTGGGCTGGGACTCCTTGGGCTGAGGGAGCCCTGAGCTCCTGCAGTGGAAGATTAAGAGGAGAACATTAGACAGGAAATTTCTTAGAAAGAGGCTTCTCCAGGTTCGTGCTGTGGCAGTTTGCTTTCCCCACTATCTGTGTTTATACGGGTCTGGCTTGTTCCTTTTTCCCTGGCAGCCCCTTTTGAGGAAACACTCGTTCATCATTTCAAAACCCCTCCTTGCAGACGAGCGCAGCGCTCCGGAACGAGCCCAGAACTTCGTGTGTCTCCCAATCCCTGTAGGTCTCCCCATCCCAGCAGAGGCCAAAACACACAGAAAACAAGATCTCCTCTGGTTGTGTGATCTATTTTTTTTTTCTCTTAATGCTCAAAGTGAAAGCAGCTGCTGGCACAGCCTCCCTTGGGTTCTCTCCCCTCTCACTTGCGAATTCGCTCTTTGTTTGTTTGTTTGCTGGTCTCAGGGAGCTTCACCTCCTCTCTGGGCACAGCAGCCCTGGCTGGTTGGGTTTCCTGGGGCAGGGCTGACCATGGGACACTGTGTGTGTTGCAGAGGAGCCCTCGTTCCGCTGCGAGGACTGCGATGAGCTCTTCCAGTCCAAGCTGGACCTGCGGCGCCACAAGAAGTACGGCTGCAGCGCCGTGGGGGCCCTGTACGAGAGCCTCAGCGAGGAGATCAAGCAGGAGGGCCTCGGAGATGGACAGGTCTACGAGTGCAAGGACTGCGAGAGGATGTTCCCCAATAAATACAGGTACCCACGGCCACCCAGACCCTCCTCTGGCCTCCCCTCTCCGTCCTGTCCGAAGGGGGGTGACGGGCATCCGGGCAAGACTGAAGGGATCAACCTTTCCTTTCTCCATAGAAACCTTTCCTTCCTCCATAGAAACCTCTCCTTCCTCCATAGGCTTTAGCAATGTTCTTTTTGGGGATAAACCTTTCCTTTCTCCCCTAGAAACCTTCCTCCGTAGACTTTGGGAGTGTTCTTTTTGGGATAAATATTTCTTTCCTCCATAGAAACCTCTCCTTCCTCCGTAGGCTTTAGGAATGTTCCTTTTCAGATCAACCTTTTCTTTCTCCCCTAGAAACCTTCCTCCACAGACTTTGGGAATGTTCTTTTTGGGATAAACCTTTCCTTCCTCCATAGAAACTTTTGCTTTCTCCATAGCATTTCAGAATGCTCTTTTGGGGATAAACCTTTCCTTTCTCCCCTAGAAACCTTCCTCCACAGACTTTGGGAATGTTCTTTTTGGGATAAACCTTTCCTTCCTCCATAGAAACCTCTCCTTCCTTGAGAGGTGCAGAATCCCTGACCAGAGACATGCAGGATTCTCCATAGAAACCTTTTCTTCCTCTATAGAAACCTTTCCTTCCTCCATAGAAACCTTTCTCTCCTCCACAGGCTTTATGAATGTTCTTTTTGGGGATAAACCTTTCCTTTCTCCCCTAGAAACCTTCCTCCACAGGCTTTAGGCATGTTCTTTTTGGGATCAACTTTTCCCTTCTCCATAGAAACCTTTCCTTTCCCTACAAGGTTTAGGAGTGCTCCCTTTGGGACCCTTTGGAGCTGTTTTATTTCACCTTGATTTCACAGGCTGGTGCTTTTCATTACTCGTTGGTAGAAGCACCCAAGGGTTGTTGGTGAGAAGTTTAAGGGGTTGTTTTCTGAGAGACCTGAGTGGGATCTTTCCACCATCTGCTCCCCTGTGCTCTGTTTCTGAGATAAAAAGCACCAATATTAGTTCAGTCAAAATGTACATGAAGTCTTCTTTTAAATTTAAATCTTGGGTGTTTGAGATCAGTGGGTTTAAAGAGGTGTCGATGCCCTGGGAACTCTTAATATGGGCACCAGCTCCTATTTGATGTGGCAGAAACAATTAAAAAATTCTATTCCAATCAAATTTTTAATTTTCTTTGTGTCCACCAAATGTTCTTGTGACAGCAATGTGGAAAGGGAAAAAAAGAAGACTGGATATTCTCCAGCTCAGTTTTTAATTTGCAACAATTATTCAGTTATTATTATGATTATACGGTAACTCCAAACAATAATTAAATTTCTCTTTAAAAGGGAAAGTATTTTAACTCCGGTTTTAACTGAAAATCTGATCTTTTTAGGCAGAATGTGGTAGTAATGAAATGCAGCTTTAACGCAGCGATCTTTGAGCTCTCCAATTCATGGGCAAAGTGAGACTCAAACAGTTAAATATTAGGAGCCAGCTTTAAAAGTTGAGGGGTTGTTTTAATCACTTTAAGACTGTGTTTATTTGCATCCTAAGCCTTGATAAAAGCCTTTATAAAATTCTATAAAAGCAGAGTTTTCTGTGCTTACCGGAGGCTGAAGTTCTCACTCATTTATTTTTGCCTTCTCGGGTGAACAAACCCCGTGCACCACAAGATTTGTTATAAAACTGTGAGAACGGGCAATCCCCTGTCAGGCTCTGCCTGAGCAGAGCAAAAACCTCGAGGTTAAAGCCCGTGTCAGGCCTGTTTCACTTCAGTTTAACATTTAAAAACCTGCATTTGTCACTTTGAACTTAATTACAGTGATACTTTCAGCTCTTTGATCTGGGTGAGAAAGTCAGAGGAAAAAAATTCTATTTAAAAAAACTTAGAGGAAGGTGAAGCCTGAAGAGCATTCCCTGTACCTGCATGGAGAAGAGACTGGGAGTTGTGGAAGTTGGGATGGATGCTGGGATTCCTGTGTGGGATCCTCTTAGCCCAGTGGGGCATCTTTCCCCCCTTTGTGTCCCTGCAGTGGCCACTCTCCATTAGAAATAAGAGCCTGCAACGTTCTTCGGTTTTGTACCTGACAAGACAAGGAGAACTTCCTTCAAATGTGGATTTTAGTAAAAATTCCAATTCCTTTATCTGCTGGTGTCACAAGCTCTCTCCTCTTTAGCTTCCAGTGCTCTCTAGTTTTTACGTTAATTAGAAAATAACCTTTTGAAATGTATGTGTTGTATCCTATTTGTACCCTCTGTGTATTCCTGCCTCCCTGGGGGCCTTGACTGGCACTGTGGCCTTGGGGTTTTTTGCCTTTTAGACCCAATATTTCGGGATCAGTAATAGAAAGTTGATTTTTTGGCAAGGTGAAAGAGAGTCAGCAGCATCCCCGTTCAGCCTTTGACATGCTGGTGCATTGGTGGGGTGGGGAGGAAATGTCCACATCTGTCTCTGCCCCATCAATCTGCCAAGTTTAAAGTCACTATAACACAAAATAAACCCGTTCAGAGTGCCTGGATGGTCTTAGAATTTTTCAAAGTTAATTCAGATGAAATCAAGGGAGCCACTGGGGACCTGAAATTGAGCATTTAGCAGCTGACTAAATAAATAAATGTTTTGCTAATCCCAGTAGGTACTTGCCTCTAAACAGCATATTAGTTTGTCCATATTTGCTCCAAATAAACTCATAAATCACAGTTAACAGGAGCGTATTTTTGGATGTGCATATGGAAGGTTTGCCTTACTTTGTGTGTGTAAAAAAAAATCTGGTCCTTTTGAGAGCACCATTTCTTGAGCAAAATGAATATTGCTGGTTTAAAACGAGCAGGGTGGCAGTTTGTGAGGGGCATGCCCATGAATATGAATTATGTGGCTGGGAGCAGGGCTGGTGCTGAGGAGTTTTGGTGCTGGGTGGCCAAGGCTGACACAATTCCGGGGATCCTGAACCCCTCAGCTCACTGGAAGTGCCCTGGGAGGATCTTCCCTGTGGCACTCAATGAAGATTGGCAGGATTTGCCAGCAGAGTTCAGCTTTAACGTTTCAGTAAAAATACAGCTTTAAAGTTCTGTAGGAGTGGTTTAGTACCCACGTGTAGGGGTGTCAGGCAGGAGCAGATCCCACGTGGGCTGGTCTTTGTTAGAATGCACAGTAAGAGGAGTGTTTGTAACTCCTGTTAAGTTACCCCAAAGGGAGCTAAGGATGCAGATTTCCTTCCCTTGTTTCTCAGGGCTGGCATGAGGTGTGCAGGATTCCTGCCCTAAGAAGTGTGGGATTCCTGGCCACAGAGGAGCAGGATTCCCAGCCTGAGATGGGCAGGATTCCCAGCCTGAGATGTCTGGGATTCCTGGCCTCAGAGATGCAGGATTTAAGGGCTGAGAGGTGCAGAATCCCTGACCAGAGACATGCAGGATTCCTGGCCTGAGAGAAACAGGATTTCTGGCCTGACATGTGCAGGATTTCTACCTGAGAGATGCAGGATTTAAGGGCTGAGAGGTGCAGAATCCCTGACCAGAGACATGCAGGATTCCTGGCCTGAGAGACGCAGAATTCCCAGCCTGAGATGTGCAGATTCCTAGCCTGAGAGATGCAGGATTCCCAGTCTGAGGAACACAGGATTCCCAGCCTGAAAGGAACTGGATTCCTGGCCTGACATGTGCAGAATTCCTGGCCTGAGAGGTGCAGGATTCCTGGCCTGAGAGACGCAGAATTCCCAGCCTGAGATGTGCAGGATTCCCAGCATGAGATGCAGGATTCCTGGCTGGAGACATGCAGGATTTCTGGCTAAGAGGTGCAGGATTTAAGGACTGAGATGTGCAGGATTCCTAGCCTGAGAGATGCAGGATTCCCAGTCTGAGGAACTGGATCCGTGGCCTGAGAGGTGCAGGATTCACGGGCTGAGAGGAGCAGGATTTCTGTCCGGGAGGTGCAGGATTCCTGGCCTGAGAGAAACTGGATTCCCGGCCCGAGAGGTGCAGGATTTACAGGCTGAGAGGAGCAGGATTCCTGGCCAGGGAGGTGCAGGTTTCCCATGGCACAGGGCACTGGAGCACCGCGTGCCACCCCTGCCGTGGCCCCGTGCCAGCAGCCACCCGGGATTGCCATCATCCCCCGGCTCCGGGAGACGCTGCCAGTTGGCAGAAGGCGAAATTGCTGAGTGAAGTAATCAAAGACGTCTGACGTTTAGAAGTGAAACGTGTTTGCACCTTATCATGTTTCTTCCCAACGCCGAGTCCCTGTGTTCTGTGTTCTGGGAAGCCGTGGGCCTGGTGCCTGTGAAAATGGGCACGTGAGAGTCTCAGCAGCAGCAGCAAACATCTTTTCTTTCCCCGGCGGGGTGCCACGGAAGTTTTGGTCACGAAGTGCCCATTTTTCCCCTCAGGAACCTGCAGGGTCAGGGCTGGGTGAAATAAGCCTTTTCCCCCTTGAGAATGGGCTCAGGTGTTAATAAGACATAGCATAAAACACAGTGTCATTTTGAGGCAGAACAGGGCATCTTCCACCAGTGAGATAATTATCAAATGGTGTTGGGTTGTCACTGCCCTTCTGACAGTCAGTGAGCTGCTCCCCTCCTGCTCTGAGGCACCAGGGCACTGCAAACCCCCCAGGCCCCACAGCTGGTTCTCTTCAACCATCTCTGCCACCTCGCTGGGTCTCAGACCTGCCTGCTTTGGGGGGTCTGGAGCTCAGCCTGTCTCTCTTTCCCAGCCTGGAGCAGCACATGGTGATCCACACCGAGGAGAGGGAGTACAAGTGTGACCAGTGCCCCAAGGCTTTCAACTGGAAATCCAACCTGATTCGTCACCAAATGTCTCACGACAGTGGGAAACGGTTTGAATGTGAAAACTGTGTCAAGGTACAGTGAGGACATGGTCACTGAGGGGGGCTTCACCCTGGGGAGGTGCTGGGACCTGGGGGTGCAGGACACAGTGTCCATGGGGGCTTTTTGTGGGAGAGGGCACTGGGGCCTGGGAAGAGGGTGCAGGACACAGTGTCCATGGGGGGTTTTTGTGGGAGAGGGCACTGGGGCCTGGGGAAAAGGGTGCAGGACACAGTGTCCATGGGGGGCTTTGTCTAGGAGTGGGTGCTGGGACCTGGGGAAGGGATGCAGGACAGTTTCCATGGGAGACTTCACCTGAGAGAGAACACTGAGACCAGGGGAAGGGCTGCAGGGGATGGGTGGCCCACGCTGGCCCAGAGCAGGGTGGTACAGGGGGAGGTGACCCCGCTGTCCCTGTCCCAGGGAGATGAGGTGTCCTCGCTGTCCTGGGCATCCCACTGGGGGTGCGGAGCTCGGCCCTCTCCCAACCCCACTCCCCTTTGGCCATTCCCAGCTGGGTGCTGGGGGGGTAGTGAGGGTTGTGCCGGGCAGATGTTGGTGAGCAAAGACCTGTCAAACCATGAGCACCACACGCTCGGGGAGGTACCACAGACCTGTTCAACCATGAGCACCACACACTCGGGGAGGCGCCACAGACCTGTTCAACCATGAGCACCACACATTCGGGGAGGCGCCACAGACCTCTTCAACCATGAGCACCACACACTTGGGGAAGGGCCCCAGACCTGTTCAGCCATGAGCACCACACGCTCGGGGAGGCACCACAGACCTGTTCAACCATGAGCACCACACATTTGGGGAAGTGCCACAGACCTGTTCAACCATGAGCACCACACACTCAGGGAAGGTGCCACAGCCTGGCAGGGCACAAACAGAGCTCCTGCGTTACCCGTTCTCACCTGTCCACCCCGCGCTCCTCAAGCCACGAGCAGCAGTAGAAAAGAACCTAACAAAACCAGTTTTTCACACGTAGGCTCTTCTCCTCCTGCTTTCCCCCTCTCCTGACGGCGTTTTTGCCCCGCAGGTGTTTACGGACCCCAGCAACCTCCAGCGGCACATCCGCTCGCAGCACGTGGGGGCACGGGCCCACGCCTGCCCCGACTGCGGCAAGACCTTCGCCACCTCCTCGGGCCTCAAGCAGCACAAGCACATCCACAGCACTGTCAAACCTTTCATATGTAAGTTGTCACGGCCATCACCAGCCCGGCGCTGGCTGTAATTGCAGGGGTCCTGCCAGGGCCCCCCAGCCCTCCCATCCCCGGCCGCTGTAATTTTATAGCTCAGAGCACAAGACAATTTTTTTTCTTTTTTTTTTCCTTTTTTTTCCTTTTTTTTCTTTTTTTTTTTTTTTGCATGCTCCCTGTTTTTTCAGTAAACATTCGTGGCAGTTTTTGACTTTCCTGACAAGTTAAAAGCCGAGTCTCTCAGCGGTCACAGCGATGCCATTTTCTCATATCTTTTCTTTCTCTCGTCTCTTTTTGCCTTAATCGTTTTTGAATGTTCCTGTTGGTGACATAAATAAATAGCTGGCACAGCCTGATCGAAATGTTTTACAGGGGTGCCTCAAATCCTGGAGCCATTGTAAAGAACTTGGAGTAACCACAGAGATGAGAAGGTGTTTTTTTAAAAAGAAAGTTTTTTTCTTCTTTATTTACTGCGTGTTTCATCTCGATAATGCTGGGAGCCAAACAAGCAGCAGATGAACTGTGTCCTCAGTGCTCTCCTTGGTGGGATATTTCCAGAAGGGCACTTTCCCAGGAGAGCCACCCGTCTCATTCCTTGTCATCCCCAGGGCTGTATATTTTTTTAATTGACACAGCACCCACTGGGTTTGGAGGACTGTGCAGGGAGGTGGATGGTGTCACAACAAAGCTCCAGGAACTTTAGGGATCACCTCCTGACACTTCAGAACACGTCGTTCAGGCACGGGCCGGGATCTGGGTTTGATTCCAGGCTTTGATGTTAGGGCAGGGAAGCCACTGAACCCACTCCTGCCTTTTTCTCCCTGATGGTGTAATGGGAACAGCATGCAGGAATATCCCGGGAGACTCATTTCATTCATGTCCCGAGACAATCAGTGCCCTGAGATACCCAGCTGGGTGTCAGCAGAGGAAGAAGAAATGCTCCTCTCGCTCATTTTGCTGCAATCTTTCACTGGGCACATGAAAGGGATCATTTGACTCCCAGGATTGCTGCAGGGAGATGAGGGATTTCTCCTCATAATCTCCTCACTCTCACCTCATCAGAATTAGGGAGTTGTCAGACCAAACCAGCGCGTGGGGACAGCTGCAGAGGGATCCTGCCCGGTCAGACGTGTCAGGCTGTTTTGTCCATCAATGTGGAATCCATTAACAGCTTCAAATCCACGAGGCAGGACTCACCAGGAAGGGTTTTTATCCTGCTTTAATGGAAGAAAAGGGTCCATGTATATGTGTGTGTTAATTTTTTACTATATTATATCTGGCTTTCAAAAGACCCCAGACCTGTGACTTTACAGCTGCAGAAATCAGAAGGGCAAGAGAGGACATTCCATGCGGAATTACTGAATCATTGGATCTGACAGAAATTTTCCAGTTTTCCTAATTTTAGAAGGATGATGGGAGCTCTCAGAGCTGTAGCACTTCTCTTTAGGGAATTCTGTGCAATATTTGTAAATCTAGCAACAATTCCTGGGGTGAAAAAGGGAAGAATCCTGGAATCATGGAACTGGTTCAGTTGGAAAAGCCCTCTGAGATCATCAAGTCCAACCCTTAACCCAGCACCTCTGTGTTCACCATTAAACCTTGTGCCCAGGTGCCACATCCACAGGTTTTTTGAGCAAATCCAGGGATGATGATTCCTGATTCCCTTGGAAAAAAAAACCCAGATTGTTGTACGGAAGAGACTATCATGGAAATAAAACTCAGTAGTGCTGAATTTTCAAGGGAAGTAAATTCAGAAGTGCTTCCTTTAAGAGCTCTGGATATTGTTTAAGAAATGGGCTTAAGAAAACACTTTAAAATGAAGTAAAAAAGCCAAATAAACCCTTTCTTTGCAAGCCTAAGGTAGCTGAAATAATACTTACAACAGCCATAAAACTCTGTGTGTGCACTAAGAGCAGTTCAGGAGACCTGACCCGAGATTTTAAAGTGTGATTGCCAAAAACTAGGATTGGTTCAAACACTGGAACTCCTGTGATGACTTTCTTGTTCTGTTTGTGCTTCCCCTGCAGCTCTGGGCTTGGCAGGGCCCAACAGTGAAACTGTCTGGGGACAGAGAGTGCAGCCCAAATTTCCAGTGCAGTCAGAAACCAGAGCCCTCAGTGACACTCCTTTGGATTTTGGGGTGCTCGTCTGAACTAAAATGTCAAACTCATTAAAATTTATACATTTCTGCTTTGAATTTCAATTAGAATTTATTATATTACTATATTTTCAGAGCTGCTAGTGAAGTACTCCCCCACCAGTCATTCGATATTCAAGCACTGAAGTAAATCCTAAAGATTTGGGAAAGATTTAGGAGAAAACACTGGGAAAATCACACTCACATGCACCCATCAGCAAAGCAGGGAGGAAGGAAGGAGAGCTGGAGTGTCGGAACTTGGATTCATGTCCTTGCCTGTCCAGCCCCAAACAATGTCCTTCCCCTGCTTTGTCTCAGTTTCCCTGCTCACAAAAGGGTGATAACAGCAGTTCCCCGGGGGAAGGAGTGTGTTAATTCACCACCACATTTATTCCCATGTTGAAAGAGGCACCAGATAATAAAAAGTCACAGCGTTTTGATGTGTGGAAGAGTTTGGGGTGGGATTTCTGTCTCGCTTTTGCCCTGTTCCTTCCACAGCAGCAAAGTCTGGAGGTGAAAGGGGTCGTAAAAATCCATGTTTTGAAAGCTCGGTATTTACAGGTCGTTAAAGAAAACGCTGATGTGGCTTCACTTAGCAGGGCAGGGGTGTTGGGCTGATTTAATGGATTAAAAAAAGAGATCCCAGCCCTGGCAGAACCCAGGCCTGGCTGGCAGGGGATTTATAGAGCAGCCCCCTGGAGGGGTTCTGCACCACTGGGGGCATTCAGGAAGGGCAGGTTCGATTAAACGAGGCCAAGTTCTTCTCCCTCCAGCCCTCAGTGCTTCCTGCCGTGCCAGGGCTAATGGGAAGCAGATGAGCTGGGATAAAGAGGTGTTATCATTAAAATGTGATCAGGGCAGTGAAGTTCTGAGGGGGCTGGAACATCTTCCCTATGGATCCAGGCTGAGAGAGCTGGGGCTGTTCAGCCTGGAGAAGGTTTTGTGGAGACCTCACAGCACCTCCCAGGATCTGAAGGGGCTCCAGGGAAGCCAGAGAGGGACTTTGGAGTGACAGGACAAGGGGAAATGCATTGAAACTGGAAGAGGGGCAATTTAGGTCGGAAATACAGAAGAAATTCTTCTCTGAGAGGGTGGGGAGGCCCTGGCACAGGGTGCCCAGAGAAGCTGTGGCTGCCCCTGGATCCCTGGCAGTGTCCAAGGCCAGGTTGGATGGGGCTTCGAACAATGTGGGACAATGGAAGGTGTCCCTGCCCATGGCAGGGGGTGGGATGAGATGGGCTTTACATCCCTCCCAACCAAACCGTTCTGTGATTCCATGATTATCTTTCCTGACAATTCCCCAAAACTTTGAGAAGAGGTAGCACATCCCCTCAGATTTGCGTGGAGCAGCTTCTTGAGAGATTCTCCAGCATGGGCTTCATCCAAAGGGAAAACTGGTGATGTTCCACTGCCCTCCCCGTTCCTGCTCCGGGGAAGGGAGATCCCAGGGATGGAGGAGCTGGGGCAGGGTGGAGGGGGGAGGCTGGTGAATCCCGTGGTGAATCCCTGCCGTTTTCCTGTTAATTTCATATCGCTTTTGTTGTTGGTTCCTGTTGACGCTTTAGGTGAGGTCTGTCACAAATCCTACACGCAGTTCTCCAACCTGTGCCGCCACAAGCGGATGCACGCGGACTGCCGCACCCAGATCAAGTGCAAGGACTGCGGGCAGATGTTCAGCACTACCTCCTCCCTCAACAAGCACCGGCGCTTCTGCGAGGGCAAGAACCATTACAGCCCCGCCGGCATCTTCGCCCCCGGCCTCCCCCTCACGCCCACCTCCATGATGGACAAATCCAAGCCCTCTCCCAACCTCAACCACGCCAGCCTGGGCTTTAACGAGTATTTCCCATCCCGCCCGCACCCGGGCGGGCTCCCCTTCTCGCCGGCGCCCCCAGCCTTCCCCGCCCTCACCCCCGGATTCCCGGGGATTTTTCCGCCCTCGCTGTACCCCAGGCCTCCCTTGTTACCTCCCACGCAACTGCTCAAAAGTCCCCTCAACCACACTCCGGACGCGAAGCTCCCCAGCCCCCTCGGGAACCCGGCGCTCCCGCTGATCTCCGCGGTGAGCAACAGCAACCAGGCCCCTTCAGGGGAGGAGAAATGTGAAAGCAGCCTGGAAAACTCCTACCTGGAGAAGCTAAAAGCCAGGAACAGTGACATGTCCGATGGCAGTGACTTTGAGGACGTCAATACGACCACGGGCACGGATCTGGACACCACGACTGGCACCGGCTCTGACCTGGACAGTGATGTGGAGAGTGACAGGGACAAAACGAAAGACAAGAGCAAACAAATGGAGACCAAGGCAGATTTCGTCAGCAGCTCAGTGTCTGCGAGTTCCACCAACACCACGAGCGAGATCCCTCTCTTCTATTCTCAGCATTCCTTCTTTCCTCCCCCCGAGGAGCACCTGCTGCCCACCACAGGGGCAGCCAATGACTCTATTAAAGCTATCGCCTCCATCGCAGAGAAGTATTTTGGGCCTGGCTTTATGGGGATGCAGGAGAAAAAGATGGGTTCGCTCCCCTATCATTCCATGTTCCCCTTCCAGTTCCTCCCCAATTTCCCCCACTCCCTCTACCCTTTCACGGAGCGGACCCTCAATCACAACTTGCTGGTCAAGGCAGAACCAAAGTCACCCAGGGACCTCCACAAAGTCGGCGGCACCAGCTCGGAGTCCCCCTTCGATCTCACCACGAAGCCAAAAGAGATTAAGCCAATCCTGCCGCCCCCCAAGGTCCTCCCAGCCCCGTCCTCAGGGGAGGAGCAGCCACTGGACCTGAGCATTGGCAACCGCATCCGAGCCAGCCAGAACGGAGGGAGAGAGCCACGGAAAAACCACATTTATGGGGAGAGGAAGCTGATGGCAAGTGAGGTCTTACCTAAGATTTCCCAGTCCCAGCTGCCTCAGCAGCCTTCCCTGCACTACGCTAAGCCATCGCCCTTTTTCATGGACCCCATCTACAGGTATTAACATACCCTGCCTTAAGCCTTTCCCTAACCAGCTCCTTTTCCAGCCGACACCACACCCTGAGGCAGGGGAGGATGCAGGTTGGTTGGGGAGAACAGTGAACATCCCCTGTAGGTGTTTGTACTTCTCAACAGGTTGAATCTCCCGAGTGGAAAGGGCTGAGTAATTGTGAGGAGCCCTGGCAATCAGTGTGTGAGGAACACATCCTCATTTTGATAAAGAAGAAACTTGACCTATTTCAGGACTCTCCCACGAGCCATCGCTAAGATGGCACTTCTGCTGGGGAAATTCCAGAGGTTTGATTCGATAAGAATGCAGAGTTCAGATGCCTTGGAGCCCCGGCTCTCATGGCTTGGGAATGAGTCAGGAGCCCTGGGAGCCTGGAAATGCAGCTCTCCCACTGACTGACTTGAGGGCCTTTTGTGAGCCCCTTCACCTTCCTTCCTCCTTCTCTCTCTTTTCCTTTCTAATGCCATTTCTTGGAGTTTTTCTGTTCGTAGGAGCTGCTGGTGCAGACCCAACCTGCCGAAATGTGTTACCCTTGGAGTAACAAGTACTGGGTAAACACATGGTAGTGTGTTACTACCCAGATCTCTCCCAGATACATTTCTCACAGATTTATCTTTCTTGGGAGATAGCAAGGCCTTTCTGGTGTCACTTGAACAGATGGTTCTGAGGAGGGCCTGATGAGTTACGTCAGAATGAGCTGAACATGGGAGGCATGTATAGAGCAGGCTGGGTGAAGTTATCCAAATGCCAGCTAAACTTCCAGAAGGAATCAGTTCAGGAAGAGGCAAAAAGGGGAGAATTGGGCCTTTTGTTGCTTGAGAGCTTTTTATAAAACCCATTTCCAAAGGAAAATTATTGAAACTCTGTGGTGAGGGTGACAGTAAATCTGTGTGTTACCTGTCTGGACATTGCCTTTGGATGAGGTGGACGTGACATGTTTGGTTTTAGCAAAGTCCAGTGAAAAGACATGTCCTGAACTAGTTTGATTTAGAAAAATAACACCTCTAAATCAGCCATTCCTATGTCTAAATGCTCCACAGCATCCACTTGGATACGTGTGCTTGGCCTGGAGGGCTCCTGGATTCAGTTTGTGGAGGTGAACGCTTTGTCCTTGCACTCCTTGTGCTGAATGCGAGGTGACCCTCGCTGTGCCCAGCCCTCTGGAAGGCTGATGCCTGTTCCCCTGCAGGATCTGCCGTGTCCCTGGTGCTGCAAAGCCTCAGAGCCACGGCGGTGTGGCGGTGTCAGGGCCAGGATGGGCACTCAAAGGGCTGCGAGCACCACGACAGCGCCGATGTCACCGCCGGCCACTGTCGCAGGGCTGATAACTGTGGGAAAAAGTGATGTCAGTGTCTGGCCAGGCCAAGGAGCTGCTGGCTGGGATGAGGATTAGTGAGCCCTCAGTGCTGGCTGTGAAACGAGCGTCTCTCACTCCGCCAGCTCACAGGGGTGACGTGCCCACACCGTGCCATCTGGGATGGGGACACCTCCCAGCTCAGGAGGTGCCATACCCTGCCAGGCACCCACTGTGGCCATCTCCTCCTGGAGAAATCATCCCTGGTGTGAGTAGTGTTTGTAAAAAGTACTCCTGGGGAACAAAAAAAATCAATAAATGGGATAGAAAGGCAAAAGAATCCATGTAGGGTCCTGCCACCTCTGGGCACTCTCAGCGGGAATGCTGAAATAAGGCAGCTTGGAAAAGCTGCTGCCAATTAAAACAGCGGCCTCGGGAAAACCGTAAAGGCCCAGAAGACAGATGGAAGTGAAGGATGGGGGCATCGTTTGTTGCATTCCATAGGATGCAGATAGTTTTAGTCATGTGTTAAAATAGAAAGCCAGCGGTGGCGTTGCTTGCGAATCAGACTTCTGATGTAATGAGCGAAACAGCCCAGCTTCCAAGTCCCAGCTTGAAAAATATGGAAATATTTTGTTTCTAAACTTCCCTTTATCAGACTCTCTCACATCATTTGGCTCCTTCGTTTTTTTTTCTCCCAAAGGCCACTTAAATCCTTGACATTTTCTCCTGGTGATATAATTTAATGCAGCCAGACAGCCTGAAATGGGGGCAGTTTTTAGCTCGGCCCGTGGGGGTGACGTTCTCAGGCACTGGGCTGAAACGATCGGCTTAATCCTCCGGGCGCTGAGGAATTCGGCTCTGACGGGGACGTTCGGACCTTGTGTTCTCATTCCCGGCGCTGGGAGATGGCAGAGCTGGGGAGATGCTGTCATTCCAGCAGGTTTTACGTGTGTGGAGCAGGCAGGGCTCTCCCCGCACGGCTCTGCTGGGGTCAGGGATGTTCCCTTGGGCGCTTCAGTGCCTCACGGACAGCAAAGCTCTGCTGGTCAGGGGCGCTCAGGGAGCAACTTTTTACTTATTCTTTGGTTTTTCTGGCAACTCAGCCCCTTAAAAGCACGTACCTTCCAAAGCCCCCTGATTCTGACAGCGTTTCCAATCCAGCTCTTCTCTTTCCCTCTTCCCAAGAAGAATTAAATGCCAATTAAGCACAGTTCGCTGACTGCACTCGGCAGGGCTCTTCTTTAAACTCCTTGGTCATTTGATACGCACATCAGTCAGCTGAAACGCAGCTAAAATAATTTGCTCTCAATTTATACTGGACTAATGTAGTTAAAATCACTCTTACTCTTGGATTTCTACTGGTTTAGCTGGATGGACTCGATTCCAGCTGTTTAGAGATGCAGCTGTGTTTGTTGGAGTTACTTCCACAACGCTTTTTTCCCTCAGAGAACGTCTCAGTTTGTCTGTTTGGTGATTCCACACCTCGGTTGCCCTGCAAGTAGAATATTTTGTGGAAGCAAAGCCAATATTTTCAAAAATAGGATCCTCACTTTAGGGTCATTTCTGCATCTCATGTGCTTAAACATGAAATATTTGAATGGGCTGAGGTGATATCAGAAGAACCTGGGTTTCTGAGTCACTTTAGAATTCTCCCACCAGTCCCTCACTTTTTAAATCGTTGTCCACATGGGCTTGCCAAAGAAACTCAATGCAAATTATGTTTCAGCTGCGAGGGAGGAAACAAATATGAAACACCTAATGATTCCAGCACGCTTGGGGCTGCAAAGTCTGGCCCAGTGTTAACTCTTCAGATAAATGCAAACTCTCAAAGACAATTTTTTTTTCCATGCAGGGGCTGCCTGCTGTGGGTTCTGGGGCTTCTCCTGCTCACACAGTTTTGCTTTAAATGCAGGGTTTTCCATGACATTTCACAACAGCAGAGGCTTATAAACCACTGCAACAGAACAGAAGCAAAATGTTTTCTTAGTCAAAAATACTGCCCAAAGGAGGGGGGTCGTGTTCACATTGTTCCCAGCAGTTTCTTTGGGGTAATTGTGCACCAGAATTTGTAGCGTCCAGGAGAAGGGGGAGGAAGAGATTTGTGTGAGTAGGAGAACAACCCCGTGTGTGATTCGGGCCCGGTGTGGCTGTGTGGGGCTGCCTGTGAGGTGAGGTATGTAACCCTCTGTGTTGTTGTCCAGCAGGGTGGAGAAGCGGAAGGTGACAGACCCCGTGGGTGCCCTCAAGGAGAAGTACCTGCGACCCTCCCCGCTGCTTTTTCACCCCCAGGTAACAGCAGTGACACTCTCGTGCTGTGCTGAGGTGGGGCTGGTGCTCACAGATCCCCAGGATCACTGGGATCAGACTCCTCCTCACCCAAGGGCCTGATTGGAAACTCCACTGCTTGCCACCAGTTCCTTCCAGACACTTATAATTCCCAGTTTGAGGATGATGGCAGTCATGCCTTGCTGTGGAAAACAGGGATGAGGTCTGGGCAGCTCATAGGATCCACCAAACTCCCCTTTCACAGGACACCTGCGTGGTTTTTCCTCTGAGAACACCTCGGGGGGTCATTTAGAGTGGTACAAACTGGAGAAGGACTGCCCAACCCCCAGGCAGCAGCACTTTCCACCTGCCTGGAGCTCCCTTCCATCACGAGGAGTGTGGAAGTGCCGGGCAGTGGGTTCAGCCGTGCTGCTCCGAAGGCGTGTGGCCGTCCCCTGCTGTCCCCTCTCCTGTGCCCAGGCTGGGATCCCAGCTCCGGGGTCCTCATTGTGCTCTCCTTTACATTCACAGGCATTGTTCTCCCCTGATAATGTTTCCCACCTTAGATAAATAACTCGCAGGTTTGTGAAAGCTGGGTCCTGGTTGCTTTCACAGCTAAACTTAGTTCCCTCATTGTTTCGCACCAGCCTCAGAGTTTGGTTAATAACTTCCCCCGATTTTTCCTTCGTCCAGGCTGGATAATGGTGACAGGCTGGCCAGGAACATCCTGTGTTTGTGTGAGTTAGAATAGTGGGGATATCTGCCTGTAAAGAATCTGATAGCAGGGAGGAGCCAGCGTGGCAAAGCAACCCAAGGAGACGATGAGAAACGCTCAGACCCCGAGCAGGAGCTAGCTCTGGGTGGAAGGTTGTTAACATTGTTCCCGAAATCCTGACCACGTCCTCTTCCCATGGCAGTGAAAAGATCTGGAAGGCCTGGTTATCTCTAGCAGCTTATCACGCAGAATAGCCTCAAATTTACAATCACTCCAGCCCAAAGCTTCCTGATAACTGATTTTTAATAAGGCGGGCGTTGTGTTCAGGTCACTCGGTCTGGAGAGGCGCCGTTCCCAGGCTGCAGGCAGCCAGGTACTCCAGACACAGCGAGGGAACACGGGGCATTTGTTCCAGAATATGGGAGATCTGTACCACCAGATCCCCTCCCGGTGTTATCACAGAATCACGGAATATCCCGAGCTGGAAGGATCGTCCAGTCCAACCCGTGCCCTGCACAGGACACCCCAACACTCCCACCCTGTGTCTGAGAGCTCTGGCAGCCTTGGGGTCGTGACCATTCCCTGGATCCAGCATTCCTAAGAACTCTGGATTCTGGATCTTTTCCTAAGAAATCACATTTTCAGGGTTCCTGCTTCTGCTTTCTTCATTAGGGCCAACGTTCCTGTGCCTGGTCGGTCAGAGTCACGTTCTACCCGGGCTTGTCTCACTCTAAACACGAGTCTGGTCTCAGCCTTTTCCTCTGTGACTAATCCCCAGCCCTCTTGGGCTGCCCTCACTGGGATGCGATGAAGCCAGAGGATGTGATAAAAGCGTTCAGGAGATGTTTCCTCTCCCAAAACAAATTTCAGGCAGCTCTTATTTCTTAGCCAGTCACTGGCAGAAGTTCCTGTGCTCTCTGGGACCTTTCCTACATTGTCTATTCCAAATGAAACTCTGGGCAACATAAATAACCGGCGTAACTTTTTGATAACTTCATGGAAGGCCTTTGCTCACCTGTTAAGTTTCCTTTCTTCCCCCTTTCTGTTTCATTATAACCAGGTAGTTGTTCCCTAAATAGCAAAGTGCCTTTGCCACTGGAGAGGCCGTGGCCAGTGTTTAGAATTTTAAAACCAGCCTAGGGCTCTCAAGCCAGCAAATATCTCTGACTAAGTGCCTAAAGAACAGGGCACAACAAAGGAGAGCTCCAGGTACCTCGGCGAAGGGCTGAGAGCACGGCTCTGAAAGGTCCGGAGAGCTTTTAAACGTGATGGTTTTGTTGCATGACTGGCAGCTGGGGCAGAGCTGGTGCTGTAAATGATCAAGTAACCTTTTCAAGTGGCTGGTGCTAAGTATTACTTACTATTTATCATGGGCTGGGAGCCTCCAGCTAAGGGGCTGTGGATCTATTATTGGGAAATGGGGGTTACTGCTCCTCTTTTTTACAGCTTATGAATGGCTGTCAGCCCTCCACAATGTCTTCGGGGGTGATTAAGACAACTTTTTTTTCATAGCCGTGTATTTTTAAACAATATCTTGGCTCTCTTCCCCCTCTGCCTCCCCCCGGCTTCTAAAGCCCAGTTTAATAAAGTGTAAACGTGCAAAAGGTCAGCCCTTCCTGTACAATCGAGCATCTCGGGGTGATGTATGGCTTCCTCCTGCCTTCCGCTCCTCGCTGCCGCCCCGGCTGCCTCCGCAGCTCCCGCCTGTCCCGGTGATGTCAGCACAGCCAGGAGGCAGCTTTATTGCTGCCTTGTTTGCTTTATCCCTGCGTCCTGCCCCTGCTATCTCCAGAGTGCTCTCAGGAGTGCACGGAGCTGGACCTCAGAGATGTCGGCGGCGTCCTCTGAGCTCTCGTGGACTTGGATTTCCTGTGGCGCTGTAATGAAAGTAAAAGTGCTGCAAAAGGGGATTTTTATGCAGATCCACTTTTTAATTTTTTTCGCACATAGTCCAGCTTTGTTCTTTCCTTTTTTTGCTTTGCCCTTCTCCTGTATCTCCAGGTTTTTCCCTTTCTCCCTCTTTCTGGTGTGGTGTTTAATCTCGTGTCTCTGAGAACACGGCCAAGTCATACAAACTAAATCTGATAACGCATCCAGGGACGTTCTGCTCGCTGTCCCATCTCCAGGCCTGCCCGCCAGCTGCTCCCATCCCAGTGTGTAGGTGTTGCTCCTCCTGACCATAACTCACCCCACCACCGCTCACATCCAGGGGTTTGGCTGGAGCTCCCTTGCACTCCAGGAAGCTCAGCCATCTCCCACCCATCCTTCCATCACCTTTAGGAGCTGCTGAACCTTTCCTACCCATAATTAAAGGGTTGGCCTCTTCACCAGGCAAGCTCCCTGTGGAGCCCCTCCATCCTGAGCCTGATCCCAACTCCTCCTCTTCCCAGCTGCTCCCTCTCCACCCCTTCAGCCTCTCCTCACTCCGCTCCTCAAGCAGCCACCACACATCCCTCACACCCCATTTTGGCCAGGATTCTTCTGCTTTGGGCCCAGAACTCCTCTGTGCCCCCTCTCCTGGGGTTGTGTCCCTGCCTGCCCACCCATGACTCACCACCCTGTCCCTCCGAGCCCCCAGGGTGCTGTGGGAGCCATCAGACCTCCCTCTTCCCAAGACTTTGGTTTGTGCTTGGGTACTGAGTTCTACTTCAGGCACCTGACCACGGTGTTTAGTTTCAGTGTTATCCTGAAAAGTGGATATCTCAGGTGTATTCTGAGATAATTTTTGATCCGAAGTGCTGGAAGTGATCACAGGCACACTGCAGAAAGTGAACAAGGGCTAATTTCTGAGACCTAAACGCCTGGCTTTGCCAGCTGTGCCTTTCACACTACTCCTGCCTTTCCTGGCTGGATTCAGGGGCTCCCTTTCCAACTTCCAAGAGAGCAAACACCAGCAGGAGGCTTTGCCCGACCAAAACTGCTGCTCCGTGCATCAGATCCTGCCCTTCCCAGGGGTTTTACCGACGGGAGCTCTCTCCTTGTCCTTGCAGATGTCGGCCATCGAGACGATGACGGAGAAACTGGAGAGCTTTGCGGCCATGAAGGCCGACTCTGGCTCGTCCCTGCAGCCCCTTCCCCACCACCCCTTCAACTTCCGATCGCCGCCGCCCACGCTCTCCGACCCCATCCTGCGCAAGGGCAAGGAGCGCTACACATGCAGGTGAGCCGGGCACCCCACGGCACCCGCGTGGGCCTGGGGACACCCTGGGACGTGGGAACACCCCGGGATGTGGGAACACCAGGATGTGGGAACACCCCAGGACATGGGAACACCCCAGGATGTGCCACCCCAGCTGGGCAGCTGTGCTGGGCACGAGCTCGCAGTGGGGCAGCTCCGCGCCGACGTCTCCGCCAGGAGGGAAAACAAGGAGCGGGGGAATTAGAGCAGAGCTGGGATGACTAATTCCCTCTGAAATAGCTTGTTTTGTCTGGTAGGAAATCAGCATCTTCTGTTTGCTTTGTAATTTTTAATAACCTTGGGAGCGGATCTGGAGATTCTCAAGCAGACCCAGGCCAAGTCTCTGGTGTTCCCAACGCCAGTCCCAGCTGTATCCAACCTCAGCTATGGAAAAATGATTGAATTTTAAAACATGGCATGCAGGAAACAACTTTTTCAAACCCAGTTCTATCCACAGAAGTCCTCACGTACCCATCACTGCTCCAAATTGGAGCAGATCATGGGTATTTAATAATAAACCTCTGACTGCTGTCCCAGTTTTACCTCAAGGTTCTCGTGGTGGCTCCGGCTGAGGGGATTGTTTTGGGTGCAGAAAGTGGGTACAAACCTTGGTTGATGTGTCTCATGTTCAACTTTGCCACTGTTGAAAAGCTGAGGGCTCAGATTTCAGTTGAGTATTTGGAAATTTGAGGTTTCTACTTACAAAAGGGACTAAACTTAAATTTTAGATGCACACTCACAAGTTACCAACTGGATTTCCATTGCTGGGGAGCACTCACATTAACTGTTCATCTTCAGGACAGCTGAAGGTCCCTGAAATTAAGGAAATCTGTCATAGCTTCCTCCTACAGTGGGTTTCATAGTCAGAGTGCAGCCCCTCATCCTTGGTGTTTTATTTTCCAATTCGTGTTTTTATTTACACCTTTTTGAATTTACTGTGAACCAGATTTATTGCGGAACACAGTTCCTTCCTTTATTAATTTCCCATGGCTGCAGTCCCCTGCTCTGAGCAGCCTCCCAGCCTCCTAACCCACAGCACGGTGCTGCAGCCTTTATCCAGAGGAGAATTCTGTGAATTCCAAGGATGAAAGAGCAGATTCCGTACGATGAGCACATCGACAGGGCTATAAAGGAGATGCAGAAACATCTCAAGTGCCCATCTGAGCGGGCACTGATTAAACCCTCTGTACCCCGATGCAGGAATGCTGTAGTTAAACCATGTCCTCAAGTGCCACGTCCACACTTGTTTTGAACACTTCCAGGGATAGTGGCTCCACCACCTCCCTGGGCACCCCATTCCAACGTCTGACAAACCTTTCTGTGAAAAAATGCCCAAATATCCAGTTTAAACCCCCTCTGGTGCAACTTGAGGCCGTTTCCCATTGTCCTGTCCCTGTTCCCTGGGAACAGAGCCCAACTTCACCTGGCTGCACCCTCCTGCCAGGGAGTTGTAGGAGTGAGAAGGTTCTTTCTGAGCTTCCTTTTCTCCAGCCTGAGCCCTCCCAGCTCCCTCAGCTGCTGCTGGTGCTCTGATGTCAGCACAGTGACCCCATAACCCTGGGGTGGGGGATTTGTCCTCCCCATTGTCCCCCTCAGCACGAAGGGGTTTTGGGAGGGCTGTCAGCACAAGGGATGCATCCCTGTGGCATCCCTGGGCTCTCCTGATCGTTTCCTTTGGCTCTCCTTGCCCAGGTACTGTGGCAAGATCTTCCCACGCTCAGCCAACCTGACGAGGCATCTGCGGACACACACTGGGGAGCAGCCCTACAGGTGAGGCCATCCCCCCTAAAAAACCCTTTCCCAAACACTCCTCACTCACCACTCCGCTATTTTTCCCCCTCCTCTCTCCACCAAGCTGTGCCAGCAGAATACCACAGGCCTGGAGCATTACACAGAGTGATTCATAGGGCTGTATATTACGTGTACCAGCCAAAAATAATCAGGCTTGGCAGCTCGAAGATAGACACTTAACTTATATTTAGATGTATGCTGGCAAATGAGGGCTCTGATTTGCAGTGTTGTTTCACACTCACGTTAACCATTCATCTCAAGGACAGCTGAAGGTGCTGAATGGCTCTGAAATTCGGGATGGTTTGAAGGGCTTGCCAGGACCTTCACTGCTGGGGCTAGCTGGGGTTTTTTTTTCTTTTTCTTAATGCACATCAGACGTGCCTGGAGTAGAGGATCAAAAAAAAACAAAGGCAAGAAAAACCCTGTTGGTTTACCTGTCTTAAAACTAAATTTTGGTAGTGTTTGAGCTTAAATCAGGGAGTTTAAAATGAGAGCTGGGATGGGAGGGATTCACACACGTTTGTGAGTGTTCAAGGTGGAAGGCTGAGCTATTTTCTGTTAGCTGGGGACAAGGTTGGTGTGATTTTGGTGCTTCAGTGTGCACAGGGACAGTGCCCCAGCCCAGTGGGTTCTGTGGCTGCTGCCCAAGTCAGGGTTTAAATCTGAACGAAACTCACAAGAAAATGCACGTAATACATGTGCCTAGGTATATAAATAACCATTTCTCATGGAAATCTTTCCCCCCAGCATTTTCTCCCAGTGCGTTACAAACAGTTTTAAAAAACTTGGGCAAAAAATGCCCTTTTTTCTTAGAATGAGGTCCAGAAATGAGCAAACTGAAGGAGTGATGAATCCAGAGCTCGCTGCAAGCCCAGCGTTATGTTTGCCGTGACGTGAGGGAGTGTTTTGCAGGTTGTCACACAATTACAACAATTCCACTTCGTTTGGGGCAGCTGACACGGCAGCGTTTCACACACAGCCCTAAGTTCAGGACAGAGAAACAGAGCAGTTATTAAACAAAGAGAAACACAAATTTATGAGCAGCAAAAGGCCGTGTGGTCGAACACATCACATTTTTATTCTCAGTTTAACCTAAGAATTGACTCTCCCGCATTGTAATCCCTGCTACACTGAGAATCGCATTTATTTTCCTACCAGCATTTTCAGTGTAGACATTAGGTAAATTAAAAATTCACCACTGCCCCCCAAAAGCAGACATATATTTTGGACCCATTCCCTGCTGTGAAGTTTGGGGCTGTGTTATTTGATATGCCTGAGCGGGCCCTGCGTGTTCCCTGCCCACCGAAACGCTCGCTCCCGATTACTCCGAGATCGTTCGTTCGGTTTTCTTCCAAAAAAGGAGACTTGCAACTTAACAAAGGTTAGGAAAATAAAGATTTATTTGATCTGGTGTTCTCCCAGCAAATAGCCTGTGTGGGTTTTTTAGAGGTCTGACTCCTGGACAATGTTGCATTCTAACGGCACTCCGGAGAGCCGGGGCTGCGTTCACAGACGAGCTTTAATTATCATTGATTTGCTTTTCCTCTCAGAGAACTGAGATTTGCAGCTTTGGCAGCCAGACCTGTTGTGAAAGCTTGGTTTTTAAGTGCTGACTTCAGGCAGGTAGAAGGAGGTTGCTGCCCTCTCAGTGTTTTACTGTTGTCACCTTTGCAGCTTGGCTTTGGGTTAATTAATTTGGATTAATTTAATTTTTTTCTTTACCCTGTCACTATATAAAAATATTCTTATATATAATAATTCCAATATTAATCCAAATATTAATTAATATGTTCTTAAAGACAACAGGCCAGAAAATAAGGTGCTTTGGGTTTGATTCCTGATTGCCATTGATTAAGTGATGGGTTTTTTGGAGTTTTTTTGAGGGCAGTTATGAAGTCGCTCAAACTTCTTAGGTTTAATTATGTATAAAGTAGGAATTAATAGCACATGAGCAATAAGGAGGCAGATTCTTTTTATAAAGGGAAATTGCAACATGTTTGTCAAGAGTGAGCAAAACCTGGTAATGCACTTCCTAAAACTCAAGTGATTTGAAAATACTTCGAGACCCTGTGTCCTACAGTGAAATTCAACAAGTTTCTTTTCACTCTTCTTTATTTTCCTGCACCAAACCTGAAATTCAGGACTGTGTATTTCAGCATTCAGTGATGAAAAGGCCCTTGGAGGCCTCGTGTCCTGTGTCTGCATTAAGCTGGAACTCACAGCCACAGCTAATAGCTACTGGGATTGCAAATAGTTCAATAAATACTGAAGATATTTCTCATTTTCTGGTTTTCAAAACACAGCCTGAGCTCACCCTGCTGTAAATGCACTTGAGGCTGAGGGGTGGCTCCGAGGGGGAGTTGCTGTCCGTGTGTTTTGTGGCTTTTTCCTGCAGTTCTGCCTCTCCAGCTCGCACTGATCAGTGCAGAACTTCAGAGAGGGACTCTGGAGCTCCTCCCCGCACTCCAGGGTTTGCTCCCTGCTTTCTCCCCTGGTGTCCCAGGTACCGGAGCTCCTCCAGCTCCCAGGATTTCCTGTCATTCCCCACAGCTCCAGCCCGGGCTCCTTCCTTGCTGTCACTCCCTCCCACTTGGATGTTTTCAGCCCTTTCAGCTGAGAAGGGAGAAGCTCTGTGGGGCTGTTTGCAAAGCAAACACCACTGCCTTTGAGTTTTATTCTTCTCCTCCCTCCGTGTTCACCCCTCTCTCTGAATTTAAGCTGATTCCCCTGCCTGGGCCATTTATTTAGATTAAAACCAGCAGAGCTCCCGGCACCGACCCCTCTGGGACCACAAATAACGCCGGACATCTCCCTCATCCCTTTGCTCCCAGGCAGGAGCTGCTCCTTCCCAGCGCCCCTCTGGTTCCTATTTTTTTAACAAGCTCTTCATCCCTCCCCATTCCCGACCCTGGATGCACATAGCTCATGTTTAGGGCGAGGATCTGTCATGGGGAACTTTTCAAAGGCTTCCTGAACATCTAAATAAATGGACACGGAGGAGGCCAGGTCATCCCTGCCTTGGGCAGCCTTTAAATGTCTGGAGCTGCTCCTGGGGGTGATGGCAGGGACAGCTGGGCTGGGAACCTGGGTTATCCTGGTGCCCACTGTGCCAGGCATGCCCTGTGCCAGGTATTCCCTGTGCCAGGCACTGGGACACACGAAAAAAGCATTTTTAGGAGCTGGTGAGGACAGGCATGGAGATAAAACCCCCGGCATCAGCAGGGATGAGGAAGGGACTCCTCGTTTAAACTGGACAAAACCACCCATGAAAATCCCACGGAATAGCAGGAATTCTGGGGTTTTGGCAGGTTTGGACACTGCCGTTTGCTGGAGTGCTGAACAGGAATCTGAGAGCAGATTGCTTGGTGCTGGAAATTCATGTTGAACCCTCCTTAAAGGAACTGTGCTTGTTCTTGCTGATGGTCAAATAATGTCTTGTTTTCTGGAGTTATTTGGGGTTTTACGAAAAAAAAAAAAAAAGAAGAGGAAAGACTTCAGAAGTCTGGAAAAGCAATGGTTTAAAATTTTACCTTCTCCTTCTCTTAATCCTAATAAAGGTTCATTATTTGAAATATCTTTATTCTTGCTGTAGATTTAGCAGTAGGAAATTCAGAGGTGGACATGGAATCCATAAACATTCAGTGAGGGAGAGTGTTTCATAAATGCATCCCCACTTTTTCTGAAAATAATATAAATTTCTTTTTAGAGACCACATAAAAATCACAGCTGGAGCACATCTGGAAATGGGGTGGGTGTGTTTCACAGGGGGGATCTTTTACACTTGCAGTTGAACCTGTTGTGTCTGTAGGGAAGAATCCCATGTCCTCTGTGTCCAGGGAAATCCAGTTCCATCCTTGAGTGAGGCAGGCACAGGGTGAGTCCATGCACATCAGGAGCTGCTGGTATTCCCAAATTTTCCATGGATACCCCTCTATCTCCTTGTCTTGGAGTGCTGGGGAGGCCCTGGCTGCGGCTGCCCCATCCCTGGGAGCATCCAAGGCCAGGTTGGACGGGGCCTGGAGCACCCCGGGAGAGTGGAAGAAGGTGCCCCTGCCCATGGCAGGGGTGGCACTGGATGGGCTTTAAGCTCCCAAAACCATCCCGGAATTCCGGGATTCGAACCGGGGAGCAGCTCAGCTCCATGGGGCAGATGTTGCTGTGGGTTAGAGGAGCTGGGAGCAGCCCCGCTGGAGCGGATTTGTTCTGGAATTACAAGGGCTGGGGAAGAGTTGGGACCTTGCGGGTGCCCAGGATGTGCGGAGCAGAGGCAGATTCTGCTGCCCGTGGGTTTTGGAAGCGGAGCCGCGGGGAGCAGCTCTGCCCAGGCACGAGTGACGCGTTTGAAGGGAGATGCAGCCGGGGACTCGGCGGATTCGGGCAGGAGTGAGGTTTTCAGGAGTTTTAGACCCGAACTCTGCAGCGCAGCTCGGAGCTGCCACCTTCAGTCCGTGAGCAGCTGAGCCCGCCCAGCGCCGCCCTCGCTAATCCCAATTTATTTGGGGGGAATCTAAACCCAAAACGGGGGGTGATGGCTTTGAACGAGCCCCCAGCCCATCTGCCGCGGGTCCTGCGGGGATTTAGCTCAGAGAGGGAACATTTCTTCACTCAGCAGCTGCCCTGGACATCCTGGCTTGGCTCCTTGCATTCCAGCTTTTCGTCGTAAACCAGATATTCGCTCCTAGGAGTAAATCTTACTCTGTTTGGAAAGGAGGGTGGATTTCTTGGGAGCTGTTTTGCTATAAGAATAGTTATAATTGCCTTTAAATCCAGGCTGCAGCCCCTGCATCTCCAGTACCACAAGGAATTTCACAAATAAAGATGGAATTTTCTGTGTGTCCAGCTAACTGTCATGCAGGGATTTGCCAGTTAATAACTACTTTATACATTTCACCTCCCTTCTTTCTTCTTCTCTCTTCCCTGTCCTCCCTCCACATCCATATTTCACCTGAGTCCCTGCAAAAAAAGAAGTGGAAGGAATAAATCCACCTCTCTCATTCTTACATCCACGAGCGGAAAAGTAATCATTTCATTTCCAACTCTGATTTGTTTGGACGACCCGCTTCCTAATTAATCCTAATCCTTTCTTTGTGCTCCTCGAGTAACAATAATATCAGATTTGTCTGGGATGATTGATGCTTTGTGCTTCCCTCAGCTGAGTCAAGATTTATAGCTCAACATTTCCTGGGGTATTGATAACCAAGTTTTTCTCTCTTTGTTGTTGTTGTTGTTGTTGTTGTTGTTGTTGTTGTTGTTGTTGTTGTTGTTGTTGTTGTTGTTGTTGTTGTTGGGGGTTTGGGGGTTTTTCCCCTCACGTTTCACTCTTTGGCACCTGCTGTTGTTTTCCAGGTGTAAATACTGTGACAGGTCGTTCAGCATTTCCTCCAACCTGCAGCGGCACGTCCGGAACATCCACAACAAGGAGAAGCCATTCAAGTGCCACCTGTGCAACAGGTGCTTCGGGCAGCAGACCAACCTCGACAGGCACCTGAAGAAGCACGAGCACGAGAACGTTCCAGGTGGGGGAAGGCTCTGCAGCTCTGCTGGGGATCCCTGGAGAGAGGAGACTCCGAGCTCTGCGCTCCCTGGCTCTTGGGAAGCCTCGCTGGAATGCACTGTCCCCCAGGGATCAGTTTGTAGGGTTGTTTGTAGGGTTTTTTGGAAGTTCAAGAAGATAAGCAGGCTTTGTTTTAACATAAAAGCAAAAGGCAGGAATTGCTGTGATGAAGCCAAGTAAGTGATTTCCCAGCATAGGGAAAGATTATTATGGAAAAGGTGTAGGCAAAGAGCTCTGCAATGGTTCTTACGCTGTGTGTGTTGTCCATAAATGCTGAATATCACCTGAACTTCAGTCTGGAAAACACAACCTTCCCTTGGGAGCTTTGTTCCACGACTTTCCCCTTGAGCATTAAATCATTAATATAAAGTGGGAGGGCTGTTGGGAACATTTTTTCTTTTTGTTTCCTTTTAATCCTGGCCTTGCCAACACCTGATGGAGTCTCCTGTTGTCTCTCCTGTTATTTCCCCCTGTTCCTGCCCTGCAGTGAGCCAGCACTCCGGAGTCATCACCAACCACCTCGGGACCAGCGCCTCCTCCCCCAACTCGGAATCAGACAACCATGCACTTTTAGATGAAAAAGAGGATTCCTATTTCTCGGAAATCAGAAATTTTATTGCAAATAGTGAGATGAATCAAGCGTCGGCTTTAGCAGATAAAAGGTAGGCAAGAAAATGAAATTATCTGCTGGCAGGACAGGCATGAGGGGCAGAATAATACGAGAGGGAATTCAGGCTGACTGGTGGAAGCTTCCTCCTCCTGGCTGCTTGAAGGGAAATTGTTGGAGGACAGAGCCCAGAGAAGGAGGAAGGCTGCTTGTCCCACAGATGTTAAATTTTACGAGATGAAAAACCAGCATTTAAATCCAGACTGCACAAATTTGTAGTTCAAAAAGCCTTGGGGTTGGTGTATTCTCAGCATGCTTACTGGCCCTTAGGAACAGTGATTTTTAAACGCCTGAAGCACGTTGGTTTTCTTCTTTGTTACATTTTAAATTATTTATACGCGTGCATAAATGTGTTCTGCGTTCATACTTCTGTGTAACATTATCGAAGCCTGGCATTCCAGTGGGAATCTAATTCCAGTTAAACATCTGCCATCTCTTTTCTCCTTTCTTTCTCCTTCTTCTTCTTCTCCCTCCCCTCCAACCAAACATTTCAGGCCGGAAATCCAGGATATTGATGGCAATTCCCAGTGCCATGGATTGGCGAACGAGAAGGCAGAAGATGTGGACGATGAGGACGAAGAACTGGAAGAGGAAGATGATGACAGCCTGACGGGGAAGTCCCAGGACGAGACAGCATCGCCCACGGCGGAGCCCCGAGGAGCATTCGAGGATGAGGAGGACGAGGAGCCCACGTCTCTCACCATGAGCTTTGACCACACCCGAAGGTGAGGGGGCCGTTCCCCTCGGGGGGCTCAGCCCCCTGCCCGTGTCCGTGGTGCATCCTGAGTGCTGTGGGTTTGTTTTCCAAGCCATGCCATGCCTCCGGTTCGATTCAAACCTTCACTCCAGATTCCATTTCACCACGGTGGGGGACACGAGACAAGTGGACTGCAAGGAGAGCCTGGGGTGGTGTCCAAGGCTTGAGGAGTCTGGAGCAGAACAGACACAAAGCACAGAGTTTTCAGGGTACCAGAGCTCAGCAGGCGTTGTTTCCCTCTGCAAACCTCTAGTCAGGGCAAGGGAAGAGGTGTCTGTGCAATGCCTTTGGTGCTGCTCTGGCCCTTTGAGTTTTAGCAAAATATTCTTGGCTTCAGGAATTCTCACAGCTCTGGCAAAAAGGGAATTCTGCCCCACTGCCCTGCCCAGGTGAGACCCCACCTGCAGAGCTGCCTCTGGGATTGCAGCACAGGAAGGACCTGGAGCTGCTGGAGGGAGTCCAGAGGAGGCAGTGGGATGATCAGAGGGATGGAGCAGCTCTGCTGGGAGGAGAGGCTGAGGGAACTGGGATTGTTCACCTGGAGAGAGAAGGTGCCAGTGCCTGAAGGGAGCTACAGGGAATATGGAGAGGAGCTCCTTCCAAGGGCCTGGAGTGACAGGACAAGGGGGAATGGGTTCAAACTGAGAGAGGAGAGATTTAGGTTTGATCTTCAGGGGAAATCCTTGGCTGTGAGGGTGGGCAGGCCCTGGCACAGGCTGCCCAGAGCAGCTGTGGCTGCTCCTTCCCTGGAAGTGTCCAAGGCCAGGCTGGACAAGGCAGCCTGGGATAGTGAAAGGTGTCCCTGCCATGGCAGGAGGTGGAACAAGACCACTTCAAGGTCTCTTCCAACCCAAACCAAATCCCATGACTCTATAAAAAGTGAAGTATTTTTCCCCTAAGGTCAAGCCATGTCTGAACCCCTTTAAAATGAAAGATTGCTGCACACAGCACAGGCTCAGCTCTGGTTTTGCTGCAGTTTGCCCCAGTTTCTGGGAGTATTCACAGCACGAGTCACACAGAACTGAGTACTACCTCACCCAGAACCTCAGACAGAACCTCAGACACCTGCTGCTTGTTGCTCTCCACTTCTTCCTCGCTCCTCCCATCCCGTGTCGTCTGCGTGTCCGTCTGTCCGTCCCTTCACGCATGTGGCTGGTGAGCCCCCGTGGGTGGTGCATGCAGGCTGTGGGCCAGACGAGCTAACGCAGGTCACCCCTTCCCCTGGTCATTGGTACAGGTGTGTTGAGGAGGACGAAGCCGGCCTGTTAGATTTGGAGCAGATGCCGAATTTTGGGAAGGGGCTGGATCTCCGCAAAGCGGCCGAGGAAGCATTTGAAGTTAAAGATGTGTTTAATTCCACCTTAGACTCTGAGGCAATAAAACAGACTCTGTACAGGCAGGCTAAAAACCAGGTGGGTATCTCCAGAACGTTTTCCGAGCTTGCCGCCAGCGTGTACAGCAGGATTAGGGAGCAGCTGGCCTCCTCTAGACAAGGGTTATCTTCCCCTTCCGGAGGGTTATTTCCCCCTTCCAGAGGGTTATTCCCCCTTTCCAGCAGGAATTCTGTCACACACATGAATGTGTCTTGTTGCAACTAAACTGAAATACAGGAGGAAGGGAGTGGGCATCATCTTTAGATGGATTTATCTCAGCCTGTGCAGTGAGAACAGAGGTATGCAGAAAGAGAGAGGCATCTGTGTGGTTTTCTCTGTCTGTATAAATGTTTTTATAACTCCTTATTTATTTATACTTTGGGGTGGCTCTTCTCTCGGTCACCACTGAGGTTTAGTCTGCACAAACAGCAGCAAAGTGCCTTTGGGTTTGGTTAAAACAGGTGTCAAAGATAGTAATATTGCCAGGACTTGCAACCCAGTACGTCTAGAGGGTCTCCTTGTTTATCTCCTTGATTTCTAGAAGTAAACCAGAAAACGGAAAAAGAAACCTGGGAGCCAGACCAGTTTAGACCCACCAAAACCCATTAAAAAGGCATCTCAGAATTACTGGAGTTCTGGGAGGAACCTGGAGGTTTGGGGCAGGTCCGTGTGTGCTTTCTGCTTCTTCATCAGCCAAAATACCCAGTCTGGGTTTATGGAGTTGATCTCTTGATCCCTCCCGAGGATTCCCACAAAGGAACTGTTCAGTGAAGGTGCCTCAGCAGGCGGGGCTGGAGAGAGGACACTCAGCCCCTGGTGGGGGACGAGCACAGCTCTCGCCTCAGAGTCCCTTTTCAAATGCCCAGCAGAGCAGTAGCTCAGTGAGCCACCGTGCAAAACATGATTCTTGGTTTAGCATCACCCAAAACGTGGGAAATTTTCGTCCTCCTTCGGAGCGGGTGCGGGTAGTGAGGCTGGGAAGGGGCTGCAGGAAGAGGGAGCACAGCGGGTTTTTGGGGTGACACCCACTTAGGCACAAGCCACTGGCCTGCATCCCACCTGTGTCCTGTCACTAACACCCCTAGCTCACTAACTCCTTGGGAGCAGCTTGCTCCTTCCCCATGGACCACCCTCGTGGGTCCAGCCCGTGCCTGGATCAGGGAGGGTATTTTTGGGGTTTGACTCCATTTTACACTTGAATCACAATAAGCAACTTAAATAATTGAAGCCATCAGTAGGAAACATTTGTGTGAGCAGCACAGCACTCCCTTGGCTTAGTTTTAGGCAATTTTAGAAGCGTGTGCATCCACAAAACCACAAAACTGCAGCTCTCCCCTGGGCCGGGGAGGGTGGGGACTGTGTCCTCCTCCTTTTCAGGCCGTGGGTGACAATGACATTGGCTTTCCCCTCTGCTCTGAGAGGTTATCATCCGCCTAAGCCTTCACATCACTCGTGTGGGCTGGGAAAGGACACAGAGGTGTGTGACACGAATCTTGTGTCCTGGAGGAGGGAGAGCAGCCAGGTTCCAGGGAACCAGCAGTTTGTCAGAGGGCAAACGAGTCTCACTGCATTTCTCTAAGCAGCTGCCTTTGGGGGTTTCACTGCAGCAATAAATCCACCCTGGCCACAATGAGAATCCCATATTGCTAAATCTGGCATCACCAGTGTGCCCACACCAGGCATCGAGTTGGGGTGAGCAGCTGCTCCCCATTTCCCCCTGCCCATCGCCGCCCCATTCCCAGGGCACTGCTGCCCCAGCCCGGCTTCACTGAGCCCCGGGCTTGTCTGGGGATGAGCTTTTTTAAAGAACAAGCCCCAGTAACAGCTGCTTTCCCCTGGGGGCAGAGCCTGGAACCGTGAGGAGGTTGGTGACCGAGCGTGGGGCAGCGCAGGATGGGTTCAGCCCCGTGAAAGCCAGGGATGATGGTGTCTCCTGCCTGTCCCTATGGACCGTGACAAATCTGACCTCTGGAGTGGTGGGTGTGAGTTTGGCCCGGCGCAGAGGGTGCTGCTGGCCCCGGTGTGCGGGGTTAGAGGGTGCTGTGCTTCACACAGAGTGTTCCCAGCCTGTTCTCACCCGTGTCCTCTGCGTCCCTCTCTCCCCAGGCTTATGCAATGATGCTGTCCCTGTCTGAGAACGCTCCCCTCCACACGTCCTCCCAGAACTCTCTGGGGGCTTGGTTGGACATGGCAGGAGCAGCTTCAGAGTCGGGGACCTTTAACCCCATCAACCACCTCTGAGAGGTCCACAAGGCACTGGCCGGAGCCCAGGCGAGGCGGCCGTGGTGCTGCAGCCATCCCAGCAAAATCCCAGCCAGCAGAAGATGGATGAGAGGGCCTCAGGGAGTCGTCCGGACTTTGGGCTGAGAAGGAAACCTGTCGAATCCGACCTACACGTCCTGCATTTTCATCTCTCTGGAGTTTTCCTTTCTAATTTATCGGAATGAACCTCTCCCAAACTGGATAACGCCGAAGCAGCCCCAGGATTCCACAGCCTGTAGGAATAGCATGAGCAAGACACGAATTGCAGCGGTGCAATCAAAGATTGGCCCCTCCAGCCTTCCAAACCCGTGTCACTGAGCCAGCACGGCCTGGGCAGGAGCGACAGCTCGGAACCCCACGGCAGCATTTCCTTCCCATCCAGCTGAATGGTGAAGCACCACGGGAAGAGAGCCAGGTGTGACCTGTCCCTGGTGCAGTTCTGACACAGCCACTGGAGTAACGCCAAGGAAGGGCAAATTCAACCCATTTAACTGACCCCCCAAAAGAATTCGGAACTCTGCGCTCCCACGGAAACACCGTCCTGTCCTTTGTTCCCAGCAAAACACTGGCCCAGCGCAAAGCTCCTCCACGGTGAGGCCACGTCGCCTGCGGTCATCACGAGCCACGTGCAGCTCCCAGCTGAGCCATCTCCAGCCCAGAACCATGCTGAGGTCGGGGTGACAGGAGTGTCACATGGACACATCATCGGCTGCGCCCGAGCGCGGCTGGGAGAGCTCCCCGTCCCTCCAGTACCTGTGAGCCCAGCAAGGGCTGGGAGAGCTCCCCGTCCCTCCCTTATCTGTGAGCCCAGCACGGGCTGGGAGAGCTCCCCATCCCTCCCAGTACCTGTGAGCCCAGCACGGGCTGGGAGAGCTCCCCATCCCTCCCTTATCTGTGAGCCCAGCACGGGCTGGGAGTGGTTGCGACAGAGCCAAGCTCAGCCAGGGTGGTGGAGCTCCTGGAAATGCCTGGATTCCCCCAGGCCAAGAGGCCACGGGGTAAAGCCTTGCCCAGGTTTAAGGAGACGTGTGCTGGGCGAGCCTCGCCTCACCCAGGGCAGCAGGGACACGTCTGCTCGTGTGTCACCTCCCGGGGGTTTCGGGGTGACCTCAGCCCATGCTGATGGTATCTGAGGCACAGGTCTCTGATTCACACCGTGGTTTTGGCCTGGTTTTCCCTCCGCACCGCCCGCTGCTGCTTGGCCTGTGATTTCAGAAGAAAGAGGAAGGTTCCCGTGCTCCAGCAGCCTGAGGGGTGCAGAGCTCTGTCCGAGCACAGAGAGAAGAATCCAGTTGTCTCTCCGACCCTAAAATTGCTCACAGGTGTTTTATGAGCGATTTCAAATTGCTTCGTCTTCTCTGCTGATACACAGCAGCCTCCACAAATCCTGTGGGCTTTGTGCCATTCTCCGTTGCAATTCCCATCTGCTGCTGGAGCAGGGAGTTTGGAGACGACATTCCTTTATGGAATGCTCAGGAAAGCTGTGGAAAAGGGCAGATGGAGGGTTCTAAGCCAGTCCGGTGTGGAAAATCTCATTCCAGCAGGCCAAAACAACGGAACCATTTCCCTGGGCAAGGCAGAGCTGGAGCTGGGGGTGACACCTTTGCAAGTCAGCTTTGCACCCAAAAGCACACGTGAGGCTGATTTTGGGCAGCCTCAGAGTGCCCCCACAGGAAAGTGTCCAGGGTGGCTTTGGTACAGAGGGAACAAAAGGTAAATTAGCAGCACCAGTGTGTTTTCCAGGAAAATTTACCCTCCTCTTTTCGGTTTTCCACACCACCCTGTGAAAGTGCCCAAGGCTCTGAGAGCACCAGGCAGTGTGACCGAGCTGCTTCTCGTATTTGCACAAAGCTCCTGGGCAGGTAGAGCCCGAGAGCCGACGCTGCCGGAGGAACCCCGGTTCTGCGGAGGAGAGGGACAGCCCTGTCCCCTCCTGTCCCCTCCTGTCCCCTCCTGTCCCCTCCCATCCCCACTCCAGAGGCTGCAGCACAGCCCTGCCCAGCCACTTGGCCTTTAAATTATTCCCACAGGGGCCAACTGAAAATAATAAAAGAATTGTTTCTTTTCCTGACGGAATTTATTTTAATCTGTATATAACTTGTCATTTTGGGCTAATTCCTTTCTTATTTTATTTCTTCCTTAACAGTATTTGTTTTGCATTAGATACCATTCTTGTGAAGAAATCATGTTCATGTCAGTGGGCAGTGAAGGACCAAAATCGCGTGGTCGGGGTTGGATGTTGGCTAAGCAGGGAGCAGGGAGATTTTGTCCATGTGCCAAATGAGCCCAGTGGTGCTGCCAGCGGTGCTGCCGATGCTCCAGACAATCATCCCTCGGCTTCCCTCTGCCTGGAACTTCCTGGGGCGCTGGAGGAAGGTTCCAGTGACTGGGAGCAGCACAGGAGGAGGAGGAGGAGGCAGTGGAGATGCTCGGCCGCGATGGCCCTGCTCAGGAGAACACAGAAATGGCCTTAAAAATGGGGATAGATCCATCCTGTCCCATTCCTGCTGCAGCTCTGTGACTCCTGGCAGCTGTCGGAGCAAACCACGTGTCTGAGCATCTCTGTGGTAGGGCTGGGGCACTGCCTGCCGTGCTGGAACAGGATCTGTGGGCAGCAGTGAGCGCCTGTGTGCTCTGACCATGGTTTGCTCACCCTTGAAGAGACCCTGGGGCAGGTCAGCATTGCACTCCCAGCACGGGGAGGCCACAGAGCAGCCGAGGGAGCGGCAGCGAGCTGGACACCGAAACGTGGGCCAGTATTAAGGAATGCAGGTGTTATTGTGGGGATTTATTTGGGGTATTTATGGTCTCCCTGTCCCTCTCCCAGCCCTGCTGCCAGTTGTGTCGTGTCTCCAGAAGCAGCTGGTGAGGTCCTTGCTCTGACTGAGCTCACGCTGTCGCCATTCCCCTCCCCAGGTTCATCCTGGCTCTCCATGGATCTCCTGAGGGCCCCTGGCCAGGGATGGGGAGGTATTATCCAGCCAGGGATTGAGGACATTAAAAATATAGAGTTTAAAATCATGAAATGATTTTTTTTCCTTTTCATATTTCCTAATTCAGTTTTCTCCCCATTTTCCCAGCTTGTGTTGTAGGATCTCCTGACTCCTCTAATTTAGCACTGATTACAAGTTTTGTAATTTGATTTTTCCAGTTAAGATAAAGAAACAGGAAGCCTCACTGAACCTCTGTTAATCTCTGCCTTTCATTGGATTGCACTTGAAACGTGCTGCAGCTCACAGCAGGTGTGGAGGTTCTGTTTTGCTGCTTTGGCAGGGAATCTCATCTTTTCGAGGCTGTTTCCCGAGAGGTTTGTGTCCAGGACATTCTGCCATCGGAGCACTGCTGGCTTCCAGTGCTGGGCAAGCTCTGGGAGCTTTGGTGACACGTGGAGCTGTGGTGTCCAACCCCATGGACACACTGTGCTCGGAATCCAGGGCAGGTGAGGGTGGCAGGGATGGGAAGTGGCTGCCGTAGCCAGGGCACGGCTCCAGGTGTGGTTTAAACCCAGAGCTTTGTGTAGGATCTATTTATTTAAAGTATTTTCACAGCCACAACAGCACAGAGGAGAGAAAGCAGAAACCCTGGGGATTTTTGGAGTGGTCAGGCAGGGCTGGGAGCTGCGCAGGGCTGAAGTGTCGGTGCCCTGTGAAGGGCCCTGGCTTTGGCCAGAGCTGGACCTTCCTGCCTGAGCCAGTCAGGGGGGAGGACGTGGGCCTGGTGTCTGTGCATTCCCTGCCCCCCAGCAGCTCAGAGCTGGTGCCTGGTCCTGGTGTGATGGCTGTGGCTGGTGCAGGCGGCCGGGATCTCTCCCATGGGATGTGCTGAGTTCTCCCGCGGGATGTGCTGGGGCGCCAGGTCCTGCACGACGTGTTGAGGCACCCAGTTCTCCTGCTGGGGTGCTGGGTTCTTCCCTGGGACGTGCCCTTTGGTGCTCAGGCTGCTCTGGGTGGGTGCCTTTCCAAGGCCCAGGTCCTGCCTGGCCGGGCGCCGCGGGGCCGTCGGTGCGGGGGACCCCAAACCCAAACGGGGCCGAGCAGCGAACACCGGCGGGCGTGCTCAGCTGTTCGGGGACAAACACCCTGCTGGGGCCCTGTCCTCCTTCAGGCACTGCAGAGGAAGCTTCTCCCCCTCCCCAGTCAGCACTTAGCCGCTCAGTGGGAGCAGCTGCTGGCCGCCGTGGCGCGGACGGAGCCTTTGGAAAGCACTTGCACAAAGAGGTGAACGTGTGAGACTCTGAGCATCAAAGCACTGGATCGTGAGCCCCCCGCGCCCCCGCCCAGCTCAGTCTGCTGGCTCGACACTGGGATTTACGTGCTGTACTCTGTGTGTGTGTGTGGCGGGGGCCGGGGGGCAGCGCTGGGGTGCCCGTGGTGGCAGGGCCGTGCCCGAGGGGACAGCGGCGTCGCTCGGGTCAGTGCTGGCTACACGAGGGCCAAGCCCTCTGCTCCTCGCCGGTGGTCAGTAGTGCTCTCACAAAGCCATGGAACTGCTCCGTAGTGTTGAGTGAAACTGTGACTAAAACGTTCTTGAATGATTCCGAGGTTCATTTTTTTTCCTCTTTCTTCTGTCGTTAATTCTTATTACCACTTTGGAAGAAGAAATCTTAAAAAAGAAAAAAAAAAAAAAAAAAAAAACGAAAAAAAAAAAAAAGGAAGCTTTGATTTTCCAAATGTGCAATTCACATGTGAACAAAGTAATTCTGAAAGTAATTCTCAGTGTATTTTACATTCTCGTTGCTCTCTTCGAAGCAAGAGATGTTTTGCCCTGATGTCATTTCCAGCCTGCAGAAGATGTAATTTAAAACATATATATATTGTGCTTGCAAGAATCATAAATCTGTGCATCCTATGTCATTCCTTTTCCCATTGTTACAATACAGATATGATTTAGGTTGGATTTTTTTTTTCCTTTAGACCTGTATAGTGTTTTTTTTTAAATCAATTGTAAATGTCTGGTTTTCATATAATGTTTAAAAAACATTGAGAAAGAGGATGGTGCTTGTTCCATATCATTCTTGATTGTATATTGCTTCTGTTATGTTTATAAGTAAACTGTGCATGACTTGTGTTTAGCAGTCATTATTGTGTCCGTTTGTGAAATTTTTATTAAAAGAAAAAAATTCCGTAGATGCACTTATTGTATATGTGATTAGATTTTGCGTCCGAGGCTCGAAGCCTCGAACTGCCAAGGAAGAAAGAAAAAGTGTTGGCAGTTATTAATTAATATGGAATCGCTTTGTTGGGAGCATAATGAAATAAAAGATATGAAGTGTAGAAAATAATTAAAAAAAAAAAGGCAATTTTACAAATTTCATTTTGATGCTTGTGATAAAAGACAAATGTACTTGTGTAGAGAAATTCCTTTAAAATAATGAATAGAAAAAGCTGATTTTGAGGTTAATGCTGTAGAATAGGAATGTATACCAAATGTAATCTTTCCAATGCTACAATGAATTTATACATGAGATTGATATGCAATAAACCTGTGTGCTTTTATAAGCAGTGGTCCTGTGAGCTTCTTTTCATGGAATAACCATGGAGAACATCCCTGGGAACGGGACACTGGGTGTGTCACTGTCTGCAGTACCTGTGGGGTCTGATGTTGTGTGCACATGGTTTGTAATATTCAAAAGAGCTTCGAAAAATTAAATTATGGCCACCCCACTTGCTGCTGAGGTCAGAATCACAGAACCCCGGAACCACTGAGGCTGTAAAAGCCCTCCAAGACCATCGAGACCAAGCTGTGCCCGATGCCCACCCGGTCACCCAGCCCAGAGCACTGAGTGCCACCTGCAGGTGTTCTTTGGACAACTCCAGGGATGGGGACTCCAAACCTCCCTGGGCTGCCCCTTCCATTGCTTCCCCACCTTTTCCATCAAAAAATTCTTCCTCGTGTCCAACCTGAACCTCCTCTGGCACAACCTGAGGCCGTTTCCCCTCATCCTGTTTCTTGTCGTTGTCCTGTCGGGGACTTGTGCAGAGCCAGAAGGTCCCCCCTGAGCCTCCTTTTCTCCAGACTNCACTGAGGCTGTAAAAGCCCTCCAAGACCATCGAGACCAAGCTGTGCCCGATGCCCACCCGGTCACCCAGCCCAGAGCACTGAGTGCCACCTGCAGGTGTTCTTTGGACAACTCCAGGGATGGGGACTCCAAACCTCCCTGGGCTGCCCCTTCCATTGCTTCACCACCTTTTCCATCAAAAAATTCTTCCTCGTGTCCAACCTGAACCTCCTCTGGCACAACCTGAGGCCGTTTCCCCTCATCCTGTTTCTTGTCGTTGTCCTGTCGGGGACTTGTGCAGAGCCAGAAGGTCCCCCCTGAGCCTCCTTTTCTCCAGACTGAGCCCCCCCTCAGCAGCTCCTCACAGGACTTCCCCAGCCCCTTCCCCAGCTCTGTGCCCTTCTCTGGAAATGTTCCAGCCCCTCAGTGTCTCTGTGTTTGGGAGGGGCCCGGAGCTGGACACAGCACTGAAGCTTTCCCCAGTGCAAAGCAGGTGCAGGCAGTGCTGCTGTGCCACATCCCACTGAAGGGGTGGGATGCTTGCACAGGGAGGAGGGAGAGTATTCCAGGGTGGGAGAATGCGTTGGGATGAAGCATCAGTGAGCTGATGGAAAATGTCGAGCACATTTCCCCTCCCAAGCAGAGCGCAGAGTGAGTGAACTACCCAGTGATAGCAGTCAGATGGTTCAGCTCCAGGGGATCCCGGGAGCAGAAATGACTTGAAAGCCGGGTCTTGGAGCTAAAAACCCCATTACACAACTGATGAATGGCCTGGCTTCAAAAAGTTATTCATGGTGATCAAATGCTGGTGTCCCACGTACGGGATAATGGCCCTTCCCCGGAGATCGGGAGGGTTTCAGTCGGAGCTGAACCCTTGAGTGGGAGCCCTCCTCTCGCTGGAGCCTTTCTCCTTATTAGCCCCGGAGGGAAAGGATAAAAAATCCATGGGATAAGAAAGCTGTGATAATGGGGCGATTGTCAGGCAGGCCCCGGAGTGGAGAGAACAGAGGCATTTAAAAGAATATTGCTGACAAGTGGACTTTGTCATGCACAAAGTGCTTGAGATTCACCACAAACAAGTGAGAAAACGGCCCCGTTTGGGGGATGGGGAGGAGCAGAACAGGGGGGCAGAGGAGAAGGTCAAGGAAAAGTCTGTTCCCAGTAAAGACACAGAGCACTGTTGAGCCTTACTGGGCAGCTGTCCGCAGCCTGACCCCCAGATCCTCTTTCCCAGTAGCTGCAGCACCCAAAAGCAGCCGAAACGGATGTTTTGTGCATCCGGAGGGACCGCCTGAGGTTACCTTTGACCACTGAAGGCTCAGCTAAAGCGAGCATCAGACGTGCCTGTAGTAAGGGACAGCCCCCGAGCTGCTGAAACACCGAGTGTGAGTCGGCCAGACCCCGAGGACAGCCGGGGCACGCTGTTTGTCACCCGTTAACGCGACAGGAGCACGACACCCAATAATCCCCCCGCCTCCAGCGACCTTGGAGAGGCGGCTTGAGGGGGAATGCCGGGAGCCCGGGTCCCAGCAGCGCCGCTCCGCGCAAACACCTGCTTAAGACTCCTCGAGAAGCGGCAAAACACTGTTCCTAGTGATTCTTAATTTTTCACTCCCGGGAAGCCGGGGCGGCCCCGGGCCGGGGCGCGGCAGGGAGCAGGGCGCTCCTCGGAGCCGGGATGTGCGGGACACCGGCCGCGGGCTGTGAGCGGCACCTACACCCGGCACGGGCCCGGGGCTGGCCCGGAACCTCCCCTGGTCCCGCCCCGGTCCCGCCCCGGNTCCCGGGCGAGCGGCGGCTCCGAGCGAGCGGCTGCCGAGCGCCTTCCGGGGAGGGCGCGGCGGGGACCGGCTGTCCCGTCCCTCCCGATCGCAGCCGGGGCTCGTCCTCCCGGCTCTGTCCGCGCTGTGCCCGAGGGTCCCACTGCCGGGGGAGGCTGGGTCCATCGCAGAGGGGTTTGGGTGCTTCGCAGGGCTGTATCCCGGCCCACTGAGAGCCCTCCGCCCTGCACCCCAGCGCTGGGCACGCAGGGGTGGAAGCACCGAGTGGCGGGGACTGTGCCCCTGGCCNGGGTCGATGCCCTGTGTGGCCACCGAGCCTCCCGCCGCCCCAGCACACAGCTGTGGATGCTGCAGCCCTCAGACCCTCTGGATTCAGGCCAGCTTATTGCTGCAAGGGCTTAGGATGAGCTTCAGGCTCAGCTAGGATGGGGTTAAGAGCGGAATGTGGCGCTTTCCTCATCCGCAGGACACTTGGCAGCCCTCTGGACACAGAGCATGTGTCCCGCATCCGAGGAGAGTGGAATGAGCAGCATCTCTGTCAAATGAGCTGTTGTTGATGGGTCTGTGTTGTGCTCCTGCCAGTTATTCATGCAGGGAAAAGCACGGTCCAGCCCTGGTTTGTTTCCTGGTCTCTGAGAAGGAACAGCTTGGAGATGGCACTGGCACACAATGGGATCTCAGTCGGGGAGAACTAAACCATAATTTCTCCCAGAGTTATGTAATAGGCAGAGGGTATAAAGCGCTCTCTCTGTTCCATAGGGGCAGAGTTCCGTAGGTGCACAGTTCTGTGGGTGGCACAGGAGGGGATGAGTGACCTTAACCCCGGCTGACAAGCCCCGGGGACTGGGGCAGGTGTTTCTGTGGGCGGCGCGGAGCCCCTCGGCGCGGTTTGGGGCAGGTACGAACTCGGAGGAGCACAGGGTTCACAGCCAGGCTTCCACAGCCCACGGGAGGTGGCACTCGGGAGGTGCAGACTGGCTGTGGTGGCTGGCAGCAGCCCGAAGGGGAATAAGGGGACACGGAGGTGGGGCAGCAGCAGGGCTCGGTGAGGCTCCAGGCCTGCCCGGCTCAGGCCCGAGCCTGCCCGGTGCCTGCGGCAAGGCCTGGCCGCTCCCGGAGCCTGGCTGCTCACAGTTCCTGGCCACATCCCGGTGCCTGGCCACGTCCCCGTGCCCCCAGCCTGGCCCTGGCACACGGGTGGCCCCGCGGGGCGCGCAGGCAGTGACAGCACCCCGAGAGTGTCCGTACAGGCCCTGCCTGCAGAGCACCCCGGGGAGGCGCAGGCCAAGTCCCGCGCTGTCCCGAGGTTCCTCAGTGTAAATTCCTACTGCCTCACTGCGAGGTGTTCAGCCACCTGTCTGTCTGTCTGTCTGTCCTCCTCAGCTTGCTGCTTCCCTGGGCCACCACCATGTCCCGGAGGCCCTCTGAGGCCTCCGCGGATGACAAGACCTTGCTCCTGGAGTACCGATGCCACCCGCTGCGGCCGGAGCCCCCCAGCCCGACCTGTCCCCCTGGGAAGCACGGCTCCACCGCGGCTCCCGGTGCCACCCCGCTGTCACCGCTGGCCTCCCCCACCTCGGCCGAGCCCCGGCGCATCGTGCTCAGCACGGACAGCCCGGCCGCGCTCAAGGTGGGCACGCAGCAGCTCATCCCCAAGAGCTTGGCCGTCTCCTCCAAGCCCAAGAACAGCCCCTCCCGGCACCAGAGCTTCGGGGCCAGCCGGGAACCCCTGAGCCCCGACCCGAAGCGGGCGGCCGTCCCCATCCTGGCCCCGGAGGCGGAGGATGAGGACGATGGCGGAGGGGCCCTCAAGCGCAACCTGAGGAACATGTCCTACCGCGCGGCCATGAAGGGCCTGGGCGCCGAGCTGGAGCCACCAAAGGCCACCCCCTCGCTGAAGCCCGTGTCCGAGGATGGCAGCGCCCTGCCCGACCGCAGCCCCGGCAGGAACAAGGTGGGTTTAGCACCCACTGTCACCCCTGCCAGGCAGGGATGGGGTCCTGCCTTCCTGGTGGTGACAGAGGAGCTGCAGGGCTCACAGCTCTGGCCAGTTTTGGAGCTGGTTTGCTGATCCTGGTGTCATGACTGGTGCTGTGGGAAGCTCTGTGTCACCTGGGTTCACCTGGGAAGCTCAGCAGATGCTGCAGGTCCCTGGAGAGCCCGGGAGTAGCTGACATGGCTTAGGTGGGGAGCAGAGCTGGCTGCTCCGGGCCGCTTGGCAGGCGGCTGCGGGGTGTTTGCAGGGTGGGGCCGGCCAGGAGAGCGGCTCCAGGCGTACACAAACATGGGTGAAGCACGTCTGGGGAAAGGGAGACTCCAGAGCAGGCAAAGTCCAGGTGCAAGGGAGATTTGACAGCAGCAGTGCAGGTACGGAATGGTTCTGAGCATGACCCTGATTGTGGGAGGTGAAAGCTGAGTCACCCGGGTAAGGCAAACAGAGTTCAGACAAAAGCCAGGCTGAAAGAACGGGGCGGTGCGGGCTGACTGGCACAGGTAACTCCCGCTTTTCCTGAGGGAGTTTTCCCAGGGCCTCAGAAGCGTGGTAACCCCAGCAGGCTCTCCCCTTGCCCCTGCAGAGAACCGTCGGGCGGAAGCGGGTGCAGAAGCGCGGTGGCTCGTTCAAGGACCGTGAGTGCTCCCGTCCCTTCTGTCCCCTCTGCCTCAGCCAAGCAAATCCCTACAAGGCCCTGTCCCACTGTGCTGCTCCCTGTCCATGGCTTGGGGCCATGGCTTTTGTCTCATTTCCCCCAAGCAAGAGGAGCATTGCTGCCCTGCTTTCCAGCTCCTGGGGCAGATAACACTCCAGTTGCTGCCGTGCTCGCCTCTGGATGGCTCCCAGGGAAAATGGGAGAGCTGTGGGAGGCTGCTGGGAGCAGGAGCCTCTGGGTAATCACTGCAGTGCAAAGTCCAACCTCACCAGGGAGTTTCTGGCCCGGGCTCGCTGGCGCTGGTGGCTCGTGGCCAGCAGGGCAAGGCAGCCGTGGTGGGAAGGGAAGCTGTGGGCCTGGGCTGGGAGAGGCTGTGCTGACCTCGTGTCTTCTCCTCCGCAGAGCCCCAGCTGTATCAGGAGATCCGTGAGAGAGGTCTGAACTCTGTCAGCCATGAGTCAGACGAGGACTTGCTGGAGGAACCCGCGCCAGAGGAGCCGTCCCCTCTGGGCGCCGCTATCGTGGTGCAGAGCTACCGCCCGGCCCAGGTGACCTGGAGCCAGCTCCCGGAGGTAGGGGCAGTCCAGAGGGTCTGAGAGCTGTCAGGGGATCATTCCTCAGCGTTAGTCCTTGCACTGGGATGTTCTGGGCTGTCCAGCCCTGGCTGGGACAAGCGGGGTCTGCCCAGGTGCAGGTGATGCTGCTGTGGCTGGGCTTCACCTGCAGCTGAGGGGAAGGCGGGTGCTCCTTCCTGGGCCTTCCCTGCAGACTGTGGGGATGGTCATCTTCATCCAGGGAGTGGCAGCAGCCAGCTGCTGGGGCTGTGGGGCCGGGTGATGCCACGGTGGGTGATGCAGGAGTGAGTGATGATGGGCAGTGGTGGTGGTGTGGGGTGGTGTG
>VYXC01004075.1:86164-98028 GCA_013397175.1 Platysteira castanea
TGGTGTGGGGTGGTGTGGGATGGGCAGTGGGGTGGTGTGGGATGGGCAGTGGGGTGGCTGACACAGCCCCAGGCCGCACTAGAGGGCGTGCAAGGACCATCGTTCCTGCTGATCCCGGCCTCTCTCGGCAGGTTCTGGAGTCGGGCATCCTGCAGAGGATCTCCCCCGAGGAGCGCAAGCGGCAGGAGGTGAGAGCAGCCTGGGACGTGCCCCAGAGCGCAGCGGAGGCACCAAAGGCTGCGGGACACGTGTGGCTCTGTCAGGGTCGGCTCCAGGTGGAGCTGGGCCCGGCTCAGTTCGTGGTGCTGCTGCTTCCAGCTGCTCCAGGGCTGGGCAGTGCTGGGAGGGCTCGGCTGCACAAATTGGTGGGGAAACAGGCAGCTCCACTGGATGATGTTGGGAAGGGAAAACATCTGCATGCTGGGGCTTTTCAGTGACTGGGTGTCCTAAAACACACTGGGGTTATTGGTGTGCATGAGATGACACAGAGAACCGACATGGAGCCAAGTGCCAGAAGAGTATCAATAAGATTTAGCAATCAATTCCCGGCTCTGTGCAGTCACCTTGTGCTGTTGCATCTTCCCTGCCCTGCTTCCCCNGGGCCTTCCCTGCAGACTGTGGGGATGGTCATCTTCATCCAGGGAGTGGCAGCAGCCAGCTGCTGGGGCTGTGGGGCCGGGTGATGCCACGGTGGGTGATGCAGGAGTGAGTGATGATGGGCAGTGGTGGTGGTGTGGGGTGGTGTGGGATGGTGTGGGGTGGTGTGGGATGGGCAGTGGGGTGGCTGACACAGCCCCAGGCCGCACTAGAGGGCGTGCAAGGACCATCGTTCCTGCTGATCCCGGCCTCTCTCGGCAGGTTCTGGAGTCGGGCATCCTGCAGAGGATCTCCCCCGAGGAGCGCAAGCGGCAGGAGGTGAGAGCAGCCTGGGACGTGCCCCAGAGCGCAGCGGAGGCACCAAAGGCTGCGGGACACGTGTGGCTCTGTCAGGGTCGGCTCCAGGTGGAGCTGGGCCCGGCTCAGTTCGTGGTGCTGCTGCTTCCAGCTGCTCCAGGGCTGGGCAGTGCTGGGAGGGCTCGGCTGCACAAATTGGTGGGGAAACAGGCAGCTCCACTGGATGATGTTGGGAAGGGAAAACATCTGCATGCTGGGGCTTTTCAGTGACTGGGTGTCCTAAAACACACTGGGGTTATTGGTGTGCATGAGATGACACAGAGAACCGACATGGAGCCAAGTGCCAGAAGAGTATCAATAAGATTTAGCAATCAATTCCCGGCTCTGTGCAGTCACCTTGTGCTGTTGCATCTTCCCTGCCCTGCTTCCCCCAGGCGATGTTTGAGATCATCACTTCCGAGTACTCCTACATGCACAGCCTGAGCATCCTGGTGGGCCACTTCATGAGGTCAGAGGAGCTGAAGGAGACCATGACTCAGACCGAGCACCACCACCTCTTCTCCAACATCGGTGACATCCTCACAGTCAGCACGAGGCAAGCGGGGCCCGGGGCTGGCACCAGGCAGGCCTGGGAGGGGACCCTGAGCTGTTTATCTGTAGTGCTACACCAGCCATCCCTTGGACTGCTGAAGGTGCTCCCTGGGAGGTGGGGAGCAAATGCCTTGAGAGATGGTGCTGGGCGAGCTGTGTCCGTGTGGGAGAGCAGCAGCAGGAGGATGCAGCAGCCCTGGGAATGGCTGCGGGGGCGTTCAGGGCAGAAACTGAACTTCCTGAAGGGCTGAGGTGGAGGAGGGATCCCGTGCAGGATCGGAGGAAGCCTGTGCCTCTGGGGAAGGCGTGGGTGTCCCCACTGCTGCCTGAAGGGATCTGGCCCCATCTCCTCTGGGAAAACTGGGGAGAAGCTGCGGTGGGAACATTGGGTTTGTCCAGCCCTGGTGAGTCATGGGGTGAGGTCGTTTGAATTCTCTCCTCAGCTTCTTTGAAGACCTGGAGAAGCGACACCAGGAGCACCTCCTGATCCCTGACATCAGTGACATCGTGGAAGAACACGCCTCGAAGCACTTCAACCCCTACATCAGCTACTGCTCCAATGAAGTCTATCAGCAGAGGACACTGGATAAGCTGCTGTGAGTACAGGGCTTGGGCTGACCAGGAGTTGCCTCCGAGGGGCTCTGGGCTCCGGGGATTGCAGGGGTCAGTGACACGTAGGGACACGGATGGGCCCTGTTCATCTCCAGGCCAAGTCTGAGTCTGGTTTTGGTACATCTGTGGCTTTACCCACCTCGTGGTGGGCTCACCATCTCTCTCTGGGTGCTTTTTCACCACCTGCTGTTGGATTAGTCCTGTTTCTGCCCAGCTGGGGACTCTGAGCCCGGCAGTGACAATGAGGCAGTGCCATCACTGCTCTGCATTTCCCATGTGTGGAGAGCTGCTGGAAAACCCTGACAACTGAAGAAAAGAATTAATGGAGATTTCTTGTCCTGTTCCAGAACCACAAATCCCTTATTTAAAGAGACCCTGAAACAGATTGAAAGGAAACCAGAGTGTGGAGGCCTGCCAATGATCTCGTTTCTCATTCTGCCCATGCAGAGGGTAACACGGCTTCCCCTGCTCTTAGATGTAAGTAGTCACACGGTGGCATTGCTTGGCACCTCTGCAGAGGTGACTCTGCTATTCCCTTTGGTTTGCTGAGCCCGGGACAGCCTCTGCTTGGACTTCCAGCCCTCTGGGCCTGAATGCTGAGCCTGGATGCTCCTGTATTCAGGAGAAGCATTTGGATAACTCTCCGGCACATGGTGGGATTCTTGGGCTGTCCTGTGCAGGGCCAGGAGTTGGACTTGATGATCCTAATGGGTCCCTTCCAGCTCAGCACATTCTGTGATTCTGTGATTTGTATCCAGAGCAATCTGCTTCTCTGGGGGGTGTCAGGTGTGCAGCTTAAACCTCTGTGAAGAGCACTTTGTGTCTTGGTGCCTGCCGTCTGGGTGACCTGAGGTTCTTCTGTGCCACGTCTGGGTCCCCCGGTGGGGTGGCACACGTGTCCTGACTGATGAGTGGTCAGGCAGCCCAGGGATGGAAAGCAGGTCTTGCATTCTTGATGGAAATCTGCTCTAAATGGCAAAGCTGCTGGATGTGGGATTCCCAGTAACTGCTCCCAGTCTGTGGTGGGTTGCAGGGGTAAGGGCCAGGGGGTGCCCAGGCAGGTATCAGACATGAAACCCCCAGATTCACAGCTCCCAGCACTCTTAAACCTTCCTTTGACCACTGGGAACGGCTCAATCAACGTGTGGCATCCTGAAATCCCCGGGAAGCGGCTGCTGCTCCCTCCTCTGTGCTGCAATGTCACTAAAGCTTCTTATCTTGGAATTCCAGACCGTCCAGCAAAAAACAAACGCACACTCTGCAGCCTACGGAGCTGCCACCCGTGCTGTGAAGGCCATCAGCAAGGTGAGGCCCAGCTGCCAGCCCTCCACCTCTCCTCCTGCCAGCTCAGCCCTCTGCAGCCCTGATCCAGCGCTGCCATTCCAGCCTCTCATTCCCTCCCAGCATCGGGTCACTTGAGGCTCCTCTGCTCCCAACAGCTGCTGGATGGACACTTCTTCTCCCTTCTCGCCTTTGTCACCTGATCTTGGTTTGTTCCTTTCTCTTGTGCTCTTCTTCTTTCCTCTTCGGCCCGTCTTTGTCCTTCCTGGGACAACTCTCACCGTGTTTTTTGGGGATTTGGGCGAAGGGCAGGGGATGAAGCAGAGAGGGAAGTGTGGGGTGTGGGAGTTGTGAGCTGTGCACTGTCCATGCTCCTGGATCTCATCTCGCTGTGTTTTCCCATCCACTGGTCAGTCTCGTGGGCCAGAGGGCCACAGAGACTGCGGCCACCACCATGCCAGTGATAACTCTTGCTTTCACTGCCCTGCAGAGCAGCTCTTGGCAGCACATTCCTGCTGCTCCCGCTCTGTCCCGCTCTCACATCCGAGCAGAGCCCTCCCCTCGGTGTGACTGTCCATCCTCCTGCCTGCAGCTCTTCTCCTCACATGATTCCCCTTCCTGCTGCTCCTCAGTTTCGGTGCAGGTTCACTTGACTCCTTGTCCAGGCAGAGCCCACGTGCCATCTCTCTCCAGGAGAGCATCCCACTGCCTTTTTCCAAACCTGGCGTGAAGCCCGTGACAGGATTTGTGTGTCCCTCCTGCTCAGGGAAGCAGGACAGTCCCCACTGCTGGGGTGGTGTGGGAGATGGATGGGCTCAGTGCCCAACCCTTCTCCACTTCCCTTGGGATGTTTTCCTCTCCCCAGCTGGTGAAGAGCTGCAATGAGGGAGCTCGGGCTATGGAGAGGACGGAGCAGATGTACACCTTGCAGAAACAGCTGGAATTTGGGAAGAAGAAGGTGAGATCTTGTGGAAGGAGTGGTGGGAAGTCTTCCAGGGCCTGTTCAGGCAGGTCAGGCCTGTGCTGGGAATCCTCCTGGGAAGCCTGGACCGGGCTGTTGGATGCAGGCGGTTTCTGAAGCGTGGGGTAAAGCCATGATGTTGTCACCCACTGTTGGGGTCCAGGGGCTCTTGGGGTCCAGGGGTGCCATCTCTGGGTATGCTGGAGTGGGGTGCACGGCTGCTCCGCCTTCCGCCCGCCTCCTGGAAAACCCTTTGGAAAAGGCACTTACAAGCCTGTGGTGTGTCCATCCCACCTGAGCCCAGGGCCGCTGCAGGTTCAGTTCCTGCCTTGACTTTGCGTGCTGTGGGTGAGGAGGGCAGGAACTCAGCCTGCTCCTGGCGCTGTTCCAGCCCTTCCCGCTGATCTCGGTGTCCCGCTGGCTGCTGAAGCGGGGCGAGCTGCACCTGCTGCTCTCGGAGGAGGCCGGCATCTTCCGCCGCGGCGCCGGCCGCCTCTGCCACCTCTTCCTGTTCAACGACGTCCTCATCATCACCAAGAAGAAGAGGTGAGGCCGTGGGGAGGGCCCTGCCTTTCCCTGGAGAACAGCCAGGGGATAAAGCCCCAATTTCCCGAGCGGCACATATCTGAGAAATCCGTGAGGTTTCCCTGCTTTGACCTTTTTGAGGCATCCCTTGTCAGCCAGAAGAGAAGCGCCCAGTCCCACCAGTGGCTTTGCCTCGGTGGGTGGGTGACCAGCAAGTTCCCAGAGCCACGTGCCACCCTGGCCATCAGCTCCAGGCTGCTCTGGCAATGCTTCCTGAGCCTCCTGTGCCGGGCTGGGAGCCGGGAAGTGGCCCGGGCCCCACAGCTGAGGCACTGATCCATCTGTGCCACAGCGAGGAGAGTTACACGGTCATGAACTACGCCACGCTGGACCAGGTCACCGTGGAGAAGGTGGAGAGCACGGACCCACCCTCCCCTCCTCCCGGCAAGGCCGGCGGGCACCTGCTGCGGGTGGTGCTGGAGAAGGACAGCGAGGGCCGGCGGGAGGAGGTGCTGCTGTCGGCAGAGACGCTGTGAGTGGCACTCTGGGATTCTGCTCTGGCTCCTGACGCCCTGGGAATCCTCTGAGGCTTCTGCAAAGCTCCTTTTACCCCCACGCTTCTCCTCCCAGAAACGAGGATGTGCACGGGCTTCTCCCAGGCTCTGTCCCTTCCTCTCTCTTACATTTCCCATATAATTCCCGTATCAGTTTCCCCAGACGAAGCAGAGCAGCTGGGCTGTGTGTGCCTCTTGGGAAGTGGCCATAGATTGAACACTCTGATCAAATGCTTGTCCAGTCTGACCCCCCTGGAAAGCATTCATCCTGCTGGGACTGTCGCCACAGGGATGCTGTCCCTAAGGCTTTCCTTGTGTTTCCCCCTGGCAGGAGTGACCGTGCCCGGTGGATCGCGGCGCTGATGCACAGGGAGAAGGAGAAGCCTGACTCCACTCCCAAAGGAGGTACCGTGTGCCAGAGGGCAGCCTGGCTCTGCTGGGGTTCCCTGCTTCACCACAGCATTCGCAGGCCCAGGTTTCCACCTGGTTCTCCTCCACTCCTGCCAGTGGAGAGGAAAAGCTCACGCCTTGCTCCTCAGGAGTTGCCTGCCATTATCAGTCACAATTAACCTTAAATACATTTCCTGGGAGGCACAGTGGAATTCCAGGAATGCCTTCAGCTGTTGTTAGGGGAGGCTTGGCAAGCTTGGGGGGATAAGGGGCAGGGGCAAGAGGGAATGCAGCACACCATGCTGTGGAGCTGGGTGGGCAGCCGGGGGGTCACGGCTGGGCAGGGGGCTGTGCCTGCTCACTGTCCCTGATGTCCCCTGTCCTGCAGACCTGAGCCAGGTGGAGATCACCCGCGCCTACCTGGCCAAAGAGGCAGATGAGCTGTCCCTGCAGCAGGCGGACGTTGTCCTGGTGCTGGGGGGAGAGGACGGTGAGTGCCGGCGAGCGTGGGGCCGGGGCTGGCTGTGACCTCAGCAGAGCCAGGGCAGGGCAACCTTCAGTGATCCCCAGGAGCTGGGATTTCAGCTTCCAGGAAGCCCTGGCTGCTGGTGATGCCCATGGAGCTGTGTCCCAGCAGGTGACAGAGGGTCCTGGGGGCTGAGGGAGGTGGCGTTCCTTGGGGGTGATTCCTGTGTGCAGGCTGTGGCTGGCACCAGCAGCAGAGGCTTCAGAAGGGGGAGAAGCTCACCCCAGACCAGGCAGTAAATCAGAAACCTCCTCCCCTGCCGTCCCTGGATGCCTCTAGCCAGCCCCTCCAGGGAAAGGAATGGTGCCTCCCCAGGGTCCGTGGCCCTTCCCAGCCCTGTCACCCGCTCTGTTCTCTCCTAGGCTGGTGCTGGGGGGAGCGGCTGCGGGACGGGGAGCGGGGCTGGTTCCCCCAGGCCTGTGCCCGGCCCATCACGAGCCGCGTGGCCGCCGAGGGCAACGTGCGGCGCATGGAGCGGCTGCGCATCGAGACCGACGTGTAGGGACAGCCAGAAGGACCCCTCTGCCTCAGGGACCTGCCTCAGGCACCTCCAGACCTCTGCAGACTGAGCCCACGGAGAGGAGGCAGCCCCAGAGCCGCTCTTGAGCTGCGCTCGGCTCGGGTGGCAGATCTCATCGGCCGGGACGGGTCTGTGTGACAGCTGTGACACGGCAGCTCCTGGCAGCGCTGGCATTGGTGACCCACAACAGGCTCCGGGAGCAGCCCAGGGCTTGGCTCAGCTCAGAAAGGTCGAGGCTGAGCTGGGCTCTGAGGTGCCCATGCCACTGTCTCCGTCCCTGCTGGCACCAGGGCCAGCAGCTGCTGCACAGCTGGGAGAGCACAGCCCGGTCTGGGATTGTTAGGAACTGAAATCCGTGTGCTTGGCTTATTTGCTGACCCAGTTTTCCCTCTTGTTTCTCTTTTACTGTCTCATCCCCCCACAGTAATTCTTGGGCCCTTTGGGCAGAGCCCTGACCTGCTCAGGTGAGGTGATGCCAGGCACCTTTCTGTCACTGGAGGAAATACTTGATGCCAGAGTTGTTCCCATGGAGTCAGCTCTAGGGCCAGGAATGGGATGCTCCAGGCCGAGGGGGAAGCAGGGGCAGGATGAGGAGCAGTGCTGCAGCTCCCAGCTGCCTTTCCCTTCTCCCAAGCTGGGGAGGGGGCTCTGCCCAGGGCTCAGCCCCTCACACCCCGTGCAGGGGACGTGGCAGCTACAATTTCGGGGTGAGCCAGCCCCACACGCTGCCAGCTTCACATTCACAGGGGCAGCGTTGATGGAAGGTCTGTTCTGATCAAACTGATAAACTGTAAATTGAGGTAACAATAAATTTTTGGATACCAGTGAACTGTGTGTTCTGTCAGTGGTGACAGTGACCCTGAGTGTGACAGCTCCAAGGAGCCAGGCTGTCCCAACTCTGAGCCTTGAAAAGAAGTTCCATTCTGCTGGTGGCATTGCTGTGGCCTCTGCGTGTTCTCACACAAAATGTGCATCTCTGGAAACACCCTCCAGAGCCCCTGAGTGCCAGCCTGCTGTCACCTGGAGCAGCTGTCAGCTGTGTTTGACCGAGAGAGACAGGATAAGTAGAAACTCAGCCAGACTTTCCGTTTATTTCTCTTAACTGTGGAGAAAGTAACATTTTTCATCAGTGCTAAGTTAAAGAAGATCCAAAAAGGGAGACAGAACAAGAAAAGAGGAAGCAAACAAACTGTATTAAATATGAACAGGAAAAGAACATTATATAAAAATACAGGCACAGGGTTGCTGCAGTCCCATGCTCAGACACGTGGTTGCTCTGAGAGCTGCCAGGAGTCACGGAGCTGCAGCTGGAATGGGACAGGATGGATCTATCCCCATTTTTAAGGCCATTTCTGTGTTCTCCTGAGCAGGGCCATTGTGGTCGAGCATCTCCACTGCCTCCTCCTCCTCCTCCTGTGCTGCTCCCAGTCACTGGAACCTTCCTCCAGCGCCCCAAGAAGTTCCAGGCAGAGGGAAGCCGAGGGATGATTGTCTGGAGCATCGGCAGCACCGCTGGCAGCCCTGACTGGGCTCATTTGGCACATGGACAAAATCTCCCTGCTCCCTGCTTAGCCAAAACCCAACCCCAACCACGCGATTTTGGTCCTTCACTACACACTGACATGAACATGATTTCTTCACAAGAATGGTATCTAATGCAANGCACCCGCCCAGGAGCTTTGTGCAAACAAAGGGAGCCTGGGCCCTGGCCAGGGCGTTGTGGTGACACTGGAGGGGTGACACTCCCCGCTGCTGCAGGTGACATTCCCAGCTCCTGACTGTGACTGGAATGGCAAACTCAGGGCTCAGGGCTGGGTGAGGATGTTCCAGCTGGGGTTTGCATTGACCAGATGTGCGAGCGCTTTGTCTCCATCCGCGCAGTGTCTCTGATTGCCACACTGGATTCAGGCTTCCTTTTTCTTGGAATAAGTGACATGGGCAGCACCACAGGCTCACAGACTCCTGGTCCATGGGCTCACAAACTCCTGGCATGAAGAACAGACTCCAGGCCCCCAGCAAGCTCGTCCAGCACAGTGTGTGCTGTCAGCAAGGAGGCACCAGCTCTGCAGCTGAGTGCTGGAGCCCAGCATGTTTTCCCCTGCCCAGTGGTCATTTACAGTAAAACACCATGGAAAATTCAAATTTAAAAAAATAATTCAAGTGAGGTGGTGCATCCACAGGAGGCCCAATCTCAGAAGAGCCGGGCCTTGTCAGCCATCAGTCCTGACAACACTGTGGTGCAGCTTCCCATAAATATTGATGCATAAATACCTGATTTGGACCACGACTGCAGCCCCCTCCCCAAGCCCAGCACCCAAAAGATGAAGGCCAGCAATGTGTCACGAGCTGTCAAAGTCCACTGTCCCCTGACCAGAACTGATCCCTTCTGAGCTGGTCCTCTGCTCCGTGGCCAAAGGCACACACCGGTGTGGGCACCCGTGTCCTCGTGGCCAGCCCGCGCTGGCACAGTGAACTGGTTATACTGGGAGCTTCAGCCTCACTCAGACCACCCCAAAAGCAGCAGCTGGGGTTGTCAGGAGACAGGAGCTGCTCATGTGGCTCATAAATGAGTTCATTACAGGTCATTGGCTTCTTCAGGTGGCTGCTTGGTTAAACCCAGGGAGTGCTCCCTGGAGCAGGACCTACTTCTCTGCTGGCCGGAGCCCCTCCGGGGGTGGTGGTGGCCTGGTGGGAGGCAGGGACTGCGTGGCTGGAAGGGAAGATGGGACAGGTCAGTCCTTGCTGTGGACAGCCCTGCTGCAGGACTGACCCCCCACACCACTGCCCTGCTGGGGGATGCAGCCTCCCCCCATTCCCCTGCCCGCTGGGAGCACTGGTCACAGTCTGTGGGTTTGGGCCAGACCCTCCAGGCCCCCATCCCCACTGCCCAGCACCCACGGGGGCCACTGAGCCAACAGGTTCAGCCATGGTTTGGGCAGAAATGAGGAGTGTGGGGGTTCCACTGTGCTCGGTGCACAGGATCATTATTCCAGCATGCCCATAAAACAGTGGGGTTTGTGCCCTGGCTTTACCAGGGGCACATTTGTGGCCAGGCTGCTAAACAGCTCTATTTCTGAAGCTTCATAAACCTCCCCCGTGGCAGCAGTGACAGCAAAAGGGTCAGACCAGCCAAGGGACTTGGAAAGAGGCAGGTGCTACCCTAAGTGACTGGACTGAGCTGATTTACTGCTCCCAAACCCAACCCCCGGGGCAGGACGCACAGGCCGAGCAGGGGCACAGCATTCCTGGGGGTTTTGCTGCGGGATTCCCCACCGGGTGCAGTCGGTGGCATTGGCTGCACTTGCCCCTGCCCTCCCCACCCCTCACCTTCCCGGCAGGTGGGTCCGGTGTGGCCGTTCAGGCAGCGGCACTGCCCGGTCCGGGCGCTGCAGTAGGAGCTGCTCGGGGCACACTGGCAGGCCAGGCGGCAGTCGGGGCCGAACCGGCCGGGCCGGCAGTCTGCAGAGGGCACAGACCGCTCAGGCTGTTGCCCGTGGCAGCAGCCGAGCAGGAATGCTCAGAGCTCTCCCGGGATGCCGCAGAGCATGCAGCGCAGGCTGGGTGCGGGATAAAGCAGAGAGAGCTTTTTGCTGTGGTGACACAGGACATCGGAGCATCCCCAGGCCACCAGGATGTTCCTTCAGCCTTTGGACTGTGTCAGTCCGAACACGCGGGCTCTGGAGGCTGGGGGAGAATTTGCCTCCCGATCCGGCTGCAAACAGGGGCCAGAGAGCTGAGTGCCACCGGCCCTCTCGCTCTAAAAGGTGACACACGCCAGAAAAAAATAGCCCCGTTCCAGCTTCCCGGGAGCAAAATTCCCGTCACACAGTCCCCTTCCTCCCCTGCCCAGCCGGGGCTCAGCTCACCTGCGGCACACGTGGGGCCGGTTTTGCCCGGGGGGCACACGCAGCGCCCCGTGGCCGGGTCGCAGGGGACATCGCTGGGACAGTCACAGAGCCGCTGGCAGCCCTCGCCGTACGTCCCTTCCTTGCAGCCTGTGTGAGACACGGAACGGAGCACCCGCACCCCTGCCGCCCCTCGGGACCCCCGGGAAGCGGCGGAGGACGGGCCGTACCTGTGTGGCAGCGCTCGCCCCGCAGCCCCGGGGGACAGCGGCAGCGCCCGGTGGCGGGGTCACAGCCGGCGCCGTGCTCGCAGTCGCAGCGCTCCCGGCAGCCCGCTCCGTGGAACCCCGGCGGACAGCCTGGGACGGGAAAGGCTCGTTGGAGCGCGGGTGGGTGTTAAAATGCAAAATCTTGTATAAAACAAACTACAAGCTTTAAGTAAGTAAAAATATATTTTTAAGTACCTTAAGCGTAAAAGACAGGCTGCATAAAGCAGTCACAAAAACCTAACACCTAGTTAAAAGCACAAGTTCTGCCTTTTGCAAAGTTAACTCTGTTCTAAACAAAATAAAAATACAGCTAGCTTAATTTACATTTTTAAGATCAAAACAAATAAAACCGTTTTACGTACCATTTGTGCAAAAGTTATGACTACCATCGTAAATCAAAACTTAGTTAAAATAGGTTAACAAAGGAGGTGTCAAAAATCGTGTTCATTTCTCATTATGTAATTTAAAAATACAATGTATTAGTTTCAAAATTCAAAAACCACCTTTTTGTCACCTTATGCTGCTGCTGCCGCTAGAAACTGCTATGCTGCTGCCAATGCCAACGCTTTGAAAACAAAACGTGCTGTAACTACCCACAAACTGCAAAACTGACTCTAGCCATAAAATAAACTCCTGCTGTAAATCAACAAGCTGCCGGCCTTAAATACCCATCAGAAACTCGTCAGTTGGCGCAGCAGCACCTCGGTCAGCCCGGCAGGGAGGAGCAGCGAGCCTTTCTGGCCGGGGTGTGCCCAGGCGAGCGGGGCCGCGGCCGCAGAGCCCCGCGTTCAGCCCCTGAGCCCCGCGTTCAGCTCCCGAGCCCCGCGTTCAGCCCCTGAGCCCCGCGTTCAGCCCCTGAGCCCCGCGTTCAGCCCCTGAGCCCCGCGTTCAGCTCC